>JAHHUM010002354.1:251322-575405 GCA_036173005.1 Crenichthys baileyi
TTTTTTTTTTTTTGGAAACCACTACTTATGCTATGACCAGTAAACCTTAAAGAGGAACCCTTCCTGAAGGTTTGCAATAGGACCTTATACTTTATTAGCCTCATAGCACAATTAAGTCATATTTGAATGTTTTTCAGCAGGCACATTTTTTATTGATATTGTAACATTAGCCAAAATATGACTCAGGCAGTTATGCTATGAGGCGGATGATAAACTTTATGCACCCATATTTGGCTTTGCTGCAAGAGGAAAGTGCTGCTCAGGCCTGCTGTCTGCATTTCATTCAAAAAGGTTCCTTAATGGCAGTTTTCTCTGACAGTATCATAATAACCCACCTCTGTGGCTGTTTTCCAAAAAAACACCGTTACTCTCTTGCTTTGCATTTGTTGAGGAAAAAAACAAAACATACCTTCAAAAATATACAGGGTGGGGCAAATCTTTTACACACATTTCTGCTGGCTGTGTGAAAATATTCTGTGGTCGCAAGCCCTAAGGATGAACTCTCACCAAAAACTGCACGTTAAACATACTTCACCGAATCATTTTCAGGCAGAATCTGCTGACATTTTCATAGTTCCTGGGCATGCACATCACACAGATGCCCATGTCACAATGTGTTTCCCGAACGGACAGTTTTTGTGCATTTTTTAAGATCACACCTCAAACAAAGAGCTTTGGAAAGCTCTCAGAACGCAAATATGAAGTGGGCGGTAAATATTTACAGTTCATTGGACACGCATTTTACACACTTTTACAATACAGAATACTTCTAGATAAAAGAAAAGTCATTTTATGGTTTAAAAATCAAATATTTTTACTAGTAAAAATCTGAAATGTATGGCTTGCAAATGTATTCAGCCCCCTTTACTTCTATACCTCTAAGTTTATTTCACTGCAGTCATTTGTATTGAAATGTCACCTAATAATTTAGTAACTGTGGTCCAGTTGTGTCTAATTCACACTCAGTAGAAATACAGGTGTCCTGTAGAGGCTCTTCAGGTTCGTTGGGAATGCAGCAGAAGAGGTTAGGTTAAAAAACAATTTCCTAAGCTTTAAACATCTTACAGTACTGTACAATCCATCAGGCGAAAAAATTAAAGAGGACAGCACAGCTGCCACCCTAACACGTGACTATCCATTTAAACTGAAAGGTCAGGTAAGAAGAGCATTAATCAGAGAAGCAGTCAAGAGGCCCGGTGCAGTTCTACAGGAGAAGGTTTGTCAACAGAACAAATATTAATCTTGCAGTCCACATCCCTTGTTTTTATTAAAGAGTGGTAAGAAGAAAGCCATGGTTGGACAAGAATAAGGTCCTGTTAGAGGTTTTCTACAAGCCATGTAACAGACACAGCAAACATGTGGAATGATGTTGCCAACACGCTCAAAGTTTAGCGTTTTGGCAACGTTGCACGCGAGTCTGAGTGGGGGGAACATTTAATACCACAAATCAGTTCAATCACGTCATCTTCAAGGTGAAACATGGAGGTGAAAGCATCATGCTGTGGAGATGCCTTTCTTAAACAGGGTTAGGGAAGCTTGAGGAAGCTAAACAGAGGGCTTTACTAAAAGAACCTTTCTTAAAGGCTGCGAAGGACCTGAGACGGAGCTGAGGTTCACCTTCCAGCAGGACAACTGCCTTTAAACTACAGCCTGATCTTCGATTGAATGGTTTAGAATTACAGCACATCCATGTGTTCAAAACAGCTTAGTCAAACTCAAGCCGAGAATCTGTGGGTTGATTTGAAAATCGAGCTACGTATACCCTCTCCATCCAGTCATACTGAGCTTGAGCTACTTTTCAAATATCAAGGAAAAGAAATTGAGTTTCTAGGCGTTTAAAGTTGATAGTGACATACCACAAATCCCATATAGCTGTAATTACAATAAAAGGGTATTCTACAAAGTTTTGACACAGGAGGGCTTAAATACAAATGCATGCCACACTTTTGGGATTTTATGTGTAAAACATTTTGAAAACCGTGTAATGTAAAAACTTGGGATAAAGATAAAGGGGTATGAATACTTTATAAAAGCATTTTACATTTTAAAGCTTCATATGAAGATGAATTGTTTTCACCCCAGTCTCCAAAAGCTTAGTTAATTGTTAATTGCCTAGTGCATGAGGCCCTTTTCAAACAGGGTTTAATTTCCAACTACAACCTAAACTCCCTTTTATGCTGTTGAATTGACTGTTTTTCTGATGGCCAGTTTCTGCCATTCTTTAGAGATGCTTCTTTTGATTGTTCAGCAACCTGATGCCCCCAATAGGCAACAATTTTCTGAACTATTCCTTACCATTGTTGCATAAAAAGCTATGCTGACTACACATAGCCCCTGCATTTCACAATTCTCCATGTTCACAACATCTTAAAACAGCTTTCCACGCTTCTCAAGAAACTACCTCTCAAATTAGGGTGTAGTGTAAAAATGTCCAGTATCTTCAGTGCACAGCTCTCTCCAAACTGGATGGAAAAAGTCCCTGGCTGACCATGGAGAGAGCAGCTGTTTTAGAGCAGGAGTTGACTTGTTTTTGTGCAGGGGGATACATTAGTAAATGTCCTACACAGGGTTTGACATAGAGCTTTGACACAGTGGAGGGAAGATATGTGTCTGCATCAGTGAAAGGTTTTCCTCTCGCTTGGCCTCAGGGAAGAAATTACAGTTCAACAGTAACACATTCAAGCCTCTGCTGGGGATGTGTTGAAAAACCCAAGTTGGGTAAAATTTAGCCAACTTTGTTCTCAACTGATGTGAATACAACAACGGTAGCTGTGTCAGAGCTCCTGTTTCTGCACAAATACTATTATTTGCATACAGATTTCTTCATACAAACACACAGACTGCAGCAAACTACTCTTGACACTACTTGTTTTTGATGTTTCTTGGAATCTCATACCAGGGTCAGCTTTTGGTATTTTTTCTTTGTAAATCCTTGTAATTTCTTTTAAGTATTAGCACCACTCCTCAAACTCTTACTCTAAATTACAGTCAAAGTTTGTAAACTCAACTGCTCTTATTGCCAGAACATTTACACATCTACGTAATATTTGATGGACGTGGATGCCAGTTGATGTCAATCCCTTTAATAGGTAAACGGATAAAATGTGCTGTGGATCTCAAGATCACAAGCATATTTGGATCCATGGCGGCTTTGTCTGCTGTGGATCCTAGTATGCTTGTAACTTGGACTAAGTATTGAGATATATACATACACACATACATATACACACATACATATACTGATGGCCAAAAGAAATCTTTCCCCACAACACCAGTTGTCCAGCAGCGTATCATAACCAAAGGGACAACCTGTTGCATAAACCTTTGCTTGGCACCTCATGGAGCCACTGAGCCTCTTGGTGTGCAGCTGTGAAGTGCTGGCGCATTCCTGAAGAGGATCCCGACTGAGCAGCTGGCTACTGGCAGGAATTGGTCAAGTCTCCAGCTGTGGTACAGCAATGCAGCTCACAGTTTCTCACTGGGGTGGACATCAAGGGATAAGACAGGCTGAGACAGCATCTTCACTTCATGATATTCCCTGAACAAATGTGATCAGAGCGGTTGAGTGAGGCCTGAGAGCAGAAGTTTTGTCCTGGTGAATCAAAGCACTCCACGTGATCTTTTTATATGATCACCAATGTTGCTGGTGTGTGACAAAAATCCTGCCTATTTATGGTACTTATACCAATGATTTGTTTCTTTTCCATCAGTATATACAGCAAAAAGCAATACAGCTCAACCCATTACATAATACACTGTTCAACCCGAGACATGCCTCCTATCCAACATAGAAATTTACTATACTATGTTGATAGTATGTATTTTTTTATTGACTTCACTTTAAAAATACTTTATTAATCCCAAAGGGAAATTAAATGTTGAAGCTCATGTTATACAGGTTTACTCAAAGAAAAGCTATACTTTTATATATATTTTATATATAGCATTGAGGAGTTTTTGGTTTCCAACACCCACAGTGTGCAACATTAACATTGTGTGAACCAGTTGATCAGGCTTTTTATAAGGAGTTTTTAACCAACTGACTAGATGAAAAATATTAGGCTACTATATTTCAGCAAACGCTCAGTATCCACAAAATATTTTTGTTCATATACCAAACAGTTTTAATATGTCACTATAGATGAAAACATTTTGAGTTGATCAAGAATTTCATTCATAAAAGTATCTAAATCTAAAAAGATGAATTTCCATCCTTAATGTTAAATCCCACACCTCAGTACTGCTTACATGCTTTTCCTCAAAACCTGAGCATCAGCTTTCTCTCTTGGGTCTCCATCAGCACACTTGCCGAAGTTAAAATAGACCTGATGAACAATTTCTATGAAAAGACATCTAGAGGTATATGTGTCATTAATTGAAGCTTCCTAAGAATCCAAGGAAATCTAAGGAGGTCCTAGTTTTGGTTTGATGAGCATCTTAAACACAAGGCATTGAGCAAATAAAGTGTCAAATGTACTGATATTAATAGTGAAGTACATGGTATAATGTTTTCCTACAAATAAAGAAACTAACTATAAGGGAAAAATCTGCCAAAATCTCGTGATTTACCGAATCTATAGATGTTGCGTTGTGTGTTTATATGAAATCGTATTGTGAAACTAAATAATTCTCTATACAGATGGGCATCATCGGTATCGAGGTATACCATTTTTTGAAAGGTTAGTTTAATAACTGCTGAAATATTCTGTCATACCGTTCCTACAGTTTAAACATATTTTAATGATATTACAGGAAAGATGCACCAGGATTTCCAGTTGTTTGAAGCACAGGAGTAGTGCTATACTCACCCACACCAATGTGTTGCTGTACACTCCCTGTCAGCTGGTTTAGATGGCTACTATATTTTTCCCTTACTCATAAGATATATGTAATAATATATATGATATAATTGCAGTCACGAAAAATATGGACTTTCATGACTCTTAAAAGAAATGATCAGCACCCGTCACAGTATTAACCTACAGTTGGCAAGCTACGAGTGGCATGTCTGTTAAGCAGCGGGCTGCAGGCTGGCAGCCTGAGCAGATACCCTGACTAATTACCCAGCTACTAGTAGCTTGTTGGACTTTTAGTGTTACTCTACTAAAAGCAAATCAAACAGGCATAATTTTTCTGTGCATTAAGCACCTAAAATCTTCTGCTACATAATTTTAGTACCAGTAGGGATCAATTGCTTTTTTGTTCATATAAACACACCAAGTAAAAGAATTGCACATAAATCACATTCATGTCTTTCATCAAAAGGTGTACTAATTTATTTTACTGGTTTTAAATGTGGTCCACGGGTTCTTTAAACTGTCAAGCAAAAATGTCAGCATACATTTTCAAGAAGAACTTGAACAAAAATAAAATCAAGTAAGACACAAGAACTATACATTTTACTGTTTTGACTACCCTTTGCGATAAAGGTTATGTTCATGGCCTACAGTCTGGCCTCCATTGTTTTACAAGTGGAAAAGTGGAGGTTAGGCCACTGTCACAATGTAATCATGTAAAACCTTAAGAGACCCTGTTAGTCAGTGTGGCTTTATAAACAACTGAGTTTCTGTCTTTTCAATTTCCGCATTGACTTTAGTTGAAGTCTTATTTGTTTTTGCTTTCATCGCTGATGGTGCTAAACCATGTTCTGCCAGACGAAACTACAACACAACGTCGACCCCGAAAGAAAAGGCCTTTTTGACCTGTGAATGTCACTGGCAGGCACAGGATGCAGTATCTGTTAGGAAATATTAAATAAATGCTACAGGCCATGATTATAAGACAAGAATGAGTGGTCGTTCCATGATTTGTTCCATGAATGTTTATTTTGGTTTAATCATGACGTGTGTCATGTCAAGTTTAGGTCTAAGCACTTTCAGACTAAACAGTAACAACAATTAGTTTTTTTTAATTCACATCGTAGGTTGTGAATTGGTTTGGTGGTGATGTATTTCCCTCGTACACACATCTACTTATAGTCTCCATATTGTGCCTTGCTAGTACGTGAAAGTATAGCGTTTACGCTTTCATTACAGAAAGGGGTCATGAATTTTAATTAAAAAAAAATTTTCAGTGTATTTCCTACTTAAAAAAGCTGACACTCTGTTTCGTTCTTCCTGTGTGTAACGTGAGCGTTTGAATCCCGTGCTGTTGTCATGGGAAAGACACGTGACTCTTGTTGAGGATCAGTGTTGACAGCATTTTATTTTACTCTGGAATGTGTTACATTTAGATCGATTGTATCTTTTGCTGTTGCAGGCTCTGAGAGCATGCACGTTCTGAAATCAATGTTCCAAGTCATTTTCTGATAATTCAGTCACTTCACAGCCTGTCTAAAGCAGCTGTTTGCGACACACAAGCACCCTCTACTGGCTAAAAGAAAAACATCTATAGTGTAAACTACTCTTAACATTCCTGGTATTTGAAAATCTGTAATATGTGTCGTAGAAAAAAAAAAGAATATGGGAACCTTTTGTGTAGAAATATAATATTCTGATATCATTATCCCATAATAAGAGTTAAAAAAAAATAAATCAACTTTACATGCTAAAAATGGTAATCTTCAAAAATAGCTATATTTGTGTTTGGAAGTGTTTTCCATGTTGTTTTGAAGGTGAATAAGAACGAGCTAATACTCATGAAATAAAACCATATTGAAAGTTTTTTATGATTAAGAACTCATCTGAATGATAGGAAATAGGCTGATTTAATTAGAAAATCTGTTCAATACAAATGTGCAGTTTATCTAATATATGGTAGTAGTTTCATTTTTTTTACCATTATACAATGTTTATATATAGGTAATTCATTAAAGAGCTTTGAAAAGGGTGAGCAGTACACATTAACGATACACATTAATGTACACATAAACAGATTGAGAACTTAAAGATGTGGATCCTGGTATTTGGTTGAGCTTTGTTAATCATTTCAAGGTTTGTTATATAAAACAAACTTTTGTCTCTCTGTGTGCCCCTTAGAAATAGGTAAAGTTGTGTAGGAAACCCCAGAGATTTCGGACAGAGACATATGCAACATCTCAGATCTATTCACAAATTAACTTCTTTGGTACTCACGCGCAGACCTGAGCTACTACACACGTATAACTGCTATTGTGCACTACATATAGCTTTGCAACTAGGGTTCAGGCTGTTTGTACATTTATAGATAAGCATTACTGCACATACCTAAATGAATGAAATTTATGCCAAAATATTTATTGTATAATGATAAAAAAAAAATTCTTAAAATTCACACAAGTACCATTCATAAAATACTCTATAATCATTTTAGATTTTGTTCAAATGAGAAATTCATTGAGTCAATTAGGGTTTTTGTTTAAAAAAAATTTCAGAACGTGTAAAAAAAACAATATTATTAAGGCAAGGTTATACTGACCAACATAATTAATAATAATAATGTGAAATTTCTTCATTCTTATAAACTGAAACTTTATTTTGTCTCATAGTTTCTGCAAATATGTACCTTTGCCCCACATTTCATGTTTGTCTCTGTTGCAGTTTCTTCCCAACGATTTTTTTCATTCACTTTTTACTTCACATATTTTTTTTTTCTTGGTTGCTTCTTCATAGTGTGTTTACCTGCTACAAACTGAATGATTTTCAGCACACAGAGCTACTATAGTCACATTTTTATTTTCATAAATGTTTTGGTTTTTTTTGCTTTTTTTTTACACTATATTATTTAAAGCTCCATCAACAATAATCGGTTGTTCTGTGGAACACCCTATGTTTTAGGTTAATGGTTGGTGTACAAATACATAGTTTATTTCCTTTTACAATCAAACTAGTGACCACATATACCAGTGTTTAAAGTGGCTACAAAGGCAACAACATGATTAGGTTTAGGCTGAAACCACTTCACTTTGTTTATGCAAACTACCTTTATATGCTTTTAACAGATGCCAGGGAATACTGTCGACGTTTAGGGCAGCATTACAACAAACAGCAAGCTTGAAAAAGACAATGTCTCACCAAAGGTGTACAAGTCTACATGTAGTACCAAAGACACATAAGATAAGGATTTTGGCCACAGCTTTTTGGGAAAAATTTGGCAACATTTTAGTGGATTAAATTTAACCGGAACCTCTACTTAAGCTTTTGCTCAAATGTGTTAATGAATGCATTTTGAGTTTTTTCCTGTCTCTTAAATCAAGTGTGTATTATAAACAAGTCCACTGCCCATACCTATAGCCCTTTTACAAGAAATAATGGGTCACACTCTTGCAAGATGTTAAGTCATATGTTTTACTTTGTTAAAACAATCTTAGATTTGACTCAAAACCTTTAACAGCTGAACATCCTGGCTTTGTGCAGCATACTAAAAAAAAAAAAATTTACATTGTTACAATTAATGGCACATCTTTTTGTTCAGATCAAGTGAAATAAAAAAAGGAAGGAATCACTCAACGAAGAGGAAAAAAAATACTGCATCACCCTGTAATTTACATTCCTAAAATAAAATACCTGTATTTCATACCGGCATTTCATACTTCAAAAGAACCTAAATGGAGAACTCCGTGGAACTCTTCATAAGTCGCTCTCACTGCAGTACACCCACTTAATACTTTTCGAACACCACATAAGAGAAAAGTTCTGCCCCGATTATATGTTGAGAACAACCTGCAAGAAATCCTAAATCATGGTTGCAAGAACAAAAAGACATTTTGTTGTTGCAAGCCTGGGGGAGAGAACAAATTTCACCATTCTTGCATAGTATCTATTGCCTTTTGGTCAATTAATTAATAATTTAAATAATATTAAGCACTCATTAATTAGCTGTTCCAGACTGACAGATAAAGTGGACCCAACAAGGAAGTTATGAGTTGAAACAATGGAAAGGATTATGAAACTCATTCATGAAGTTAAACACTGTGTATAGCAAAATATATTAGTTGTTCGATCAATTGCATTCAAAATGTGTTGCAAGTACAAGCAAAATGCAAAGGTTGTTAAAGAGAAACGTGAAATTTGTCCTAAGGCATCTAACTGTCTGGTCAGAAAACGGTCCGAAGCAATAATGCACCCCATAATACATAAACAGAAGAAAACATTACAGTTGACTTATGACAATCTTTCATAGATTGTGGTATTTGGTAGTAAACCTTGAATTTGCTTTAGCCCAAGGAGTTAATGGTGGAATGTTTGTTTTTGCACAATACTTATGAAAAGCATAACGATCCCTGGGGGGGGGGGAAAGCGAATTTCCGCATTAAGTGGCATTAATTTCATACACTGGTAGGTTTTACAAAGCCAGAACTTTCAGCTGTCAAATGAATAGCATTTTATACCATTTTTTTCCTTTGTCATTAAAGTAAAACAGCTGAACATCTCCCAAAGAGGAGATATTGCATATTATCAAAGGGGTGAACATTAGGTGCACCGATTATCTCTGTTCCATATTTCTGCATACATACAATACATATTATGTTTTAAACATCCTAAGGATACAAAGATTGTTTTTTACCCTTACATAATTTCTGCCAGTGGTACAATTTTGATACACTTAATCTAAAGCAAAAAGAGAATTAGCTTAAATATTGGATAACATTGAAATTCCTTGTTAGAATCTACAGTTTACTTTTATTTTTTAAATTCAGTTACCTGCTCCCCTTAGCTTCAACAAATATTTAGTGTAGTGTAGGTGAATACTTTGAAATACTTTGCAGAAACGGTTTTTCAGATTTACTTTAAATTTTTCTGAAGAGACGAGAACTCCTAAATAAAACTGCTTTTGAAATGGGAACATCAATATGCAGATTTAACTTTTATTTATGCCCTTTCTACATCTGCTTTTAAGATAGCTACCTGCTGCTTCTGTAGACTTGTGTGCATGTACACAAGTCTACAGTCTTGTTTCTACTCATCCTTGATCAAAAACAGACACTTTTCCATATTGACGCCTGCGTATCAACCAAGGGTTTTTTTCTATTGTGAGAACACCTAGAGGGCATATAGACAGTAAATAAATACATTTTTCTCTTTTTCACAATATCCTTCAATGACTAAGTTAAAAACTAAATTTTTGTGATTTTTTTTTTTCATATTGATAAAAAACAAATATGCAGTAGCCATAGCCTTTTGTATGGGTCTCAGAATTGAACTGGGTGCACCTAGTTTCCATTGATGAACCTTCAAATGTTTCGACAATTTAACTGGAGCGACCTGGAGGAACGCAAAAATATTTAAGTTGCATTTAATTTTTCAAAAAAGCACAGTAGTCTCCATTTTTTTGGAAATGAGTGAAATATGGAAGCACCACGACCCTCCCCAGAGCTGACTTCCATTACGAAACTTAGTAATTAGGAAAGAAGGGCTTTGGTCAGAGATGTGACCAGGGACCCTACTGGTTCTCGTTCGGACAGCTCCAGGGTTTTTTGTTCCTATGTGGATTTAAACAATTCAGAACGTCAATCATTGCAAATGCACTCCAGCAATCAGGTGATTATGGTAGATCGGTTAGATGGACATGGCAGCCTGTTTGAATTTTGCAGGAACACACCGTAGAGATGGCCAGACCCAGAGAAAAAATATTCTGGGGTCTAATGAAACCAAAATAGAACTATCTTGCCTGAACTCAAAGTGTCAGGTCTGGTGTCTGCTCATCGCCTTGTGAAGTATAGTGGCAGCATCAAGCTTTGGCAATGCTTTTCTGTTGCAGAAACTGGGCAACTAGTCTGCAGAGAGGTTAACATGACAACAACCGGATATAGCAGTGCTGTGGACCTTGGACTGAGATGATGGTTCCTCTTCTAACATGACAATGACCCAAAGCGCATAGCCTAGTTAACAAAGGGTTTGCTTCAGGAGCAGTTTGTGTCTATGAGTGACCCTCCCAGAGCCTGGATGTAAATCTGATTGAATCTTTGAAAAGTCCAAAAACATCTGTCCACCTGCATTACCAATCCAGCTGACAGAACGTGAGACGTATATGCATAAAAGAAAGGAAAAAAATACCACAACACTGTTGAACCAGGCTTGTAGAGACATAACCAAGAAGATGAGTTTGTAGTTGCTGCCAAAGGTGCCTCATTAAAAGTATTGGGCAAAGGCTGCCAATCTACAATTTGGTTTTCAATTTTGTTTTTGTACTAATTTGCATATATTTATCAAATTTATCAGAGGTTCTAGTTCTTAATTAGGGCATGTGCTAGAGCTAAGTCTTTAGTTCTGTAAAAGAATTGGTCTGCTCTTCCATAAATGTTTCTTCCACTTAATGTTTTATTGTGTTTTTGTGGAGAGTCATAGAGGCTGCAGACATTTTAACTACACAAATCATATATTTTTTCCAGTTTCACAAACAGATGCCCTTAGTTAATTAACACAGTTTTATAACACAAGCGATTGCTGTGATCGCTTCACAATCCTAAGCAGGTGATATTCACACCTAGAGTGCTAAAAAAGGAAGATAAACACTACTTTAGAGAAAGTTTTACTAACACCACCTGGTGATCTTGAAATAGCGTCAGTATTAAAGAGCTCTGTGGGAAACGTCCTTTATTGTTTCAATGAAAAACAATCAGATGTGAGCGCAGCTGTAAGCAGTGACCAACCTAAACTCCATAATTGATTATTTCAAAATAAACTACAGCAAGATAAGAGACGGTTAGCTTGTTTTATTCTGCTTAGCCAACTTTGTATTATTGCTAAAGCACTGTATTTTTAATGTTTTAAGTTTGACTGATTAAAAATCAAACTAAATGCTGCCGTTTTAAACATGGCACAATGTTTTGATTGTCTTCTGTTTGCCACATGCCCACCTCTAGTCCAGCGTCAAACCTGGTGCTTGTCAACATTTCAGTTTTTCTGGATCAGAGCTTGAACTTACTTCGGTGGAAATACAAAGAACTGGTGCTAAGTAAAAACTGGAACTGGTTTGGTTGAAAATGTCATTTAGTGAGAAAACAACATGAAAACCAAGGCACACACATAAATATCAGGGAGAAATTTAACGCTGGTTTAGGTTAAAAAAACAATATCCCTGGCTTCAAACATCTCCACATGTTTTGTTAAATCCATCACCTAAAGGAAAGAGTATACCACAACTGTAAACCTAGCAAGACTTGGCGGTCCACCTAAACTGACAGGTCGAGCATGGCATAGCAGTATTCAGAGATGTGATCAAGAGGCTTGTGGTAACATAGGGGGAGATCCACAGCACAGAAGGGAGAATCTGTTGACTGGACAACTGTTGGTTGCTCACTTTACAACTCTGGCCTTAATGGAAGTGTGAAGAAAAATGTCCTAGTTGAAATATGGGAGGGAGCAGAGCAAAAGTGTGGAAGGTGATCTGATTTGGTCAGATAAGACCAAATTTCGAATTTAACATGCACAATCATCTGTTTGAAAGGTAACTCAGCACCTCACCTTAAATGGCATCCCTGTGGTGAAATATGGTGTGGATGATTTTCTTTGCCAGGGACAGAGAAGCTGGTCAGAGTTGATGCGAAGATGAACGGAGCTAAATACAGGGCAGTCCTGGAAGAAGCCTCTTCTTGTGGCTTACAGCAGGACAATGACCCTAAACATACAGCCAGAACTACAGTGGAACAGTTTAGGTCAATGCATGTCCATGTTTCAGCATGGCCCAGTTAAAGCCCAGACCTTTTAGGAAACCATTGATCATTTCCTTCCATTTCACAATTAGGCTGTACATTGTGTTGGTTTATACATAAAATCCCAATAAAATGTATTGAAGTCTGTGGCTTTAACAAGAGAATGTGGAACATTTCAAGGGGTGTGAATACTTTTGCAAGTCACTGTAGATGTGTTCAGTCTATAACTCATCACCTGTGGAGGGAGAATCTTGTCCTGCTATTTTTGTTGCACATAGGAGGTGATGGTTTAATTTCAGTTGAGGGGAAACTGGTGACAACAACGATTGAAAATGTCGTTTTTAACAACTGGGTCATGATCCCTGAAAGGAGATGTGGCTGTACACTTTTTTTGGACATTCATATAAATTACTAAAACATCTTTGCCTTTTTAGGTGTATTAATATAGTAAGAACCAAATGACTCTTACAGCTGATGGTTCTGCCTTTGTGTTTAACTGATAAACTAGATTAATTAATTTATTCGTGACTAAATTAACTGTAAAGACCTAAATAGCCTGTCATGGGTATATCAGATATGCATTTTTTTATTTTGATAAAGCCAGTTAAATCAATGTATTTGTCTACCCATTATATTTTTGCTTGATTGGTAGGCTTAGAACTGTTTCTCTTCCTTTCGTATTGGGCTATGTCTGCAGTAGTTTGGTTTAGTAACTACTGAAGACTACAATCAAATAACCAGCGATTGAAATCACTCAGTTTTTACCTTTAATCATTATCAGATAGTCAAATGCTGAAAAATGGGGATTTCCTTTCTGTTCATTAAGTGCATAAAAACTGGAAAGTTGCTTGTTTCAGTGTGTAAACACATGGACATTCATCATGATCTTTAAAGCACTCTTTTTTTTTTTGTCAAGTAAATATACCATAAATGCGAGCAAACTAGACTTTAATTCATAAAAAGAGAATTTTGTGATCCCTTCGCATCCTATTTAATTAAAAACCAGCTGACTTTACTAAGGGAGATGCAGCACGCTTTTTATGAGGAAAGTCTGCTAGATTTAGTTCTTGTTATGGTCCTTAGAAAGACAATCTCAGTCAGATCAAATTGGAACTGGTCGGTCAGCCCTCAAAGAAATGAAAAACGGAAATATTTATTTTACAGTAAATCAAGATCATTGTATCTCTAATTTATGGCTCATAACTTAAGAGCTAATATTTAAAAGAAAACAGCTGTTTTTTTATGTATGTACACAGACTAGAAGGTAGCACAGTCTCTGTGGATTGACTTAGATTAAAATTTCCCAGTTCAGTTTTATCTGTACACAAATAATCCTGTTAATTTTAGCAAGTGATGCCAAATAATTAAGTATGACTTTTTCTGTTGGACAGAAGAAATCAGTAAATTACACGGACACTGTAGATGTGTATATTCTCAGAAAGATCCTTCTCTCAAGCAACCAACTCTATTAAAGAATGTCTCAGAGTGTGTCTGAATATTTAGTTACTCTTTTAAGTTAATTCAAATGCACACAAAAAAGAAGTGCAGGAGATGGAGGAAACAATTGGTTTTGAGTTCTCCAAAAAGTTTTGGCCATTCTTTGTATCATTACTAATAATATTTATGCATCAGTCACTGGATTAGACACATGGAGTTTACCTTTAACTACTACAGTGAATTTGTTCACAGAGGTTTTATCAACAGCAAATTTTGGAAGAGAAATAAAGTGAAGTAAAAAAGAAAGTACACCCTCTTAATGCTTAGGTCTGATTTTATAAATGATCTGATCTTTACCAGGTGTTCCACTGTGTCATCACTGATTTAAACAAAGATGAAGCAAAAATGCAACAGTTTGGAAAACAACTAAGTACACCCTCAAAACGGTGGATATATGTACAAAAGACAAAACGCTAATTTTTTTTTAATCAAGTTGCCTTCCTGTGTTTTAGTAGTGAGGTATTCAAATCAGTGTTACATAGTTTTATAAGGCTGTTTTCTGTTAAGAGTTGCACATTTTATTAAAAGTTCTGAAAATGAAAGTAATTAAATATAAAAATGTAAAACAAAACTTTTTTAAACATCTTAACATGAATAGACAATTAGACATTAAGACATGGCAGCCTTGAAATATATGCAAAATTACAAAAAGCTCAAGAAATGGGTCTGTTATCATTTTCTGCTGCAAATGTATAAACCAATTTAATTATTCAGGAGTGAACATAAATTTAGTCATTCTTCCTCAACAAAATGTTTTATCTTTTAATGTGCAGATGATCAGAAAATATTCTTCAAATTTTCTTTGTGTCTTTATTGCATCATCTAATTGGATTGTCTTTTGCTTATTTCAACTTTAAACCTATTTAGTTTGAAAATGTACAGCATTTAATAACCTCTCATTAAAGAAACGTGTTTGCTCATATTGTAGTTGGTGTAAAATGCTGACAAAATATGCTAAAGTAAGTAAAAGCTGTGAAATGCTACCTAGCTGAACATCTTAATGACATATATCAAGGTAATTATTAAGATTGCTGATTAGGTGAGGATTAGGTGAAAACATCTTATGCAGAGGGTATAAATGATGCATTCCAGTCTAGTATTTATTCTTAGTTGTATATAATATAATTAAAAAGAAAAATTGTTCAGAAAGCCTCAGGGAATCTGTGTTCTAAATGAGGCTGAAAAGCAGATCACAAATTACCTCTAAGAGGAACTGCATTAAAACTGAACCAGATCCTCTTGTGCACACAAGTCCAGAAAAATTTTTGAAAATTATTTTCAAGAAAAAATGCTGCATACACAGACGCATGTAAATATTGTTCTGTGAAAAGAGAAAAAAACATTTATTACAAAGATCTGGGAGATCTGGTGCCTTTTTCAGGCCAGAACCCATTTTTTGCTTCAGTCATACGTTTGAAGTGCTGGAATTAGAGGAAAAGACCAAATGTTGGTCATTTGTTAATATGTAATGTGCATTTTAATCAAATATTCATACTACCTGCTGTAGTATACAGAATAGGTATAACAGACTTGACAAAAATCAAAAAGATGAATAAGTAGTAATTGGTGAATAATTTGCACATCTGTTTTCTTTTTCATATTCATAGAATACCATACTTTTCTTTTTCCTTATTTCTAACAGCTGATGAGACCAGTGACAAGCCAGAAACTGACATTGAGACCATATCTTCTCTAAAACAATGTCCGGAGGAGCCCTCAGCAGATGCTTCTCTGCTTTCCCAGCCTGTAACGGAAGAACCACCATTACAGAGTCTGTCTCAGGAAAAAGAACCTGAAAGTAGTGATGTGTCTAATGAGCAAAATGCAGAAGAAGGTTCCTCAACCCCACCCACACCTGAAAAATCTGATCAACCTGCAGCCTCACAAGTTCCACCCATTTCCACTGTTCGACATCTTGAGATGGGTGCCTTAATCGTCAAAAAGACCACATATGTTATACCAAAGAAACAGCTGGTTTCTCAGTCTCCATCCAGCCAGCCGTCCCAGAAGGTGTCTTCAGTTCCCACTCTGCTGAATGAAACCCGTAATCTGCTCGTGCCTCCAGCACCCAGTGCTCCGTCCTCCAGACCCTCTCAGCCGAATAACCAGGTCCGACAGAGCATCCAGCGCTCCCTCACCACCATCCTGTTCAAGAGGTGAGAATGGTTTCAGAGGCTCCTGTTAAAACTTCAGTCTGTGTACAGTTTGGGTTCGTTTTGCTTTAATCCATCAGTTTTATGGTTTGGAAGGTTTAAAAAATAAATCATTGCTGAAGGATTCAATCGGATACTGAAATTAGGGGACTACAACCTTAGAAGTCCACTGTTGTAAAAAAGAGTAAACCAAATTCCTCAATAATGGTTTAAAAGATTATTTAGAACATACAGGTGCATTTAAGTAAATTAGAATATCATTGAAAGCAATATTTATTTTAATAATAAAACTTACCAGTCCAAAGTCTTGTGAATCATCCCCGGGCTCTTCGATCTGTTTTTCTGTCAAGACTGGTTTTCCCTGTTGCTTGTGCACCTTTTTTATTACTACACTTTTCCTTTGAGTGCCTTGTTGATGAAAAGCTCTATATAAATAAACTTGACTTGACTTCCACTCAGTTTTCCATAAATATAGTTGGAAACTAGTTTACCATCCTGTGGTGGGTGTAATTATATGAGTTTCACTTTTTGAAAACCATTAATAAAATAGTTGTTTGGTGATATAGTTTCTTGACCTGCACTTGTTGCTGTTCCTACTAAAGGTGGCTGTACAACCATTAAAATCCTGTTGTTTACGGCCCTTTTCCACACAGTGCTTCTGTATTTTGACTTACATGTTCATGTTAGTGTGTAATTTGATTGGAGATGTGTTTTTCATTTCATTAGGGTGAGTGATTGTGAAGATCTGGAGATGCCTGAGAGCGAAGTCGTGAAACTTGTCGCTGGCATTGAGAAGGAAATGTTTGATATATTCCGCAATACAGACAGCAAATACATGAACAAGTATAGAACTATAATGTTCAACCTAAAAGACCCAAGAAATAAGGTTGGTTGACATTTTATTGAACTTGCTTATATTTAATTATATTTCTCGCCACTCTATGTCCAATGTGAATTATCATACTACAGATGGATTTTATTCTTTCCTGGTGAAATCAAATTGATATCCCTTTTCCTAATCTCTTTTAGGGCTTGTTGTATCGGGTTGTTAATGGAGAGATTGGTCCCTTCAGACTGGTCAGAATGACCCAAAAGGACATGCAGGCTACCAAGGCCCCTGAGCCAACTGTTAAGGAAACAACACAGGTAGAGAATATCTGGAAACAAATCCTTTAAGACGATTCAGAACTTTTTCTGATGGGCTTATGTGTGACTGTTTCTGATTGTGAAGGTTAAAGTTGAAGCTGCTAAGAGGACAAATATGCCTAGGCCTGAAGCCGTGAAGATTGATTTGCCCAGTTTGAATCCTGCTAGACCCGAAAGAAAGCCTGAGAGCACGGTTTGTACCCTCACTACTGATGGACCCACTAATCTTTTGATGTTTGTTATACTTACTTTGTATTTTTATTTTCTGTTAAATTTCTAGGAACAGATAAAAGTTCTTCCAGCACAACCTTCCAAGGCGAGAGTTATCCAACCAAGCAAAAACAAAAAGATACCAGATATTCTTTCCTGCATGCTTAAGGATACAACATCCGAACACAAAGCTCACCTCTTTGACCTGAAATGCAAAATATGCACAGGTAAATTCAAAAAAATCTTTTATTAATTAATTAAACTGCTGTTATATCTTAAAAGTCCTTAATCTGCAGGTTTGTTTTTGTCTTTGACTGTAGTGTATTCTTGTCAGATCCTTAAACTACAAGCAGCTAAGCCTCAAGAGGCTAGTGAGTCCTCAGCTTTGTTCTCAAAGTAGCAGTAAAAGCTGTTTTGATGATTTTCACACAGGGAAGGAGAGGAAAATCAGAGATGAGAGATTTGTTCATGATAAAAGATAAACTATTTAAACTAATTGGTGTATTAAAAAGAAATCAACTTTTTTTTAGTAAAAAACGACTGAACCTTGGTAGATGCTGAGGGTAGTGAATGTTAAAAGAAAAGCCCTATTTACAACCAGATGAAAATACATATGCACCAATCAGGTTTTTCTATCTTTAATGTCTAACCTGCCAGTCCTGAATTTTACCAATTATTTTCCCCCTCTGAACTGGAACACATAAAAGAGAAAAATGGGCTGCAGGTTCTTGGATTGATAGTACTTTAGTACTGACAAATTTTTATTAAACTTAAAATAAGTCCATTATTGTTCCTGGGTCTCGCTTATTCATTTATTGGCTGAAAATGGTGGGAGTTCCTAGTTTTGATGCACTTAATGAATAGGAAAAAAATCGAAACTTTTGCATCTAAATTTGCGATCACCTATCGGAGTCGATCAAGGGAAAAATGGCCAATTCTGACTTGCGGATGATTAATCAGTGCATCTCTGTAATTAAAACAAATTTTGATCTTTTAAACTGTCAAAATGGTGAAGGTGAAATACAGTTTAATGTAACCTCTGTATGAAAAATACCTCGGCAGCTGAGGCCTGTAGCAGCATAACTAGAAAAAGTTCAGCATTATACAAAAGGTTTAAAGTCTTAAATAATTAAACACAATTTTCTGATATTTTCTAATATAATTTGGCTTGTAGAATGCCAAAACAAATGTATGATCAATGTATGGAGTGGAGGAGATAAAATTGGAAAGATATAATCGTTTGTACTAGTTGATATCAAAACAATCCCTAGACAATGTATTCTTAAGGGGTTAGGTCTTAAAAGAACAACCTGTATTACTATCTAAATTTAAAAGCTGAAAATATTATCTGCGTAGTCTAAATGATATCATTATTTTAAATAAAGCATTTAAAAAGCCAGCATAAAGCATATTACTGTTAAAACAATTTCTTATTCGTTCTCAGGCCAGATGCAAGCTGGAGAAGCTGAAGAACCTGCAAAGAAAAAAACAAAGATATCTACATCAAGAGATAAAACTGAGCCATCTTGGAAGAAGCCTGGAGGAGATGAGTCTCCTCTGTTGGCACCACCTGACACACCTGAAATGGATTCTCCCACATCTTCATTGATGGAGCCATCGTCCCAAATTGATATTGATTCTCCAAAGTTGACAATTGTTGAATCTCCTGCTTCCCCGGTGATGGATTCTCCTGCCTCCCCGACATTAGAGTCTCCTGCCTCCCCTATCATGGAGTCCCCTGCCTCTCCAACTCCAGAGGGATCCATAGTGCCTCCACCAAAGAGATCGTATACACCGGTTGTGATTCCCACCGTCTCCACTGTAACCATTACAAGACGTGATCCTCGAACTGCAGCAAACAGGTTCACTGCTTCCTCAGGCGACAGCTCCGGTCTCAGTAACAGCATTAGCAAACAAGCAGCCCCTTACACTGCTATAAAAGGCACCCCGGCCTCCAGCTCAGCTTCACCACCTTCACTATCATTAACGAAAGCATTACCCAAATCCATCTTAATGAAACCATCCTCTGCTGATCCAAGACTTTATGGTGCATCCTCCAGGTACTTAAAGAGCTCTGAGAGTATAAATTCTACATTTAGTTTTAATGTTTCAGTCTCGTTGGGAAGAGATATGAGGATGTCATTTTTATTGTGCTATTTTTTTTCAGAGCCATAGTCTCTCAAAGCCCTGCAGATGGTGATACAGCACAGTTCCTAGCTAAGCAGGGTATACTGTGGAAAGGCTTTCTAAACATGTTCACGGTGGCTAAGTTTGTGACGAAGGGATATCTGGTTTCAGGACCTGCTGAAAATCTTAAAGCGGTATATTAATGCACAATAGTGTTTAATGTTAGCTGAGCTGTGCCAAGAACATCTGGCTCAGTCATAGAGCAAATTGTTGAAAAACATTGCTTCTCTGTGTGTTGCTTAGGATTTGCCTGATACCATACAGATTGGAGGGCGAATCTTACCTGAAACAGTGTGGGACTATGTTGAAAAACTCAAGACCTCGGTTACAAAGGTAAGGAAGATATGTTTTGTATTAATATCTGCACCTTGCAAGATAATGTTGAAAATGTATCAGTTTTTCACTTAGCCTTCTGTTGGCCTTCATTTAGGAGTTGTGTGTGATACGGTTTCACCCTGCAACAGAGGAGGAAGAGGTGGCCTATGTGTCCCTTTTTTCCTACTTCAGCAGCAGAGGTCGTTTTGGTGTGGTTGCCAACATCAGCCGTTCCATCAAAGATGTATATCTTGTTCCTCTTGCTGCAAATGAATCAATCCCATCTATACTACAACCTTTTGAAGGTCCAGGTACAAATTGTCTTATTTTTTTGAGTGATGTTCAATTTCACCCTAATTTAAAAGCAGTTTTTTATATCAACTAGAGTTACACTGATCAGGTTTTTCCTGGCCAATTCTGATTCCTGGTTTTCTTTGAAGTCTGATCCACTGATTCATTTTTGATAGCTTCCGATTTTTCTTTCTACTTAACGTATAAAAGGAAAGAAATGTACTATAGGTTCATCGATAGAGGTGGTAGAAAATGAAGGAATTATAAGATCACCCCCATTATCCCTATTTTTTTATTTTTTTTATTGATGAGTTAGATTTTTTATACACAGGAAATGGTGAGAGGTCTTAGTTTAAATAAAGGAAAAAAAGATTTTTCAGTGTTGGACCTTCTATGTTTACATTTTAATCTGTTACATGTTTTAAGTAGGCTGAATTCACCTAAAATGTAGATATCTGGTGCAAAAACGCTATGAGCAGTTTAGCGATGGCTTTAGTAGTGATTTTTAGTCAACATTAATACAAGTATACCTATGCTAGGCTCGTCAATTATTGGTCATTAAATTTCTGACCCACATTATGAGTTTTTAATTTGTATTTAAGTAAAATGACTTGGAATGTTTGTTTTTCAGGGCTTGAAAAGAACCGACCCAATCTTCTTTTGGGCCTAGCAATTGTCCAGAAGTTAAAGCGTCCAGGAAGCTTGCTCCAGGAAATTGAAGAGAAGAAACTCAAAATTAACATGTCCAAAGACCCTATGTGGATCCCAAAACCACCAGTCCTCTATGGTTCTGACAAGTTGGAAATATTCAAACCATATGATCCAGAGACTGTTGCTAGTTCCTCCCCTCCTGGTTCACCACCCTGCGTTGGATCGCCATCGGACTCTTCCTCTTCTGGCTCAGTTAACATACCTTCCCTCTGGAATTCCGTTAAAGCAACTCCTTCTGTCTCATCCATTGCTCCCACTGAATCCACATCTGTTAACAACTCAGGCAAGAATGCTACACCATCATCCAGCAACAAGACCCCATTACAGACTATTTTAAAGACATTGTTTAAGGGAAAAGAGTCTAACCCAACATCTGATGGAAATTCCCCAAAAACAGCAGAAAGTGCTAAGAAGAAACCATTGTTCTCTAAAGTGTCTGGATCTATGGTTGATCCAATAGTCCAGCAATATGGACAGAAATCAAAAGTGAAAAAGGCAGAAAAAGAAGAAGAAAAGGAAGATGACCTTGACAGACCCTATGACCCTGAAGAAGAATATGATCCCTCAAAGGGTTACAAACTTTTTACTCCACATATCGCAGACAATAATAAGACAGACGACTCTGCATTAATAGGCTTGGTGGAAGATGATGTGGCCTATGATCCAGAAGATGAAACTATCTTTGAGGTATTTCAAGGTGATGCTGCTGTAACGAAGCCCTCCATTTCAACCCAAAGTGCAGATACTCCATCATTCCCGACACCAGTTTCCGATTCTACTCCAACAACGCTTACGTCTAACCGATCTTCAGTAATGTCAAAACTTCCTACGGGCGCTGTAGTTGTTTCTGCTGCAACTCTGAGTGAACAGCAGCGGATGCTCGAGGAACTTAATAAGCAAATTGAAGAGCAAAAGCGACAGTTAAAAGAGCAGGAAGAGGTGCTACGTCAACAGAGAGAGGCTGTGGGTATGTTTATGGCTCACTTTTCTGTTTCTGATACTTTAATGTCTCCTCCTACCAAAGCACTGCCAGCTGTGCAGGGTGGTGTAATACCAACAGAGTCAAAGCCTGTAGATAAACCTGACAAGGTCAGCAACAATACAGCAGTTGAGGCTAATTCCATTGTGAAACCAGAAATGGTTAAGATAGGACACACAACTGTCAGTGATAATGTGAAGGATACCACAAATACTCTGACAGAGCAAATGGGAGCACAAGAAAATGTAAAGGAATGTGAGAAATATTCCTCTGCTGGAGAGATTGAGGACTCCGATGTAGCTTATGACCCTGAAGATGAGTCACTTTTTGATGAAATCCAAGATGATGTGTTTAAAGGAGGAAGTACAAAGACTAGTGATGCTTCATCTAGGACTGAGGTTGGTGTTGGGGCAAAAGCTGCCTCTCCAAATTCACACCACAGCAGAAGGCGAAGGTCACCACCTAAAAGACGGAGTCATCGAGAAAGGGACCACAGAAGCCCATCAAGAAGGTCACAGAGGCGTTCTCATTCACATTCTAGGAGACATAGAGACAAGGATAGACACAGAAGAAGTGAAAGAGACCGGTCAAGACACAGAACCAGAGAACTGTCTGAATATCCGGGACATCATCGGAAAGACCATGCTACTAGCAGACATTCTCAAAGCCGGAGAAGGTCCTCATCTTCCCCGAGAAGAAAACACTCTGCCTCCCTTTCACCAAAACGTCACAGGGGATCCCCTCCACAAGTCATTGATAAATCGAAACATAGAAGTGGTCCATGCAATCCTCCTGAGACTGTAAAGCCAATCATAGCACCATCATCGCAATCAGCTATTGGAATTAAAAGTGAGCCAGATGAACATAAGTTAGATTGTGACCTTGTTGAGAAGCCTGTTAAACACTCACTTGAACTTATTCAGAATGTAAAGACTGAGATATCAGAACCATCTGTCAGTCAATATGATAATCAAATCAGCAGTTCTTCTAGTCAGGAAAACAAACCATCTCTGCAAGAGAGATGGTTTCAAGACAAATTCGAAAGCAAAATTCCTCTGAGAGAAATTGATCCGCCTCTTCGAGATTCTCCTGAAAGCCCTGATCCAGAACCACAGTTTTCAAAACCTTCCATCACTGAAGATGTTGATTGTGCTAAGACTGATCTACCGACGGGACTAAATATTCAGGAATCGGGACCAGAAAGAGATGCTGTTGTACACAGTATTCAACTTGGCACAAGTTTTCAAGATACTGGAAATACAACTCCAGATATGAAAAATTCTGAACACCGACTGACCCATACAGATCTAATGGAAAAGGGAATTGGCTTTACAACGCCAGACAAAAAAGGGCTTGACATGCAAAATGTGATGACAAGTGTTTTGGGCCCTACACTAAGCATTCAGAATACTCCCATAGATGGTCATGGGAGACGTTTAATGCAACAAGCAACATGTCTTCCGGGTTCAATGCTAAATTTGATAAAGAATCATAACCCCAATATAACTGATTCACAGACTGTCTCAGGAGGCTCAGAAATAAGAAATCAGGTGCAAGGAACAGAAAACTCTTCTTTGCAAGGCATTAACCAAGATGTAATTTGTTCATGCCCCGATGTAAAGCAAAATGTTGTGCAGAGTGCGTCAAATTCAGAAATGTCAGAATCAAGCAGACAAAATGAGATCCCAAATCAAGTTGTTAGAAACCAGTTGTCCGACAGACCTCTGCCTGGGTCAAAAGGTTCTATCTCAGCTATGCTGCATAATAATCCAAATATAAGTGGGCATGTTGATCAGGCAGAGCAAAATGTCAGTTATTACAGAAAAGCTTTACCTTTTTTGAAAACAGATGAGTCAATACCACAGCCAAATAACCAAGACAGCAAGTCAGGCATCATGAATATGGACACTTCATTTGGGAGTGCACAGTTTGAAGGTACAATTTCACATCCTGGGACATTGGGGTCTCATGTAAGAATAGGTATTGAAACAGGTCAGAGTCCATCTCTTACTGGATTTAGAGATCAGACACATTCACTTGGCAGAATGGAATCTCAATCCTTTAGAGGAGATGCAGTCTTTAGTGGAGGTCAAGAAAGTGGAAATAGGTCAGACGTTACAAATCCAGACTGGAGAGGTCCAGGGTCATTTCACATTAGTCAAAATAAAGGCCTTGGTCCACCTGAGAGACATCCTGGTTCAAATGCCCCGAAGTCAGACTGTGGTGATGCTCAGGAAGGATTAAATAGGGAAGTAACTGATCCAGGGACATTTACACAAAATGATTGGATCGCCCATCAGTTTGGTAAAAGAGGGTCAAACTTGGAGAGTCAGGGCTCTTACAACGTAGGTGCTCAAAGCTTTCAGTACGGACAAAGAAATCAAGAAGTAAGTCCAAACAGACAAGATTTCATGTATGATGCTAGGGGACCAAGAAGGGCAGATTTTATGGGAGGTAGAACTGAAATAAGAAATTCTGAGTTCCAGTTTACAAGGAATGACACAAGTCACCCTGTGTGTTCCGATATGATGGAAAAAGGGCCTGAAAAGGAAGACCCTGACAGTGAAGTGACAGTGCATGACAGGAGAGAACCACCAGGTCCCAATTTTAACAGACAGGGACCTGAATGGATAGGTCCCAACAGTGAGAACCCTGTGCATAACAGTAGAGGACTAGGGACTCCAGATTTCATGGGACAAAGACTTGAAAAAACAAACATGCCTGTAAGGAGAGGGCCAGATGTCACTGGTCCAGGAATTGACATAAGGGGTCCCAATATAAAGGGTCCTGGGAATGAATTGAGAGGAACAGGGGGGCCAAACTTCAGAGGAGGGCCTGAAAGGAGAGGCCTATCTATGGAGTGTGCTGAGCAATACACCAGAGGGCCTGAAAATCTAGAATTAAGAGGACCAGGGCACGATAAAGGAAGCCTTTCTATGGAAAATACTAGTTCTCAGAGTAGAGGTGGAGGTCCAGTTTTCCGAGGACCGGGTACTGAAGGCAGATGTTTATCTATGGAAAGTCCTGGGCCAGACAGAATATCTGGACATCCAAATTTTAGTGAGCAAGGGTCCAATAATAGAAGTACTATGATGGGTCGCCCACAAATTGATAGGATGATGACAGAAGGACCAGATTTCAGAAGGCCTGTAAATGAAATGAGAGGTCATACTATGGATAGCCAAAATTCTGACAGGAGAGGCTCACGGGGGCCAGAAAAGTGGGGACCACGTCCTGAAAGAAAAGGAGCATATTTGGGGGGTGGGGGTGCTAGGCCCGAAAGCATAGAAAAAGGACAAGAAATAATTCTCCCAGGTTTAGAAGGTCCAAATCCTCATAGTGGACAGGAAGGTACACACTTCAGGAGACAGGTAACAGAAGGTACATGTCTA
Source organism: Crenichthys baileyi (assembly GCA_036173005.1). Lineage (NCBI taxonomy): Eukaryota > Metazoa > Chordata > Actinopteri > Cyprinodontiformes > Goodeidae > Crenichthys > Crenichthys baileyi. The sequence goes on from JAHHUM010002354.1 coordinate 276,775, forward strand.
AATCTGGAAGGCTCAAAACACAGCAGGAGAGGTCAAAATCTCCAGGGTCCAGGTTCCAATATGGCAGGTTCAGTACTCAACAGAACAGGGCCAGGGGGTCCAGGAACAGAAAGAATATGGCCTCAAGATGAATGTCCAGAAGGCACAAATATGAGGGACCCTTGGCCAGAAAACGCAGCTCCAAACACGAAACAAGCACACAGCAGGAGCCATCCAAGAGGCTCAAAGTTTAGGTGTTTTGAGCAAGGAAGAACATCTTCAGATATGGAGGGTGTGCGGCCTGACAGGAACATGGCAGACCCTGAAGAAGTGGACCATAACAGAATAGATGCAGGAGGTGCGCAGACTGTTGGGATGGGTCCACGATATTGTAGGAGACCATATAATGAAAGTATAGATCCAGATTATGAGGGCCCAGTCCCTGACAGACAAAACCCAAGGGGCCCAAGCTTTAGAGAACCTATGCCTGTAAGGCCATGTCCAGGTATGGACAGCCGAAAACCTGACTGGAGAGAATCTGGTGGTCTTGATTGTAGAGGTCGAGGTACCAGGGAAGAAGGGGCAAATACAGAGGGTCTTGAATATGAAAGACAAAATAACTGGGTTGAATCTGAACCTGTTCAAGAATTTCCTAATTACGAGGTCTTAGATTCTGGTAGAGGAGGTCGAAATTTTAGACCTTCAAGACTAATGAGAAGAAACATCAGAAGATCGGGACCAAATGTCCGTGGCTCTGCACCTAGTTGGAGGGGTGGTGCCTTTGAAGGTAAATGGTCAGAGACAAGAGGGCCAAGATTCGAGGAGTTGGAAAGAGGTGGATCTTCTGGGGAAATCTGGGACAACAGTGGCGACGGGAGTTTAGAGACTTTCCAAGATTGTCCTGATGAACAGGGTCAAGAGCCTCAAAGGCTTGACGATTATAGTGAATGGAGAGACACACAGGATAGAGAAAATGTGCAGTGTTCTGTTTCTGGAGATGACTGGGATAGGCCTGCTTGTGGGGGTCCAGGGCCTGTTCAAGACAATGCAGATATTGAATGTCCTGGACCTAATAGAGAAGGAGAAAAACTTGATTGGAAGGACCATAATAGAGAAGGTTCTGGGGTATTTTTCAGAGGGAGAGGGAATAGAGGTCCATGCAATAGAGGACAAAATTGGGGTCGAGTCCGAGGTAGAGGACGAGGATCAGCTATGCAGAGACAAATAAACATGGAAAATGACTGGGGACAGCAGGACTTTAAGGGGGATATTGGAGGCCATGATGGTGGCAGGCCCTGGACTCAAAGGGGAGGTTTCAATTTGAAAAATTCAATCCCAAACAGGAGACATTGTGAGATGGAGGCTTCAGGAGGTCCAGATTTAAGATGCCCGGAACCAGGCTACAGAAATTTGAACGATGAAGGTTCCGAGTCAGATGGAAGAGTTTTAAATTTTGGTGAATCAGGATCTGAAAGGCATAGCGTAGACATGGATGATCATGGAACAGGTGCTCAAGGATTTGGGCATGAATTTAGAAGAGTAAGGAGAGGTCCAATAATGAGACAAGGGCCCAGCAATGCAGAAATAAGAGGAGTGTCACCTAATGGTTCAGATCTTAGACATGGTAGATGGGATACAAACTCAGAGTTTCCTCAGTCTGATAGAAGAGTACCAGATAGGAGGGTAAGGGAACAAAGGCATCGAGGTCCAATGACAGGCAGAGAGGGAAGAAGTCCTCATCAAGAGGGCCATGGCACTCGTGAAGGACCTCCAGCACCATTCAATAGGCCTGTAGGTCCTGGTCCAAACAGAGAAGGAAAGTCATTCCATGATTTTGAAAATCAGCAACCTGTGCAACCTCAAAGACATAGAGGTGCCTTACTTCCCACTCCTTCAGAATGTCCACTACCAAATACTATGATTAAGAGTCATGATGGCTCCTCAATGAAAACACCACAGTTTGGTCCCCCATTCAATAGGAACAGGGGAACGGGTAGAGGCAGAGCAGTGGATAATTGGTTCAGAGGGCGTGCAAGGGGGCAAGGACGAGGAGCTCCTGCACATAAAATAAATGCTGGGTATGAAGACAGAATGTAATTAAAATGCTAAAATAGATTTAATACTGGACATGTGTTTATGAAAAAAGGTCCTCTTTAGGACACCAAGGCTGAAAGACACTTTAATAGAGCTCCTCTTTAATGTATTGTTTTGTAAAGGGTAGAATTAATTTCTATTACAGCTTGCTCCGCAGGCATAGAAATGGGTGAAATCTGCAATGGTTAATTGATCTAGAAATGCAGTTTTTGTGTTAATTATGTTCAACTTTGTTACTATAGTCATAGTAGTATGATTGTGACTTACACCCTGTAAATTATTAGTTGTATATCATACACCCTGTGCATTTTGTAGAAGGAAATAGTTTGAAAAGCTTTGTACAAAAATAGTTTTTTTTTGTTTGTTTTTAACAGAGCCATAACATCACTATATTGTTGTTTTATTTGTATGTTGTGATCATAAAAATGTAACTTGTGTCAGTGTTCTTTTAGAATGCTACGAGTCAATAAAGTGAAATTTTAAAAACTTGTAAGAAATGTAATTTTTTGTTAATGTTTCTTCATTGGACTAAAGTATTAACTGCAACATTAGAGATGCCCATAAATGTTGAAATAATCCTACATTTAAAAAAATGCCAGTAGGATATTATTTTTCGTAGATTATCATAAAGCTGTTTTTTGTTATTTCCAGCAAGACTGAAAACTGATGTCGGCCACCCGAAACCGTGATTCACCTTTTTGATAAAATTCCAGCACGCTGTTTTCCCTGTTTTCTGGTAGGGTGTTTAGGTTTACAGTAACACAAGATGTGTTTGTTTGACAGGTTTGTTAAAGGCCATAACACTAAGAATCAAGAAAATAATGTAAAAAGTCAGATTGGAGGAAAACCTTTCCAGTATTTGGTGGAAATAACTAAAATCTTGCATTCTAGCAATAATGTTTCAGCATTGTTTTTTTTTTCAATTTGATATATTAGAAATACTTTTACTCATTACCCACTTTTCCCTATTTTTCATTATCCCCAAAAATATCAATTTCCTTCAGAGTAAATACACTGCTCAAAAAAATAAAGGGAACACTCAAATAACACGTCCTAGATCTGAATGAATGAAATATTCTCATTGAATACTTTGTTCTGTACAAAGTTGAATATACTGACAACAAAATCACACAAAAATAATCAATGGAAATCAAATTTATTAACCAATGGAGGCCTGGATTTGGAGTCACACACAAAATTAAAGTGGAAAAATACACTACAGGCTGATCCAACTTTGATGTAATGTCCTTAAAACAAGTCAAAATGAGGCTCAGTATTGTGTGTGGCCTCCACGTGCCTGTATGACCTCCCTACAACGCCTGGACATGCTCCTGATGAGACGGTGGATGGTCTCCTGAGGGATCTCCTCCCAGACCTGGACTAAAGCATCCGCCAACTCCTGGACAGTCTGTGGTGCAACGTGACGTTGGTGGATGGAGCGAGACATGATGTCCCAGATGTGCTCAATCAGATTCAGGTCTGGGGAACGGGCGGGCCAGTCCATAGCTTCAGTGTCTTCATCTTGTAGGAACTGCTGACACACTCCAGCCACATGAGGTCTAGCTTTGTCCTCCATTAGGAGGAACCCAGGGCCAACTGCACCAGCATATGGTCTCACAAGGGGTCTGAGGATCTCATCTCGGTACCTAATGGCAGTCATGCTACCCCGGGCGAGCACATGGAGGGCCATGCGGCCCTCCAAAGAAATGCCACCCCACACCATTACTGACCCACTGCCAAATCGGTCATGCTGAAGAATGTTGCAGGCAGCAGATCGCTCTCCACGGTGTCTCCAGACTCTGTCACATGTGCTCAGTGTGAACCTGCTTTCATCTGTGAAGAGCACAGGGCGCCAGTGGCGAATTTGCCAATCCTGGTGTTCTCTGGCAAATGCCAAGCGTCCTGCACGGTGTTGGGCTGTGAGCACAACCCCCATTTGTGGACGTCGGGCCCTCATACCATCCTCATGGAGTTGGTTTCTAACCGTTTGTGCAGAAACATGCATATTTGTGGCCTGCTGGAGGTCATTTTGCAGGGCTCTGGCAGTGCTCATCCTGCTCCTCCTTGCACAAAGGCGGAGGTGGCAGTCCTGCTGCTGGGTTGTTGCCCTCCTACGGCCTCCTCCTGGTGTACTGGCCTGTCTCCTGGTAGCGCCTAAAGGCTCTGGACACTACGCTGACAGACACAGCAAACCTTCTTGCCACAGCTCGCATTGATGTGACATCCTGGATGAGCTGCACTACCTGAGCAACTTGTGTGGGTTGTAGAGTCCGTCTCATGCAACCACGAGTGTGAAAGCACCACCAACATTCAAAAGTGACCAAAACATCAGCCAGAAAGCATAGGTACTGAGAAGGGGTCTGTGGTCCCCACCTGCAGAACCACTCCTTTATTGAGTGTGTCTTGCTAATCACCAAAGATTTCCCCCTGTTGTCTATTCCATTTGCACAACAGCATGTGAAATTGATTGTCAATCAGTGTTGCTTCCTAAGTGGACAGTTTGATTTCACAGAAGTTTGATTTACTTGGAGTTATATTGTGTTGTTTAAGTGTTCCCTTTATTTTTTTGAGCAGTGTATTTGATGAAAACTATTTTTATATATGTATGCTATTGCTGTGTTGTTGAAGATTTTCTGTCACAGTTGTAGGGTTAGTTTTTATGTCTACTAGTGCATATGTAATATATAGACAGTTGTTAAGGTAATTGGGATGCTGTTTTATTTTTTTTTAAATTCTGTTTCAAATATCATCACCGTTTCTGTATGGCTTAATAAATAAAAGGTGTCTCTGTTCAATTGTTTTATAAAAATGAACGCCATAAGGGTCTTAAGAAAGACAATAATAAAATTTTTTTAAAAACATATTATGACCTTACCTTGAGTAAAGATTTTTAATGTTATTAGAGAATTTAAAAAAGATTTCTTCAAACGGTCACACTGGAGAACATAATTGAAAGTGTTACAGTTGGAGACCCCTGTCGTCACCAGAGGGAAGAGCCGAGCGACGAACTACGTCGTCACCTTTCCGACCAAGAAGTTATCTCTAAAGTAAGCAGAAGACCCAGATAAAAGCAACCATTAGGAAAACCAGTAACAGTACTGCTTATTTGTACTTATTTTACATGTATATGTAGACAGGATTACATTTTAATGCCATATTTCATATATATTGCACGTTTGTATTGTGTTATCCATTCAAAGATGGCGACGTTTTACGTAGAGTGAACGTTAATGAACGAATTCAGTTGTGGCTTAGTTTAAAAATGCTAATGTAGCGTTCAGCAGCTAGCTACTAGTTATCGCACATAACTCCGCTGAATGCTTAAGAAACAAAAATCGTTAATTTGGTATGAAATCACTCCAACAACCGCCTATTTGTAGAGGTGGATTTTGTTACATGTATTTGAGTATTTATCTAATAGTGGTTTATACTTGAACATATCCTCGTTTTCGGGCTTAAGGCATTCTATTTACTTTTTGAATGCAAATTTAACAATGCATGCCACAGTATAACAACGTGTTAGTGTAAGCACATTTTAACACAGTAGCTATATCAACACCAATTATTTTTAATAAATGCCCAAACGCATTTTTTCCCTAGGGAAACGGAGTTTTATTTCATTGACAATTCAGCGGCTTAATCTAGATTTACTGAATGTGACACTTTAAGGTCAAGTATTTATACCTTTGTTCAACTTTTGTCAAACTATAACCGCAAACCTCAGTGTGTTTTATCAGGTTTTTATAAGACACACCAACACATAATAGAGTGGAAAGAGCAATACATGATTTAAAAGTTTTTCTAAATACAAAGCTGAAAAGATGGGTGTTTTTTTGTACTCGATCCTTTTTTTTTTCCTGCCACACGTAGGGCAAAAGATTAAACTTTGATCTCATCAGTTCAAGTATGAATCTGCCATCACCATGTGCCACCGTGGTGGTAGTTTGGCAAGACTAATAGAAAACCTGGCAACAGATTCTCCCACCTGAGCTGGGGATCTCTGCAGCTCCTCCAGAGTTACTATGAACCCCTTGGCTGCTTCTTTAATTTGGACTCTCCTTGCCTTGCTTGTCGGTTTAGGTGGAAGACAAGTCTTTAAGTAAGTGTACAGCAGGCCATACTACATGTTCAATTTAGTCAGGTGGTGTTTTTTTACTAGTTTGCAGACTTCTGAAGGCAAGATTTAATAAGGGGAACCAGAGTAAAGGGGGTTTGTTTAATAGCAAAATCAACTTTAATGGCCATGTTTGTGAGTACAAACAAGGAATTTGGCTATGGTTTTCATCGCTCACATCGTATATCAAGCTTCAGTTCAGAACAACAACCACAACATGCAAAGACACTTCGGAGTTAAAAAAAAAAAAAAAAAAAAAAAAAAAAAATATATATATATATATATATATATATATATACACACTGCAGGTTGTGGCAGTTCAATGTGCTTATTTGTTTCATAGCAGAGTAGCTGATTACTCTGGCTGTGAGGTGTTCAATGTGTTCAGCAGAGTGACAGCCTGGGGGGAAAAAACTGCCTCTGTGTCGGCTCGTTTTTGTCATTAGTGCTCTGTAGTGCCTACCTGGAGGTAAAAGTCTAAACAGTTTGTGTGCAGGATGTGTGGGGTTGACAGAGATGTTAGCTGCCCTTTTTCTGACCCTAGACCTGTAAAACTGCTGCATGGACTGAAGGTCAGACCTGATGATCCTCTCTGCAGAACTAATTGTTAGGTGCAGAATTATGTGGACCCCAAAATTCTCAAATATGTGAAAACCCTGCATAATTTTCCTTCCACTTTACATCTAAGCACTACTTTACATCTGTCACATAAAATCTCAACAAAATACAGTGGCGTATTGGTTGTAGCTAATGAGATTTGATCTAAATGTTTTGCTGCGGTATTGCCACTTCATACAAATATATGAACACCAAAGTAAGCTGAAGTGTTGTTTGGCCTGTAAAACAAGTAATATTTTTCTTGATGTCATTTCCATTTTCAGAGGGAAATATGTCCTCCCTTCCCCCAGTTTATAAAAGTGGACACACCTCTGACTTCGTTGGTTTGATTTGGAGCCAAGGTGCATGCGGGACCCAGGGTCAGGGGCTGACAGTGGGCTCAGAGTTTGATCTGACAGAGATGTCAGATGTTGAATGCTCACACTTTCAGCAATTGATCCAAACGCAAATGGAGCCTGGGGTTTCAGACACTCCTAATGCCAGTCCTCCCCCAGCTGCAGTGGTAGTTCAGGACGCCTCTTGCTCTACATGGATTTCCCCTAGGACGTCAAGTCAAGCTATTGACTTGACAACTTCAACCTCAAATGATTACCACAGTCTGGTGATGCCAGGGGAAAAGACTCCTGTGTTTTATGGTGAGGTTCCAAGTTTTGTGCTGGCCAGAATCGGAGGAGAAGAAAGCCCAATCAAGGCGGCTATTAAGGAAGGGGCAAGTTCCAAGAACCGAGCAAGAGTGTGTCTGGAGAAAAGATTCAACAGCATGTGTCCTGAAACCACAAGGTAGCAGGATAGTTGCTCTGCTGTTGTCAGCAAGTTAGTTTCAGTATTATAATGTAATAAAGCAAAATGCTGTTGTATTTTTTGCTTAGTGTGCAACAACCTCTGTTCTTCTGTTCAGTCTTTTGACAGTATTTCAGCATTCAGCAGAGGCTCAAGAAGCATTCACACATTCTCAAACACAAAAGTGGGTAAAAGCTGACCAAGCAAATCCTTTTAAGGTTTCTAGCTCCCATGTCGGAGGTGTTTTCGACCCGATAACCAACGTCTTTGGTCAGGTGGGATGGAAATGAACATCATTCAACTTCATACATCCAGGCAGCATGTTTAATCCAACAGTTTAATCTTTGATGTTTCCTGCTGCATTTGCAGGTTATTGCACACATGGCTGAACCCAACACACACCAGGGTTTAATAATGTCCCCCAGCTTTTCATTTAACTTTTACCCAGAAACCTCTGTTACAAAAACTGTCTGTCCTGACAGCAGCAACCCTAGAGGGGAGCAAGAGTTGGTCATCACTGAAAGTACAAGTGAGTACTCTAATTATAAACTCACTTGATTCGTTCTCTGTTATACTACACAGGATTGTAAATCTGTGTCCTATTGCTGTTTTACGCAGAGGGTGGGGCGCAACATGCCGTCTACAGAGGGCATCCCAGCAGCCCGTGCTCTGAGCCTGCCAAAACTGCTTCAAACCCATCCAGAAAGTCCAGGAAGGGCGGCTGCAAAAGGGCTGGATCTTGCATATCCCTGACCCAACGCAGGGAGAGACACAACAGCATAGAGAGGGAGCGCAGGTGAAACCTTTTTGAAACTGTCCTAATTGAATTCGTGGAGTCCACCACAGTGTATAATTGTATTTATTAAATAGTAAATGAAGGTGTGCCTTTTGTTCACAATTGGTGTTGGTCCTACATTCAGCATCTAGCTGCTGCTTATACTTCTAACTCCCACTGAAGCTGCAAAGGTGGACACTAGGGCTGCATGGTATTAGGAAAACGTGACGTGATATCGGTTAATGTCGTCGACATGACTTGCAATAAACATTTCACTGAACAGTTGTAAACTGTTGTTTTTGCTTTGGGATCATTGCAAACATAAACTCATCACCATATAATTTACTTAGAGATTATGAATGCATGGTACCTATATAATAATAAATATTTTGTGCAATCCAAGCAGTGCTTTGCTATGTTGATAATGGGTATAGTGATATTGTAATAATGCTAAATTTGCCATATATTATTCAGCTCTGGTGGACACTCACTTTTGTTAAATTGTGCAATATTCACTAAGCATTTGTTCTTCCAATTTTTAACTTATTGTAAGAATGTATAAGGAATAAACATATAGTTTTATGTCCTAATACATAATAGCCTAGGTATTGCCTAATTGTGCAAGGATAGTATGGAGCACATTTCACAGTTTTGTCCAGAATTACTGTTTAATCTGTACGTATATGAACAACAAATAAGGAATGCACAATATTAGCAAATCATGAAACTGCAATATTATTTTTCAAGGTAATGATGGCAATATTGGCTGGAATAAATCCATATTTTCCTCACTCAGCTCTTTCTAATCGGTTCTCATAATTATATATTGGACTTATCGATTATAACGTGGCGGTTGGGGGAAAAAGCTCCCAGGTAAAATGAGCAGACCAGGCAATACAACCATTGTGGTGTTCTCCTGTACTGAATTAATAAGTAACTGACTAGTGTTCTCTTTCTTAAACCCCTTTTATTGCAATAATGTGGACAGTTTCCAGCATAGATGGAAACTTTTGTGCAGATGCACATATTTGTTTTTATTTCAAAAGACTAAAATGGACACCAAAAAACCCATTTAGCATCAAAGACTTATAGAAACGTGGTTTTAATGATCCATTTGTCCTCAAGTGTTTTTCCAGTAAACATCAGCTGCATTTAGCTTATCCTCTAAATAAAACTATTTTGCCAAATGACCCTCATCAGATTGGGCCAAATTTGAATAAATATTTAAAAGAAAAAAATAAGTAGTATGTGAATCAGGGGACCAGACTCATTAGCATCAGAGACAAAGTTAAAGAACACAGGTTGCATTTACTGTATATGTGTCTGGTTATATACAGGAAGAGGATCCGCTTGTGCTGTGACGAGCTGAACACGATGGTACCGTTCTGTGACTCTAGCACAGACAAAGTCACCACGCTACAATGGACCACAGCTTTCCTGAGATACATCAATCAAATGTATGGAGACAGCTTCAAGGAGGTAGGCCTACGTAGAACATAGACTTACACACCCGTACTCGCAGCAGGCGTATAAAGTTCGGTGTGGAGAAACTTGACTTGCCTGTACAGAGACCTGACCTTAACCTTCTTCAACAGCTTTGGGGTGAATTAGAATGGAGGCTCCATTTCTCATCTAACTGTGAACACACTCCTAAACCTTGTGGAAGATGTTTACAGAAAAGTTAAAGTTGCTATTGCTGGCAAGAGTGGGTCCATCAACAGATTGGACTTTAATAGATCAAGAACAGGATGTCATCAAAGTTCACTTACATGAAAAAAACTCACTTAATAATAAGCCAAAAACTATTTGCACAGCCTTTTGCAAACATTAAAAGGACCACTTCATTTTATGGTCTCATCATGTCAATTTCCTCACATGTAAACACATTTCAGCTACCGTTGCATGTAAAAGAACAGGTTTTCAGGAAGGTGTGACAAAGCGAGAAGCAAAGTTCAGGACTGCCAAGAGTGTTCAGGATGTGCGAGTCCCGGCAAGATTTTACACAATGGCTTCGTGACAAACGGCAGAAAAGAAGCCACTTCTGCTCAACAAAAATAGGACACACTTAGATTCTACAGAAAGGTACAAGGATATTTTTTCAGATGAATCCTTCCAGTTGTTTGTAACATTTGGAAAACCATTTGTCCCTTGGAGCATTGGTGAATGTTTGGTGGCACCGGTGAAGCATTCTGCTACACTCCTTGTGTGATGTTGCTGAAAATAACATCGTCCAGTCGTCTGGACACTTTGGTGATGGTCAGTGTATTTTTGAGCATTATGAAGCACCATGTCACAAGGTAAAGGTTACAATAAAAATGTCTTTGAATCACAACATTACAAATTTGGTGCAAATTTGTGAACATCTTCAAGCATAAAGGCTGGTTCTCATATGGAGCATATTAGAGCAATAGCAGAAGTCATGAAAAAGGTATACACTCTATGTATTGATTCTTTCTATTAAGTGTATGCACTTTCAACTTATAAAATATCTTTAATTCTTCACTTTAGTATGGAAACATGTAGAAAAACAACTACTGATAAATGTAGGTGGGACAAAAACAGGTTATATTGGAAATGATCGTCTCTTTTTTGGCAGGAGTTTCAGAAGATCTTCAAAAAAGAGAGAAAAGGGTTTTTCAAGTCCAGTGCCTCTTCAGGTCAGCAACCATCCAACCCAAATACAGACGACACACTGAGCACTCCTCTGACAGCAGAACAATGATCTACTACAAGCGTATTCCACATGTAAGAGGACACTTTAAAAGATAATCAATAAACTGAGAGTCTGTAGGGCTTAACTGAAAAGTTGACATTTTATGTGATTGAAAAGTCCTGTTATTTAACCCCAACTTAAAGAATGGAAGGTTTCCATTGGCTAAACGAGGCTCAAAGATGACAGGTTTTCTGCAGTTGCATCGTAAGACCACTATGTGTCATTGTAGTGTCAGAGTTGCCAAAACCATTTCTATCCACCCGATAAACCTAAAAAAAAATATATTTCACACCAGATGGCACTGTTTTCTGTTTGCAAATGGAAAGGACTCCAATGGCAAGAAGACTGTTCTTCATCCATTTTGTTTTATTAATACGTGTCATTTTTATACTTCTTTAAAACATCCAGCTGCATGTTTTTTTTAGCTGAGGTTCATACCGAACGTTCTTCAACTTACTATAAATCCTATTCTGTGTATGCAGTTATGCGTTTTGGTATTTAAACTAATAGTGAATTAGTGGAGGTATAATGATTTCATGGTTTTTAGAGTGTATATTTCTGAATAGTTGGGCTGGTCTGATATGTAGAGAAGAGTAATGTTTTACTGAAAAGTGGCTTTATTTGTTCTTACAACATGTCGCTGTAGCATTTTACTGTACATACAACAGTCACCCACAATAATAAATAGTATTTAAAGTAATGTATATTTAATAGTTACAGCACCGGTGGTACACAGTGGATGTGGTCATTGCACATTGAAAAACCCCCAAAAAATGCCTAATTTTATTAATGAATTATACATGTCTGATTTATGCATCCACAACTTTATCCTGTTTATGATTCTCTTAGCTTTAGTTAATTAACTTCAGTTTACAAGTAATATAAAAAAAACAAGCTGTAAAAAAGCAGTGAAGTCTTTTTGAATTATTCTACAAAATTTCTGGGCACCTGGGACAGTACATTTACAGCTCCAGCACCTATGTCCATATTTTACACGGTCAGTTAGTATATTGAGGTAACACCTGTGATTTACACAATAAGCCGTGTGAAATGAGCGTTCACAACAGAGACGGTCACAGTTGCTGTCAGGGTGTTGTCTCCCACAATGATGATAACCGAAACAAATGGAGCATCGAAATGACAATTACAAATTTATGCCAGTTGTTATGTGACACATTTGAGTCAATACAGTTGTTCTATTGCACTTTTCCTTGCCTGATCCACTTTATTTCAAGATGTTACCTGTAATTTTCTGGGTCTCTCAGTTGCTTTGGTGTTCCTGTCACTCGTGGGATGTTCCTCCATTCACATTTGTAGATGTTATTCCTCCTTGTGATACATGTATGTAAATAAAGAGGACTTGTTGTGAAGGTTCTCTTGTGTCATTCCTCTCATGTTAACACCTCGCCTCCTAAAAGTGGAGGAGTCAGGCTGCAGGAAGTCATGTTTAATTGTTTTTGGGGTTTGAGGATTTCCCAGCCGGTGACGTTCCCTGGCAGGCTGATGTATCACAGATCCCTGGAGGACCCTGATGCCCTGTCCTGCCTGCCCTGCCAGGCTCTCCGGGCTCACCCGGATCTCCTGGAGACCCATCACGGCCATCTTTGGCAATTCCAGGTACTCCAGGAAGACCTGTTGGGGGTGAGAAAAGGTTTGCAAGATTAAGTGAGTATCAGAGGCAGTTATCCATATGGCGATATAAAATATCTGCCCTATACCTTGGTATCCTTGGTCCCCAGGAGGTCCATCAATGGCTTTGCCAACAGGTCCCTTATCACCGGCCTCACCAACATCACCTGTCATGAAAAACAAAACCTTTAACAGTTTTAGGCCTTTAAGGATTCTTTTGAGCTGTTCTTTTGGGGTGGACTGGTGATACCTCAAAAACAACTTTAAGTTTGAATTTCTCAAAATGCAATTTTCTTGTAGTGTTGAGGTCAGGGTCATTTTAAAAGCTTAATGTTAGCCTGCTCTAGACATTCCAGAGCTGATTTAATGTATGTGCGGGATCATCTTCCGTTAGAGAACCAAATAATGTCTTGATTTTTTATTTTCTAGCTGCTAAGTTGAGGTAAAATTTGAATAATTTGGAGTTAGTCCTCTGTCTTAAATACTCCACCCAAGTTGTTCATCAAAACAGATCCGCAGCATGAAGCTGCCACCACACTGTCACTCTCAGGACACCCCTGCTCGAAAATCAACACTTTCAATCTCAAATAAAATTTGCTGCTTCTCTCGTGAATAAGACAAATATTTTATGGTCAGATAAGTGAGGATTTCAAAACTAAATAAACTGCCAACTGTTATGCATGGTGGCGGCAACATCATGCTGGGGGTCTGTTATGTAAGCAATAATGACGATTTAATTTTTTTTTTACTTCAACTCAACTACTTTGACACAAGTCTTCAGCAGCTGATGGACGGTACATTACTCACGCCATCATAAAACGTCCTCTGGTGTCCCTTCTTTGTTAATCAAATCGTTTACATGTCCATCATTGTGTTGCTTAAATAGGACAATTGCTTGGCTCCCGTGTGGTAATAATTCTGACTGAATTCAACACAGTTTGTGCACTTTGTTGAGAACTGTATAATTCTTCGTACCTCTGGGACCTGGATCTCCAAGTTCTCCTGGCAGACCTCTGTATCCTGGTGGTCCACGAGTACCTGGATGCCCAACAGAACCAGCAACCCCCGGCTTTCCTGGACGACCTGCAGGGCCGGGGCGGCCCACCATTCCAGGTGCCAGGGGTCTTCGCAGGTTGGCTGCTAGCTGTGCTATCTGGTCTGCATGACAGAGAACACCGTAAGGTATAAACTGTTCAATATTTCTGCATGTAAATGTGTGGATCGTAATTGGAGATCCGGTTTAAGATCTCTCACCATCAATCATGGAACCACACAGCTCTCTGATGTGCTGCTCACTTGCCAATTTTCCCTGAAACACAAGAGGCCATGTATGAAATGTAACCTCGTTTAGGTGATAAAACTAGAGCTGTTTGTAAAAAAAAAAAAAATCCAACTCACAGGTACACCTGTCTTTCCTGTGATTCCTGGCTGACCCTGTTCCCCTTGGAAGCCCATTGGTCCTTGTTTTCCTGGAGGTCCTCTTGCCCCAATCTCGCCTTCTGGACCCGTTACACCTTTGGGCCCCAGTTCACCTCTCTTTCCTGACTGCAATTAGCAATAATTATCAGTTTTGATTGCTCAGTATGGTTTTATCCAGTACCTTTTATCCAAACTCCTACAGAGATTTAATCGCTGACTAAACACCACCAGAAAAATAAACTTGGCGAGGGTGGGTTCATATGGACTCTTCTTGCCTGATAATTACTCCAAAGAGCACAGCAAACAGTAAGTGAGGCTAAGGGAGTGAGGCTCATCAGCGCTGTGTCGCTAATTACACAAATTGTGCTGCAGCTTAGTGTGACTTGTTTTTCCCTCATGGTGATAGGAACAAACAGGCCAATGAAGCTAAAGCTTTAGTGCCTATCTCTAAATAATCCTATTAAACCTGAAATGTGAAGCCGGGCGTGCATATGCCACGACTTTGACAAGTGGGCAAAAACTGCTCAAAGTGAGGCGCCATTTTTAATGTTTGGAGAAGGAACAGACGCAGAGGGAGTTTGGAGCAAACTTGCACTGCTAATTACTCCCACACAGCATCTGAGGTATGTTTGGCAAACACAAACAGTATTTGGAGACATCCTTTTAAAGATGAGATTTTGTAAATATAGGATTAAGTATCTTACCTCTCCTTTTTGTCCAACAGGCCCAAATGGACCCTGAAAATAAAGGCATTCTTTAGGTATTCAAGCATTTGGCTACAGGTGGATCTCAGTATATTTGGATGTCATCAAAAAGTCAATTTATTTCATTACTGCAATTCACAAAGAGAAACGTGCACATACTGTATATCATTACACACATTTCTAATAATTTTGATAATTATGGCTTATAGCCAAGATTCAGTTTCGTATAACTAGAATATTACGTAAGTACCAATAGAATAAGGGATTCTAGTTCAGAAATGTCCTCCTACTGAGAAGCATTTCTACAGTAAAAAGCACTAAATACTTGGCTTGGGCTCCTTTCGCATGAATGATGTCATTGATTAATGGCAAGGTGGCAATAAGCCCGGCTAACCGCTGATGCTTTAAGAAAGCCCAGGTTGTTTTATAAGCAGCCTTCAGCTTGTCTGCATTGTTGGGTCTGGTGTCTTCCTCTTGATAATCCACCATAAGTTCTCCACAATGTTCAGTTCAGGTGAGTTTCCTGGCTATCAACTACAACAATACCATGGTCATTAAAGAAGTACCTGCTGGAAAATGAAACCTGCATCCCCATAAAGCAGAGGGAAGCATGCAGTGCTTTAAAATTTCCTGGTAGACATCTAACTTTGGACTTGATAAAACAAAGGTGGACCAACACCAGCAGACGGCATGGCTCCCCAAATCCTCACTGAATGTGAATTAGACTTGAATTAGACTTAAAGCAACTTGAATCCTGTGCCTCTCCATTCTTTCTGCAGACTCTGTGAGGTTGATTTCCAATGAAATGCAAAATTTACTGATAGAGGACATTGGACCACTGTCCAGTCTGTTTTTCTTCTTAGCCCAGGTAAGAGACCTCTGATGTTGACTCTGGCCCAGGAGTGGTAAACACAAGGGATACGTTTCTAGCCCATCTTCTTGATACATCTGTGACTCCAACTGACTCCAGCTACAGTGAAGTTGCTTATTTTTTAGTGAAGTTCTGCAAGATGCCCTTTCTGTATTTTTCAATTATCCCAGACGGTGCCCTTTAGAAACCTTTTACTGAAGGTGCACTATTTGCACAAAAAAACAGGTCCATAATAAAAGGCATTGAGATGTTCAGAAATGGCATGAAAGAGACAACCACCCGTCTTTTATGAAAGTGATCACCGTTCGCCAACCAAGACAGTGCTGTCCAGATGAGGGCGCTGCATATCCATCAGGGTACAGCTTATCTTGTAGGTAAGTCATACTACAGCACAGAAGTCGGAACCAGCCAACACTTTCCCCTCTTGTCCTGAGTGGAGGCTAAAGTGATTGCAGAAGGACTCTCTGGAGGTCTGTGAGCTTCACCTATTATCATCCCTTCTCTCTCTTCCAAATTCTTTTTCCTTCATTTAAAGTTTCTGTTAGGTCATGAAATTCCTAATTATACCATGAAAAATAATATTTCTCTTGACATCTGAAAGATAAAAAAAACTACTTGAGAAGTTTTAATCCGTTTAATTCTAATAGTAAAATAATCCCTGTTCTTTTCTAACTTTGTGCAAGTAATGTGCCATTTATTTTTTGGTCATGTTTGTTTTTTATTAGTTATTTAGAGTCTCTTAGTTTTTACTTTAGTTATTTTTCTAAAAAGTAAATATAAAAATAAAGAAAACCCAAATTTGTTCTTTCTTTAATTCTGGATTGCTCAAGATGCAACATCTTATTGCTAAGTATAGAGATTTATTTTTGGATGAGTCATTTAAAAAGTTGAGTATTCTCTACTGCTGCAGAGTTATGCTGTATTGAACTGCTGATTATTGCTAAAAATGTCAAGAGTCACCAGTTGGATTAGGACAAAAATACTTACAGGCTCTCCATTCTCTCCTGGTAAACCATCACTTCCTGCCACGCCCTACAGAATGAGACAAAATTTCAATTTGTTGATTAAATATCTGAAAAGACGTGTCCTAAAGGGCCCTAAAATGTCCTGTGTTCATCAATACTGAAGAAAAACAACATCGTCTACATTTAAATCCAGAACTTACGATTGTTAGCTTCTGTCAGACAGCTGGAGAAGAACACTGAAACATGATGATCAGAGAAGTTTTAACTGACTTACTATGTCTCCCTTTGGTCCAGAAGCTCCAACTGGACCCTAAAGCGGTGGGAAACAGAGAGGGGGTCAATATGTAAGAGCATTTGCTGCTCTGAAAGAGTGAAGGAAGGGGGGATGGAGGGGAGGGAGGTGGGCTGGTTGACGGGAATCTGGACTGACATAAAGGCCGGCTTTGTTCTGTCTTCAAGTTCTGAACAGGAGGCCACCTTGTGTCCGTGCGTTCTCCTGGCAGCAGTCTGAGTTTAAACTGATAAAGCCGAGGATGGATGACCTGGTTATTACCTCATATGATCACAAACATCTATGCGGAGTTATTGTTCCCATCCTTTCAAATTGAAAGTGAATAGCAAACATTTTGAATGTTAACTCGACCAAACAGAACTTCTAGGGATGTTCATTTAAACTCCTTTTTCTCTAAATTATCTCAAAATCAATCTGGTAAAGGAAAACAGTACAAATTTAAGGCTCAATTGGATCCATTTACTGTAGGAACTCACTCTGTCACCAAACTCTCCACGGAGTCCCGTTGGCCCTGGAAGACCTGGGTCGCCCAAGGCTCCTTTGACTCCCTGCAGCAGATTTCACACACAAAATCAGCAACATAACCTAAAAATATTAATAACTTAAATAAAACATGATAATTTGGGATTTCATGCCACTGACCTGAAAGCCTTTAATTCCCTGAGGCCCAGAATTGCCTGCTGGTCCAATACCTCCCTGTTAGAAAGAGACATAATCATGTGACCCTACTAGACTATTAACGAGGCTATTTCGATTCAGAGAGCAGGAATTAAGCAAACTGATGCTGTCATTGTGAAATATTTGTTATGCCGCACGGTGTGTTATAAGACTGTTTTCTATTTTGGTTTCCTGCAGAGTCTGATTTGAGACAAAAGCCTTTCCTTTTCTGATCCCGGCATGTATTTCTCCATCATTAATCAACGCCACTCAGGTAAGCCTCTGAATCCGAAGGGATACTCGTATTGCCTTTGCAGCATATAAATAGATACAGAGGCCAAATATTATTATGCTATTTCAGTTTAATTTAGCTGTGCACTGCTATTTATTAAGGTCTTTTAGCATTAGTGCTTTATATTACTTCCATTCTTTCTAATTATCAAGAACTCATGAAAACTGGAGGTGAGATTGTTTTTTTAACATGCTGGAAAATATTTAACAGTTTAATCTCAATATTTTCCTGTGACTTAAAACAAGACCGTCTTAATTAATTTGCTGAATTAATAATTAATTAATTCGCATTTACAGGTTCAGTAACTATCACTGGTCAGCAGTTTTCTCAGTTTATAATGAGAGTATGAACTTACAGCCACACCTCTGGGACCTGCTATCCCCCTGTTTCCTGGCACGCCAATTTCACCCTGAAGAAAATAGGTTGTGGAAAGTCAGAAGATCCTTTAAAGTGTGCACCTACAGGTTATGTGACTCTGAAGAGTGGTTGATGACTCTCCCAACAATCCCATCAGATACATACAGGAATACCTGGCTCTCCAGAGGGTCCTTGCTCCCCAGACTTCCCTGGATCACCCTGGTATAAAAAGAAGTGAGGATGAACAACTGATCTTCATGCTTCTTAACACTAGGTTCTGACTGTTTTCTTGTCAAAATACTCACAACTTGTCCTTTTGACCCCTTTGCGCCAGCTTTTCCAGGCAAACCCTTGAAAAGAAGAGAAGGGGTGTTAAATGTAAGGTGATTTTTAATCCATCAAGCTTTATTAGCAGATTCTGGTCCACAAAAACTTCTGCATGCTACATTTTTGTAGTGTATCTAAAAGTTGTAAGATGCATACAATGATGCCTTTGGGAGGATTCCTAAGACGTCATTGACTGCAACATACAGCGTCTGCATGCATCTTATGTAGGGTAAATATTATTCTAGGTGAGTAAAACATGGGTTTGGCTTTATTTCAACATGTTTTGGTCGACATTACCAGCAAATTGTGGCATTGAATACGAAATAAAGTAATAAAGTTACTGTCATGGCCTTCTTTGTTCCAAAACAAAAATGTCCAAGCAAACCCAAGGGTGGTTTGTTTCTGAACACACTTCCAACAACTTTCTTTGAGAAATATATGCTGTTAATTTCTTGCAAAATTATAATCCAAATAATTATCTAATACTTTATTAAACTCTGATTTAAACGAAAGTTAACTTAACTTTTCCAATATATTCCAAAAAGTGGTCTAAAAAAATTTTTTCTGCACCTCCTGTCCTCACCCAACATTTGACAAAATTCAAAAAAGAAAAATCTCCCCGCATTTCCTCCCAGTGTGCTAATTATCTCCTAATTTATGGCAGGGTCCAAAGGTTACCGAACTACTTATTCATTTCTAAATATATAAAAATTTATTTACAGATTTAGCTTAAGTATATTCTTACAGTTTTAAAAACAAAAACAATATTGGATACAACTTATGACTTACAAGAGGTTCCAATAAACGACAGTTCCAATAAAGTGATAAATCACAGAATAAAGAATCCACTGATTAATTAGTTACTTACAGGAAGTCCATTTGGTCCTTTCTCACCAACTACTCCATGACGTCCAGGATCACCCTGTGGGCAGAAAGCAAAACCCTCTGACCCTTTTGAGTCTCAGCCTATGCAGAAGTATATTCCAAGAGGAAGTCCAGCTCACCTTCTCGCCATCCAGCCCTGGTGCTCCATCTTTCCCATCTCTTCCAGGTATACCCTGTCAAAGTCATCAAATATGACCCTCATGGACCTGAATGTACATTAAACATTCCGATTTTTCAAATTTGAACTTACAGGCTCCCCTTCAGGTCCTGCTCCCCCCAGAGCTCCTTTGGGACCAATTTTGCCCTGGTAAAAGATACATACCGTGGACATTATTAACTAGAACAATTCCTGCTTAAATATTGTTTGCATTAAATGGTGATCAACTGAAAAACTGAAGCGAAGCAGAAACAGTTCCTGAAGAGTACAAACTTAATTTGAAAATATTAGTAGAGAATACATCTCATGAATATCTGAGCAGTTGAGACTCAGATGTGTTATTGGAATATTTCTACTTTTAAAATGGTTTTAAAATAAATGTTATGTATTCACTTAAGTTTAAATCTCAATGAACGTGTTCAAAAAAGTGTTCATCCTTTGTAATATTTGGATAATATTGGGAAGTAAAAAAGGGTTACTGGTAGAAATTAAAAGGTTAAAGTAAAAACGTAAACTCTAGTTTTCCTAAGCAAAAACTGTAATAAAATGAAGAAAATTTGAGTTTATATGTGTAGGAGATCTTTACATTGGAGTCTATGGACAAGTGGAAGGGGTTTTCCTGTTTCTTAGCCAAGTAGCAAAAATCCCTTTTTTGTTTCCTTAACTGTTTTTTCGAAAGTCACGCTATGTAAAAGAGAACAGATTTTCCTCTAATTTGATGGATAAACAGCTGACTGTCGTTGTGTAAATTGTAAACGGCTACTTCTTAATTGTTAATGGTGTCATATAAGCCTGTAAAGGCTGGGCACATGATGTGCATGACACTTGAATGTTCATTCATTCATTCGTTAGAGGGGTGGCAGTAGGAAGAATACGAGTGTAAAAATTGTGAAATGAATGAGGTTGACTAAGGAGTGAGTACCGTCGTCCTCCTTATGCAAGAAAAACTTCATTAAACTTAAACTATGTTTTTTGTAAAAACAGCGAAATACCCTGAAGCATTTGGTGATAGCCCAATGTCTTGTAGCACGTCTAACATTTGAATGGATTTGTAGCTGAACGTAAGGTAAAATAGTGAGAACAAAGTGTGTTCAATATTTTAAAAAGTGTAAAAGTTATAAATAATAAGGTGTTCGAATGGTTGAAACAGCACAAAGATTGCAGAAGAACTCAGAGGACAAAAATGTATGAAAAAGAGTAAAGAATTAAATTATGCCAATAGTTTACATGCTTTTTACAGCATTAACACAATGATTGTGTCTCATATATATTAAAAAATTTTAACTCAAATTTTTTGACTTACAATTTCTCCTTTAGGTCCCTTAAATCCCTGCGGTCCTTTTTCCCCAACATCGCCCTGCAGACATCAGATGAAACACACACCCAGCTATTCATTGATGGGACCGGACATCCTTTTTTGCTGTGAAATACCAACAAACAACATTACGGCGAACAAAATGAAACAAACAAGGAGTGACTCACTGTCTTTCCAATGATTCCAGCTATGCCAGGCTTGCCTCTGAAACCTGGGAGGCCCTGGAGACAAACAGATGACACTGAAGTCAACTAAGACTTCCAGACCTGTCCGACTTTTGTAGAGGGACTGGCAGTGAAAGTAATGAAGGAAGGAGGGATCCTGCTATAAAGTTGCTTACTCTGTCCCCTGCAGGTCCCATTGGGCCTTGTAGACCTCTCAGACCACGTGGACCCTGAAACACAGCATGAATGCACCATGAAAACACGCTTTGAAGGTAAAACAGCTGATAAAATTTGCTGTAATTTCCAGTTATGGGACAAATTCTCTTCCTGAATCCCACCTGAAGACCAACAGTTCCTGCAATACCCGGTTGTCCCGGTGGACCAGGGTCCCCCTACAGATAACACAGGACACTTAAAACCCCCATCAGGTATGTCTCATAAATAACAGCTGATGTATTTGTCTCACATGTTCAGTTCACCTTCTCTCCGTCTTTTCCAGGCTCTCCTTTGTCTCCTTTGTGTCCAGTGTGTCCCTGTGTGGTGAAACATGGATAGAAATAAGCAGGTTAGTTGACACAGCAGTGTGTAAGTCCAAACAGCTAAAAATAAACTGTTTACCTTAAATCCTGGCATCCCAGGTGGGCCGGGGGGACCGGGAGGGCAGATAGCAGGACACTGCAGAAGACAGAGACATGATGTGGAGGACTCCACGTTCACTCAGTTTGGAAAACACATATTCAGTTTACAGCATTTGTGGTGTGCAGTGCATACGTCTTACCAGGAGATCACCAGTAAGATCTTGAAGAGTACCAGGAAGCCCCTGACAGAGAAAAAAAAGGAACAAATCACAAATATTTCATTTCTTGCTTTCAGCTGGAAGCAGTAGCAGATACAATGAGATGTTAATAATTGCACTTACTGGGGGTCCATCAGGGCCAGGAGGTCCTGGAAGTCCTGGAAGACCCTCTGGACCCTAACAGATTATAAAGGCACTGGTGTTAGGACCTTTTTAGCAGCTTCAATTTAAAAGATAAAATAGCTAAATCTATTGCTTTTATTCAACCAGATATAATCCTTCACTTCTGTGCAATGCTTAAGGTCCACCTCTACTTGAAATCTTCCTTTTTGGTCTTCTCGCAGTAAAGTTTGGTACTTTGACACAAGAAGTCAGATTAACAGTGCCTTGCAAAAGTATTCAACCACTCTGTTGCTGTTCTAGATGTATGTTTAGGATCACCATCCTTCTGGAAGGTAAACATCCAACTAAGTTTCAAGTCTTTTGCAGCCACCAACAAAGTTTCTTGCAGGATTACCAGGTATTTTGTTTATTCATCTTGCCACCAACTCTGACCAGCTTCTCAGTCTGTGCTGAAGAAAAGAATCTCCACTGCATGATGTTGCCACAAACCTGTCACCCAGAGTGTTTGGTGTATGCAGGATGACAGGCTAAAAGGTTTGATTTCGGTCTCATCTGACCAGAGCGCCTCTTTCCACCTGTTTGCTGTGTCCGCTACATGTTTTGTGGCAAAGTGCATGGATGGCCCTGTGTTGGTCTATCACATAAAACCCGATTAAAACATATTAAGACTATGAAAAGTCAAACAAATACATTAGCCAGGTATCGTAATACTTACTTTTCGAACACTTATACACTGAAACTAGGCTCTGATGTTTAATAGAAATCCTTTCACGTATATTAAAAATCCATAATCTGACAGAGAATGAAGCTTCATTATGACCTTATGAAATACGTATGTATATCCTTAACTATATATATATATAGTTGTATATATGAGACAGACTTACTGCTGATCCCTGAGGTCCGACTCCGCCCGGCAACCCATTGGTTCCTGGTAATCCCTACAAACAAAAGTCACATTGTGTGTGTTGAAGGCATCAGAGTACAACAAAGTGTGAAAAACACAAGCAGATTGTTTCAAATGAAAAAGTTTACTCACTGGGGCTCCTGGTCTCCCCCTGCCCTACGGAAGACACAGGAAGGCAAATTAAGTCACACCAAGAACCAAGATTTTACTGAAGTTTTACACTGCAGCTAATGTGTTTTCAGTGTCAGCAGTTTTCTGCTATAAGCGTCTGAAGGGGAAACAGTATCATCTGTGTCCTCATCTTCTAGCTGCCTGTTTACAGCTGATTTTAGCAGCATGAAAATAGCCAGTGTTTCAGTGAAGCAGGTACACATAGGATTACACAAAGACACATATCTGTGCTATCTGTTGTAGGTGTATAGTGTGTGTGATTGCTTACAGGAGGTCCAGGTGGCCCTGAAGGTCCAGCTTCACCCTGTTGGCAGCAAGAGAGAACACAGTGGACTGAGAAATCCAGCTGGGTTTTAATAAAAAAAATAAGTAATCTGTGCGAAATTAGCACTATGAGATGTGTCAGGTTGTGGCCTGGAGGCTGTTTAACAACCTGCATCCAGAGCTGTGTTTTGCTGAATCCCTGGATTCTTTAAAAAAAAACAAGGTTTATATGAGCATTAGCACTTTTTCATTTTTATCTTCTTATACATGTGTCTCCTGTGGCTTTAAAATTTCGAATGCCCTATTTTTGTGTTTTTAAATCCTTTAATTTAGATTT
The DNA here is from genome assembly GCA_036173005.1 of Crenichthys baileyi. Classification (NCBI taxonomy): domain Eukaryota; kingdom Metazoa; phylum Chordata; class Actinopteri; order Cyprinodontiformes; family Goodeidae; genus Crenichthys; species Crenichthys baileyi. The sequence continues at coordinate 300,480 of JAHHUM010002354.1, forward strand.
TTTGTTTTTCTGTGAGAGTAGCTTTATAAAAAGTTATAAAAAGTTTTTTTCATTTACTCAAAATATCCGGTATCTATATCCTCTTTATTTGTTACATGTGTGCTTAAAAGTGCATCTCCAGAGTTTATACTTGAGAGGAGGCAAATAATCACTAACATTTTTTTGTATTTTTTGCTGTTGACACAGCTTTCTACTTGGCAAAAAAAGGAAATAAATATATCCCCATGTGGAAAAGCATTATCTAAATAATTTATAAACAACAGGTAAAAAGATGTGAGTTCTTTGTGTTCTGTGCTGTGAATAGGCATTTGGTCCCTTACAGATTCGATCTGTTTTATTTCTCTTTCACAACTAAATGTTTCAGATCATCAAACAAATATTTAATTAATTAGGACAACGAATAAATACAAAACGCTGTTTTCAAAGTATGATTTTATTTATTGAGGGGAAAAAAAAGCTTTCCAACCGGCTCCTGTAGGAAAAGTAATTGTTCCCTAAACCTTATAATTGGTTCCTTGACTTTTGTCAGCAACAATTGCCTTCAAGTGTTGTTGATAATTGGCAAATTTACTCTGCAGAAGCTTTTTTTGCCCTAAATCTCTTGAGGATCATCCAAATATGTTCTAGCAAACGTGACAGGATTCTTTGTGTTTCTTTTGGTCGCCAGTGGTTTTTTACCTTGGAACCACTTATGGATACCATTTTTGCCTTTGTCTTTTTCTTGTTTAATCATAAATGCTGACCTTAATTGAGGCAAATGAGGTCTGCAGTGGCCCCCTTGATGAGCCTTAGAAATGGCTTTGGATCCTTTTCCAGACTGATAGAGGTCAAGGACTTTATTTCTCATCTGTTCTTATAATTAAATAGATCAGGCCATGATGTGCCTACTTCATGTTGTCCTACAGGTTCTTTTTAAGTGATTCCTTTATTCTAACATCCCTGCAGTAATCAGGACTTTGCATGGCTTGTGAAACTGAAGTCAGCTTTAACAAAGGGGGTGGCATTGGGCCGGGTTGGTTCATATTATTCCCGTCGCAAATGAAATCGTGATTTAAAAACTAGTTTTTGTATTAACTCAGGGTATGTCTAATATTGAAAATTAATCATATGATCTATTATATTAAAATGTGAGACAGTCTCTGTAAGTCCACAGTGAGGGGATGAAGAAGCTGAAAAACAACTTGGTTAGTTGTTTTTTAGTTGTTGACTTTTACTTTCCTAATATAATTAAGTTTAGGTTTTTTTATTTTTACTTGTAGATGAGTTTTCATACTCACAAAATAACGATAAAGTGAGCAGAATTTTAAAACTACTTAGTTAGACTTAATAAAATATGGTTCTGGATACTTTCCATTAACTTCCACTACTCTGAAGGTCTTTTGTGCCTGATTTTAAATAAAAATGTAAAACAAATGTCCACCAATACTAGTTGTACCTAATTCTTAGATCTGTGTCACATCTAAACTTTGTATCACGCTTAATCACTCAGAGCCAGCTGTCGCAGCATAGTTATCTGCGTAATTATGGACATGAGTTAAAGCTGGCTTCCTCATTTAGTTGGCTAATTAGCTGGGAGGTGGCGGCAAAGAGGGGATAGTAGTCACTGATTCTCTGTTATTTCATAAATCTGATGCATTATGCTAACTATAATTCTTGTTAGATCACAGGATGTTCTCCTAATGACCATTCAGAGTTTATGAGTTGTTTCCTTTAGAAAAAGAGTCTATATCTCCCACAGTTTTTCCTACTGGTGGGAAACGGGGCACATTCCAGGCCGGATTAGGGAGAGGCAGAAAATATCTCCTTATCCTGATCCCTCATTAAAAATATTCCTCACCAAGAAGTTGAGCCAATTAGACAAATTGGTGGTGACAGAGAACACAGGCCTCGTGAACAGAACCAGAACAACCTGCAGGGTCATGATGGATCCTGATAGTTGCTGACTTTAGCTGGTTGATCCGGGGCAGGCTAGGGGACGTTTCAGGTTTTAAAATCTTGTACTTGCATCCTAAAATGTATCCGTCAACATCACTGGAGGTTCAGAAGATACACTTACTGCTTCCCCTGGCGGTCCATCTCTTCCAGCAGGACCATCAGGACCAGTCAAACCCTAGGGATGAATAGCACCATCATTACTTCTTCCTCTGCTGGTTCTTAAATAACCTCAATAACCAATCATTTACAGCTTCTCTACATGAGATGTGAGGTTACTGTAAACACTGTGGATTTGGACCCTTACATCAATTCCTGGAAGTCCTGGCAAACCTGGTTTTCCTGGTACTCCTGGTATTCCTGCTTTACCCTTAAGGCCCTGCACAAGATCCAAGGGAGATTTAATAAAGCGTTATTTAGCCAGTTTAACTAAAGATATCTATATTTTTACAAACAGACAAAAAAGTGTTTTGTGTGCAGCTGAATAATCCTCAGAACTTAAAAAAAATACTTAATGTCACTTAAACAACCAATTTAAATGTTTGTTTAGCCCACTGGTGCAATGTAGACACAATTTAGGGATATGGAGTTACACTTTATCTTTATATTTTGAGGTATTTATTACAGTAACAATTCAAAATTAGAGTATCTCTTGCTGTGTAAAAACAGACCCCCACAAACACAAACAATGCTGTAAAATAAAACTACTCAAAATCTCTATTAAAGCTGCAACTTCAGTTACATGAAGCAGTACAACTGAACCATTGAACAGTGGACAGCAGATGCCTTCAATCACATTTTAGATATATTGATATTTATTGATGCTCTCATTGAACCAACTGTGGTAGAAATAGTTCAAACAGCAAAAGCAGGTTTATGGTTGGTCAGTTTTATGAGGTTTAAAAAAAAATCATCAGTTGTTCAGAGGTGGGTAGTAAAGAGTTAAATTTACTTGAGTAACTTTTAAAAAAATAGTTCTTCTAGGAGTAGTTTTACGGCACAGTCCTTTTTAATTCTACTTGAGGAATATTATTTTGAAGTATCGCTACTCTTACTTGAGTAAAATTTCAGGCCACTCAGACCGCTTCGAGTTAGTTCACTTAATGAAGAACAAACGTGTTTTAACCAAACATGCTGCAGGCGCAGACACACACCTACAGTTTATGTTAAAGTGGGACCTCTTGTCTATACACCAGCTTCATTGTTCTAATGTTATTTTCTATTTGATAAGCCTGTGTGCTATTTGGTGGTGAAGGGAACAAAATATCTTTTTGTCACTGGTAGTTCTAACACATAAACTTTACCTGCTGTAATTATTGGCTTCAAAATCTTGAAATGGAAATGTGTATTTCTTCTGCCTGAATTTATTATGTTGTAATTATATATTTACATTTCTTATTTTATTTCTTATAATCATCATAACATCAGATGTTATGATCAAACAGTAACTCAGTACTGAATCAACCTTTTTAACAAATACTTTTTTAATCTGACTTGAGTACTTTTTGGTTACTCTACAGATCTCTGGTAGGAGTTTATTGTTAACATAATAAATCACATTTCCAATCATGATAGATTTGTTACCTGTACAATAAAAGATTATATAATTGCCAATCTCTGATACAATCACCTGAAGATTTATCCTAAATGGCAACATTTCTTTGTGGTAGGGCTCATACTGACAAAGCCTTCATATGAATCACTTGTTTGTGTTTGCATCATTGTTGGATTAATGTGATGAGATTAAAAAAATGCTTAAAAAGGTAAAAAAAAAGACTTTATTTTGACTTGTTGCAAAGACGTCAACGGAAATAAAAATGTTACAACCCTTAATAAAACCTTTTGTGTATCTGTCTCCTTTCACCACCCCCACAGTTTGTCAGAATGGTTGTAATACTTACAGCTTTCCCTGGCAGCCCAGGAGGTCCAGGTTTCCCCTGTCAACCAGAAAAAATAAGTTAGATTTTAACATTTTTCAGTCATAAATGAGTAAAATGACTTCCTCCCCGGTGTGAAGATCTTCTGTGTTTAATTGCAGTTGAGAGGAGCAGGTTCTGCATCTTATTCATCCGTAACCCAAGCAAGGAGTGCATTAACTGCTTCACTATTTACAGTGTTTAACTTTCCTGTAGTGACTTGGGGAGAACAAACAGCTCTAGGCTGAAGCCATGCAGACTGGTCACATGTTGAAAGACTCAGTGTGGTTTGAAGAAGGTGCAGGGAGGAGGTGCGAGCTGAAACCCTAGATGGTCTCACAGAGTTGGGGAATGTATGAATGGGTCCTCTGTGTGCCCAAACTGTACTGGAGGAATATAAATATTCAGAGCTAAAATGGGATGAAATGTTCTGTATCAGTGACATTTAAAAGGATTCTTCTGTATTAACTGGCATTGACAATTTATAAATTCAAAGACAGTGTAAGCAAAATCTTATATAAATTGTTATGTTTCCACATAAAGGATGAGTATTTCAGTGTATTCTATTCACTTTTACTGACATGATGCACTTAATTTTCTATAAAATAATATGATTTACCCAAGGAGACTTGCAGTTTTTAGGCAAGAATAAACAAGCCCTGCCTCCCTAAATCCAACAGGTAATCATTAAATTAATGTAGGCGGAGCTACAGGAGGAGTCAGTGAGATTAAACCTTACGTTTATAGACATTGTGCTCCATTTATGCACAAAAAACGTGTCTGAAATCCAAATTTTAAAATACACCACGAGAACAGGGGCACCTCTAGAATGTTTTCTAATGAGTGGGCAGATGGGGGTCACTAATAATGAGATGAGGTGGGGGTTGCACATTCAATCCAAAAGCCATACCTGAATTTCTGGAGTTAAATTATGATATCATATAACACATAAAATAAATAAATTACTAAACATTGGTCATTGAAGCGTATCCACTTCCCTCTTAAATCTTCATTATAAAAACAAAATTTAACAATGTGAGACAGTTTGGCTGGGTAGGTAAAAAGTCAAATCTGATCACCACTATTGGTTGATAGTTAAACCTGTAAAAGTCCAACTTTCAGGCAAATTCTAAGTGCATCCCAGGTGTCTGGTCAACTCACATCAGTGCCATCCCTTCCTGGTTGTCCTTGTAGCCCAGGGGGTCCTCTGGGTCCAGGTCTCTGTGAGATAAAAAGCATTAAAACGAGAAATTATCCAATTCTATTAAGTTTATGTATATTGTGCCAAATGTCACCATCTCAAGGAACTTCACAAGACAGCTTTAGTTCATCTAAAGGAATATACCATCAAATGAATCCAATACAATGCCACAGCACACCATGAAAAACATACAGAGAATACAAATAGAAGACGCTTTAAGCCTCCTTTGTGCAGTTTATTATGTTAGATTATCAGTGATTCTTTTGCTCACTTCATTGAACAAATGGATCTCTGTGAGGACTCAGCAGAAGCACTCCTGAACTGAACTCAGTTCTGAGCGCTGAATGAACAGAGGCTGCATTGTGCACACTGACCTCCAATCTGCACATTCCACAGGTTCAGAGAAAACATAAAGCTCCAATTGCAGCAGCTATGGACCAACCTGCCCATGTTTAATCTGAACTGATAAATGAGCAGATTCCTGGTTGACTGCAGAGAAAACACACAATGGTTCCAAGAAAGCACAAATGTGAATATAAGGCCTTTGAGTTATCATCCTCTAAACAATAATAGGAACCCATCGGGCCCTTCATCACACGTCCGTCAGACACTAAAACATGGTGCAGGTGTCTTCAGCATAGGAAAGATGCAGCTCTTTGATGAGCCTTACCTGGGCTGAGGATGATGACAGAAGCTGGCACAGAACGAGCACCGAAAGAGCAGAGAACCCCATCATAGCTCCCTGCACGCCCTCACAAACCCGGGTTTATGATTAAGAAAGGTCAAATCCCCTGCTCCACTTCCAGTCTCTTCTCTGTCCCCTCCAGCGTTTGCACGGAGCACTTCCTTCACCTGACGCCTGCAGCCCCTGAATGGCTTTCTCTTTGCTCCCAGATAAACCCGAGCCTCCAGTCGAAGGGGCTGAACTCAGACAGGCTGCTTGCCTGCAAGGGTGAGGGGTGTGAGGGAAGCTGGGGGGGAACCCAACTTGGACTCCCAAGAAAGTGGGCTGAGCTAAAAGTGTTCAACTAACCAATTAGAAAGTTTTCAAAACCAAAAGGAAATCCTACCATTTCACATTTTGTCACCTTTCAATGACAAACTTGGACTTTTATGTTACAGACATAACACGAAGTAGTGAACTGGAATAATTTATTTAAAGTGATTTACAAACAAAATCTAAAACCCTTAAATAAAACCTGAAGCAACATGTAGCCTTTTAGAAGTAAAATAAGAAAAAAGAGTAATTTAATACACTTCAAAATGCAATAAGAATAAACAGAAGCAGTAAATTAAAAACAGAGTAGGCAAATCATTGAAACCTGCATTTAAAATCTGACAGGCTGTCTGTAAAAACACAGGCAGATCTCCGACCCAAATGAGAGAAGGGCTGCACAAGAAACATCTTCAAAAGGTCTCCTCAGAAGGTGCAAACGTGCCCCTTCTGATTATGTAAAGGAACACCAAACATGGGACACTGAAAAGCAGAAGAAAGTTTATTCTCTAATGAGAAACAAATATCTGGGTGGTCCTGATGGCTTCCAGTGATGACAAGATCCACGTGGTTTTGTTTTCTACTCAGCACAAGGTAGGAAACTACATGATGCCCTAAGAGCTTTAGGTTGTGCAGGGGCATCAAACCACTGCTGGCTACGTAGAGACGTTGCAGGGCGCATCCCTCTTTGACAGAAGGCCAACGGCTGTGGCGCCATAAGTGGGTGTTTCGACAGAATAACGCTGCAGTGCAGAATGCCTGTCTGACAACAGACTTCTTCCAGCAAAATAATGTAGCTCTTTTGGAACATCCTGCATGTTCTCTTGATCAAAATCCCACTGAAGCCGTTTGTGGATTGATGACAAGGTTGAAAACAGATGCCAACTTCACACCAGCCTACTAGAAACAATCGCATGTCTAACTTTTTTTGAAGCGGAGGGGCTACTCACCACTCTGTCCTTCCTTTAACACGTTTAAATGTTATTTTCAATTGGCCACTAGTTTTTGTCTCTTGCTCCTGTTTCTTCTTTTTGCATTTTAAAACTAAACTTCATACCTGGTTATTATCCACCAGCATGAAATGCAAAAACTTGCAATTTCTTCCAACGTTCAGATTTAGATTTCAGTCCATTTACTAAAAGCAAACCCGATCCAATAATATAGATGGGGGATATAGATAAAGGCTGGGACGAACAACATAATAATCACATGGCTGTATCTTAACATCAAGAGCATTTTCATGATTTCTGACGTTTAAGTTGAATTTCTTTTTAAAGACCTTAATAAGAACATGATTAAATTTAAAACAAACGTGTATTACAAAAAAAGAATAGTATCAAAACTTATCTAAGGATGTAAGTAAGATAACTTTGTCAACAAGAGGCTGTACTCAAATAACCAAATAAAATACATTTTCCAGCCACATCGTGTTAAATATACACTATCTAATGATAGAGAAAAGCGACAAATGAACAAACAAAGCAAACATTCGCGATAATTGTGTTACGCTGAAAACGTCAACAAATCCAATTTTAGACGGATCAATTTCAGAAAATAGGACTTTATTTAGCTCTCATAACAGCCAGGTGTGTAACTGGGAAATTATCATAAAGGTAAATTCAGGTAAAATACAGCAACTTCAACAAGTCATAGCAGAAATCAGTGCAAATATAAAAGGATGCCGGATCCCTCTGGATCGTTCATTTTCATGGACTGCACCAATTTCAAAGGAGCATACAGAGTTTAAGTTGCAGCCCAAGCATTTATCATTCCATTCAAGACAAATACGTTGTACAATCAACCAGTCTCGTCACATTTTTTGGCAAGGCTTTCAATTATTCAGCAGTCGACTTCCTCAAATAAGCATGACGTCATACAGCATTTGCAGCATCGTCTGAAAAACGACCTTAATGACATCTGGCCTTAAATTCATTTGAACAGCAGGACTGGGAGGAACAGAAACCAACACATTATTTTACAAACACAAAAACATCCTGAAGAGAGAAAATAAGCTCATTAAAAATTATTTCTCAGTGCAAAGAATGTGGCTGAAATTAAATGACAAGAGAACCTTTGGAACCCACATTTCAATTTGTTTGTATAGATATTACATTTCTGTTGCAGTTTATTACCCCCTTTAGCATAATAGAGGTGCATCAAAATACATTTAAATTTCATCACAGTTAATTTATTTAAGTAATTCAATTCAAAATGTGAAACATATTTTCCAGATTCATTACACACAGACTTTAAGGGTTTGAGGTTATTTAGACCATCATGCTTTACAGCTAATGAAAATTCAAAATTCAGTCAGTCGGCAACAGGAATATAAGACCAATTAAAAAGGTTTTGGTGAAAAGTATATTCATACACTGTACAATATATTGACTAAATATTGGTCGGAGCTCTTTTGACATGAATTAGTGCATGAATGCAGCATGGCTCTGTCTGCTGATGTGTTGCGGAAGCAGTGATTGCTTTAACAGTGGCCAACAGCATGTCTGCATTTTTGGGTTTAGTGTCTCTTATCTTCCTCCTATAGATTATTTACAAGATATAGAGCAAGCAAGCTACAGCTATCCCTGTTGCCTGTAAACCATCTATCCCGCTTTTTCCTTCCACTCAATTTTCCAACAATATGTTTGGAGACAGCAGCCAGCTTCTTTAGTTATGACGTTTTGACTTTCCGTAGCAGGTGTTAATGACCGTCTGTTCGAGTCAGCAGTCTTCCCTATGGTTGTGCAGACCATGAAAAACCATTTATGCTTAAAACCTGTTTTATTTGGCCATATTTTCTGAACCCCATGAAAACGTGGACTGATTCAGCACCCCAAATACAGGGAAGCCTGACCAAGTATTGAGTGGATATACTGTACAGTACATGTTACCAATCATTTTTTAAGAAACTGGACTTTGGATTTTATTAGATGTAAACCCTAACCATCAAAATAAAAAAAAAGGAGTATATTAAACCAGTGTATAAAGCATCTATGTAAGTTTCACTTTGAACTGAAATAAATTAACTTGTACATAACATTTAAATTTGCTGAGATGCACCTGTATTTGGTAAAATTCCGTGTTCGGTATACATTGTTAACATAGTCAAAGAAAATGCAAAATAAGCAACGAATCTAAATCAACCCATAAGCTGAAATTGAAGTTAAACCCTGACCTTATGCTGCTGATAAAAATATACCCAACCATTTAATCATTTATCTTCATTACAGCTGTCAAACTCAGCAGTGGAGAACAATTTTCACTTCATGTTGTAGTCAGAAACAGGGTGGTTAAGCCTAAGTACCTTAACTCATTTAAAGTGAAAAGAATGAATATTATCTTATCATCGAATATAGTAAAAATAGGGCCTAGAAAATGTTAGATTTAATGTGTTATAAGGGCAGAATATGACTATGAATTTATTTTTTTTCACTACTTATTCATGAGGCTCCCTCATTATGATCTAAGCTTGAGGGGGTTAATTCCATAAGAATAACCTCCGACTCCGTCCCATTCTTCGGTTCTTCTACATCTTTGTTGCTTGGCATCCTGTTTGAAGCTGGAATATTTTCATGTGACATTTCTTCTTCTTTCTTATCCAGCGGTTGAGTAAAATCAGTCCTTGGGATCTTTTCCTCCCTTTCAGAAGATAAAGAGGGTGAGTGTGTTGAGGTCTTTAGAGGAGTATGCACTGATGGGCTAGTTTGACCTGCAGCTTTATTAGCAGCAACCTTTTCCTCCATGTGGCCAACAGCAGCAGCAGCAGCGTCGACCTCAGACAGATGGTTGTTCGGTGGGACCTCGTCGTCTTCTCTTTTCTTTTTTGGAGGATTTTCAGTTTTTTTGTCCATTTGCATATCGTCCAGTTTTCCCCTGGCGTCCTCAGAGACGCTGGTAGAGTTCTGCTCATTGTCTGTAGTGGCCTCATGCTTTGTAGTCTTGGTGTCTAGACTGGGGGACCGATCCATATCTGGAGATTTATTTCCATTGCTCGTATTTCCAATATTAGACTCGCCACAGATCTCCACATTTCCATTTCCGACAGACTCGGTTTCCACTGGTGGCTCAGGAGTCTCCTCAGGCTGCTTGCTTTGCTCTTTATTTTTATCATTTCCGTTCGGAGTCTTGGCCATATTATTCATCCCATCTTCTTTCTGCTCCATTGCTGCCCCTTCTCCGTCTTTGCTTTTACCGTGTAATTCATCTTTCCCAACGACCTCAGAGTTTTTGGCGGCCTTTCTGAACCGTTTCTGGATCTTTCGAGGACACCACACAAACTTTTCCTTTGGCTCATAGTGAAGGTACGCAAACCGCACAAGCTTCTGGCGTTCATGCTTGTCCAGCACGGCAAACAGGAAGTAGTCGAGCAAACTGCGTTTCACGTTGCTCAGCGTCTTCTTCACCAGAGTCTCTTCCAGAAAGAAGCGCACGAGCGGAGCCTGGAAGTGCCCGAAGCCAAGCTCTCCGAGGCTTTTCAGGATGCGAGTTATCCGGAGGTTGTTGTGCATATTTCTGTAAGAGATTGGACAGGTGAAGCAGCAATAACTGATAAAGCTCTAAAGATCCAGGACATTAATGAAATTTACCTCTCTAGGTTTCCAAAACGTTCCTTCCAATTTTCTGCACGCTTCACTTCACCGGTCTTTTTGTCGACCAAACGTATGCCGTAGAAGCCCAACATTAGTTCATAAGCCTCCACAAGTCTCCTTTGGGCATCCTTATTCGTCTTGAAAGCCTTAAATAAATTAAAAATGACAGTTTTATCAAACAGAAAAATGTAAACAGTCAGTAAATGAACCCGAAACATTCCCAGAGATTAATATAGAGACAAGAATCACTGAGGGGCTACTGGGTCCTTGTTTTAGTATCATGTAGGTCATTTTATGTGACAGAAAGAGTCGGACAGATAGATGAAAAGGAATAAGACACTTAATGAAGAAATAAAACATTACAAAAATACAAAGCAAATGGCCTCAAAATATTGAATAGAATTAAAAATATTTACACAAACATGAGGGACGTACTCACTTTTGTGAGATACTGAATGACGCCTAAAAGGATTCAGCAGTAAGCAAATAGTTTAAACTCATGTGATAGCAAACATGTAAATAGTTAAAATTAAAAAGGTGAAAAGAAATAATTGGAAGGGCCGCATCGATCAATTGGCCATGATTTCCTAAATTTTGGGTCCCATACTTACATGTGAAACCGATCTCATTCACCGATCTTATCCACTTGTCTAACCTATTGTGCAAGTTTTGTTTTTAAAAATGCGAAAAATGAAGGACCAAAGGAAATGCAATGACCTAAACTTTTCATTTATATTTGAGAGCACCGCCTCGTGCGAAAACAAGTTGATATTGTTTCACCGGTATTGTTCAATGTTTTTCAATTAACTTTAAAGGTGTACTACGATCTTATAACATCTGACAGTGTTAGTCAAAAACAATCTTTATTGGCTAAAATCGGAATCGGCAGATCAGGCTTTTTAAAGATAGGTGATCGGCCAGAAAACTACAATCTGTTCGCCCCTACTAATTGGGTTAACCTGGACGGTCAGTTACATGACTCAATAATAAAATAATGGTCTGAAAGAGCACGAGAGGCATGAAATAACATCCAACACGTGAGACAGAAACAGACTGAGTGCGAGCACATAAAGCACATAAAGCACATAAAGACAGCTCTTCAATTAAATAATAAATTAGCACTGAAAGCACACAACCAATATTGACAAACTATCCTAGTAAGAGTGGATGCTCTCACTGTGTGCATAGATGTGATGTTGCTAGCACAGGATTGTTAAGAGCAGGTTGCAGCCTCCCTACTCCTCCGCACCAGCTCAACACATACTTACTTAACTTTTAAATGTGATCTATCCTTTCCTCAGTTTGTTTCATCTCCTGTTTTACACTGCAGTTCATCAAGTCCAGTTGGCAGCAGCAAGAGCAACAGCAGCTTTCTTACACAAATGTAAAAGTCACTCATTGTATTAAGTTATGTAGAACCACAGATGGCGAAAAATGCTTTATTACCATTACACTGATTGAGGCATTACAACAAAGCAGCACTCGACATTAACAGCATCCTATAAAAGTAGTGGTGAACCGAGAAAGTTACCGGAACCAGTTTGATCGGGGCTGACTAGTAACAGGCTGGCTGGAAATTAAAAAGCTTTTCTTTTCCAGTGAGTAAACACGGCATAACTAAGGGCTATCAGGTTGTGGTAACAACACTCTTTAGTGCAGAAGTTGTTACTGAAGGTTAAAGAAAAAAAAGTTTGCTTCTTTCAGTGAAGGTAAAGTGTTCAAAAATGCATTCAGAGAAAGTCCAGAGATCTAAGGTGCTTTTTAAAAAGAATCTGTATTTTCTACATGACAGGACAGGTCTGTGGTTCATCTAGGCCAGGGGTCCCCAATTAAAATAGCAGGAGGTCCATCATCCAAACACTTTGGGGTCCGAACATTTTAAATCAAGAGAGAAAAATATTTTCTTTCATCTTAAACATTTAATTAACACTGGAGTTTATTTTTTAAACTACTGATCAATCATTTATATGCCCATGAAATCATATGCTGAACAGAAAAGAGCAATCCAATTAAAGTACCAATATTAAACAAACTTTGAATGGCTCAGTCGAGCTGGTTCTCTGCAACTTGGTATAACTCTGCTCTCCTACTTGTCCTTGTGGCAGTCAGGGTAATTCTGTTAACCTTTTTCTTAAATTGTTGTCCTTAATTTCCATCTGACTTGCATCATGTGCAGCCCGGGGCCAGACGCTCTGCTGGGCCATACTATATTAACACGAGATGCGGCGCAAGTGAAGTTAGACACTGTTGGACACCACGCAGTAATATATAAATGTTTAAAATCAGATTGGGTCCGGATTGGATGGCATGTGGGTCCAGATCCGGACCCTGGTCCGCTAATCCGTGACCTCTGATCTAGGCTGTGAGAACCAGACTTTCAACAGATAACAGGAAGGCTGAATAGAGTAAAGCAAAGTTGCTCAGTTTTACCCTTTGAGCTTTCAAGCTCCGTCTGTCAATGAAATCGTTGGATTTGTAAATATTGAAAGGCTTCTGGAAATCTCGAAGTTAAAGTGAGGATCTAAGTACTCTCAGAGGCTGCAGTTTTAGTTATGTTAGCCACACTAACCATGGTATTCACTAATTCAAGGCAATAAAGATAATTATGAATATCAAGTTGTAATCATTTTCTCTTTGTTTTAAGATAATAAATCCTGTTTTACAGTGACTGCTCTCTTGCAAACTGTGTGACACTGCCTCTGCTCCTAATTGAAACAACTGACTTTCATCATGGCAGAAAGGCTACAAAAACATTTCTAATGGTGTTCTTACATTTTCCTGACATTACAGAGAAACCGGATTCAATACAAGCAGTAGAAGGAGTGGTAAATAAATCGGCTACTAAATTCTGATCAATGCATCTCTATGAATAAGATAAAAACACTTAATAAATATCCTAAAAGAAGAAATATTCAAATAGAAAAAAAACCCTAAAAATAAATAGTGCCAAAAAAACCAAATTGTGATATTTACCAATATTTTACAAAAGTGCAGAAGGGGAAGCAATGCTGAAAATTCTTCCCGTATACTTGTAACCAACATAATCCTGTATAGACTACAGCTAGCAGAACCTATGATTCAACTGTGTTGCAAAAAAGGTGTTAGGTATTAATTTTATACTATCAACATACTGTGCAACTATTTGGTAGAATATTCATTTATATGAGTTATGTTAGCAACATTTCATATCAAAACAAACCATTTCACAGAAAGAGGCTAAACCAAAACTTGATTGATACCAACACCATGTACGCACTAAATCAGCTGATTACTGGTAGATGAGTATTTAAATACAGGAAGTAAAAGACAATTAGGTCTTTTAAAGATTTCACGAAGGATCAAGCCGTTTTCTTGCAGGACCTAAGATTTTAAAAAGGTCCGTCAGAGCAAAAACCTGTTAAAAGAAATAGTTCAATAACAGGAACTTACCTCAATTTCCTTCTTGGTGAGTTCTGAAGCCATATAATTAACCCCTGGTTCTCGCAGTGGAAACAACCTTATAATTGCAGATGGTTGAACAGGGAAAAACAGAAAACCAATTAACATTGAATGAAAAAGCCTTCTAATTCAATAGATATACTATAAGCTGATCTTTTTAAATTTAACAAAATGAAGTATTTCTATTCCCTTCATCCCAAAAGCAAATAATACAGCATTTATTAAAGCCAAACAAATTAACTAAAATTATCGTTGGAATATACATTTCTAAATCTGCAAAGAAGAATTTGTGGTGATAATTTAGGACAAAAAGACCATCTGACACATGAAATTGAAGCGACAATATTGTTTGTAGATCTCCTCTCTGACATAAACAGTGAACATATAAGGGTGTAGCACTGAATCATGCTTACGAGACAAGACAATATGATACAAATGGTCGAAATCATGAGATAAGGAAAGGAGATGAAATTTTAGCAATATTTTATGGGATTTCTTCTTTTTAGTCTTTAACATATGGAGTAAAGGTTTTCCTAATCATAAACTGTGCTATATAAAAAAAAAAAAAAAAAAAAAAAACACAAAACTTGTGATCAGTGTAAAATATTTCAGTCCAGGTAAGACCAGTCCATATCCTGGTGTTTTTATGTTTTCAAGTTCTAAGGTGGTCCCATTTGTTCAGTTTAGAATCAGACAGCCAGGCTAGATCAGCCTAAGTATTTTAGATTTTGAACTAAAGATTAAATGTTTAAATTTCTAAACAAATGTGGGGGAAAAAAAATAATTAAAAAAAGGGGCTAATGATCCTTTTAGTGCCAAATGGAAGCTACGAATGCAGACTTTAGCAGCATTAGCAGTTCAGTTAGCCAGTCTTTATTCTCGAGGTGCTTCCACATCATTCATATGTTTTCAGGGACCCTGTTGGAGGTGCTCACCATGCTGCCACACAAATGATTTAAAAATAGTTGATGTTCTTGAATGCTTTTGTATCCAAGTGTTGTTGGCCAGTGCGATGAGTCGTCTTGATTAGATGTCGCCGGCAACACAACATGCAGACCGAACAACTACTTCCTTTCTTACTTTAAAATTAGGGTCTTAAGCATAGATACAGGATGCCGAGGTTAAAATGTCCACCTTTAAAGCTGGGGCTCATAATAATAGCTTACTCTTTACTTCACCAGAACAAGCCAAAGGCTGACAGCAACTACATAGCGGTTTGCAAGACAGACTTCACTTTGATGACAAATACTGTGGGATTTTAATATTGCACCATGAGATAAGTACAAAATGATCTCCATTACCTGACTGAGCTTAAATGTAGTGTTAGTGAATGTTTTACTAAAAATATGACTAAATACAGAAGAACTTCGGTTAGAATATCTTTTTTGTCCAGGTCTGTGTACAGATTTTTTTAGATGTAGTCATTTATCAGATAGCCTTAAGACAAAGGTCTACAATTTACTGAACCAACTTTCCATCGCCTGTAAGTCTCATCCTAAAAGTAATGTGTTAACATTCGACATTATTATTGCCTTGATGAGCTTCTCTATACTACTGTATGATGTTTCTTTTATTTATTTTAAAAAAAAATGTAGTGTCCATCCTTCGTCTACAGATTTAGTTCAACGATTGACGCACAGGTGACACCATACACACAGGCCACGCTTTGACGTGTAAAAAGCATCTACTGATAAACGAGGGCATTTGGCAGCCATTGTCCTCTGGGCAGACCCTTCTGTATTTTTTAAATGTGTCCCTGCTCCAACAAACATGAATAAAATCAAATTAGCTGAACAGCTTCAACAGCAGTTCTGACATTTCTCCTTCTAATTTAAATGGGTATGTTGATGCAAGGGTACAGCTAAAACCTGCAGGGCTGTGAGGCCCAAGAAACTCCAGTACATGGCAGTTATCTCTTTTATATTTCTAATCACAGAAGCTAGTGGTTATTAAATGCATGTACAAAAAATGCAGAAATGACATGAAGAAATTCAGGGATGCAGGGTATTAGAAAAGACTTACATTGCAAAATTATTGCTAAATGCTGCTATGACAATGCGGATTGCAGTTAACCCACATTTTTAAGTTACACTCTTCAATTTCCTTCATCAACTTGGTTTTAATTAAACCTTCGTTTAACCAGGTACGTTATTAAGAACAGATTCTTAATTACAATAACGACCTGGTCCTGGTCCCAGAACTCCAGCGCTACAGTATTACAGTCACTTAAGCTCCATTCTGACTGCAGCTCTTGCTGCTCTATTCCAAATTTCTGCTCAGATCCAATTTGAATTTTTTAATGCCTGATTGTTTCCATTATGATTTTAATGTGACCATCAACACCAGTGTGAACAGTATACGGTTCCAAAATCTCACATACAACACCCCGTGTTTATGGTAGTAAATATGGCTGCTAAACATATCAGCATATGCATATCAGTTCTGAAGTTGTCGTGCACTTGGAGCTGACAAAATGAAGACTAGCTCCATCCGGTGTCTTAAGCTTAGTTTGTAGCGTAGCACATGAGTATCAGATTTAGCACTTACATATGAAAAGCCTGCGTCTGAATTTAACATAAAAAACAACAACATTGTGCTGTTCAGATTGAAAACTGATATAGACAGAAAGGTCAGATTTGCTTCGCTTTTGGTGTCAGTGTGAACGCAGCCTAAGATCTAGGTCACTCATGGGCGTCATGAACAGTAAAATCTCTCCTACCGGCGTAATATATTTTTGTCACAACCTATGAAATATTCCATCTAAGCAGTACTTTGTGATTGCAACATTAAAACACAAATCAATACATGGATGATGAGTTTGAATCAATATATTGTAAAACTCAAAAATATTTGCATGATACCTAACATTTGATACATACCACTGGATGTAAGAGTGAACCCTCTCCAATTTTTTGTAGTCATTTTTCCATTCTTTAAGAAAGGGCTCAATATAGATTTCTGTGCAAAGAAAAACACCATTAGAACAAACAAATGGTGTATGTATATATATATATATATATATAAAATCATTAAAGAAGATAAATGTGTTACCATCGGGAGCAGATGGAACCTTATTTAGATAGAACTGTAGGTTATTCATTTTGTCCTCTGAGCACTCATCTGTTAGATTCTGTAAATTAATATTTTAAAAAGGGGATCACTACGTGTTCTATGACAGATGCTTGTTTAATTACCATGTATTACTTACAGGATAGCCTCTTCTGTAGTTCTGCATGTCTTTTGCTGCCCTCATATTTCTGGGCGTGTGATGCCACTGCAATTTCCGAAAATCTAATTAATCTGAATCCACTTGCAGCTAATTAGCACATCAAGACTGCACACATGTTAAATAAAAGCAGTAAACATATTGTCATTTCTGACCTGTGAAGTCAACATTGAACACGGAAGCTGGCCAGCTCTTTAACATTTTATGCCAGAATAATATATTTAATAAGATATTTAAAAAAAAAAGAAAATTGCAATGGCTAGCTAAGCTAGTTAGCGAGGTTGCAGCAGTGATCACAATACTAATATTGGCTTTTCCACTAACAGCAGGCGCCTAAACCGAAATAAAAGACACCAGGACAGGATTTTGTGCATCGTGACTGAGCTAGCTTAGAATGAAACCACGTACTATAGTCCAGGAAGACTTGTTTTTGTCTGGATATGACCGACAGCTCT
Source organism: Crenichthys baileyi (assembly GCA_036173005.1). NCBI lineage: Eukaryota > Metazoa > Chordata > Actinopteri > Cyprinodontiformes > Goodeidae > Crenichthys > Crenichthys baileyi. The sequence goes on from JAHHUM010002354.1 coordinate 318,228, forward strand.
GGCTCTCTCCGGCCGGGTCGTCTCCATCACTCTCTGTGTCCCATGTCGAGTCGTACTCACACACGTAGTCGTCTTCCATTTTCGTTACTGGAGATCTTTAAGAGTAACAGCAGATAAATAAAAGCGTAACCTGGCTTGGTACTATAACCGAGTCTGACCCAGTTCCTCTTTCATGTTCAGGATTGAGCCGGGGACGGCCCTAACCACCAGTCTCACCAACGGTCCTATAACGCTTGCAGTGACGACGTTGCCTTCACGTACTGCCGCTGAATAGGAAATGTCACAGTTCAAACACTTAACTAAATAAAACGAGTGTGTCAACACCCAGGTAGACTATGTTGACAGAAAGAAACGTGTTCTCCTATAAAGTGAGTCTGCATGCGGGCTCACTTTTTCTTATGATCCCCATATAACTACATTTGGAGATACTGACAATAATAATCAACAGAGCTGAGTTTACCGCAAGTTTAAATTAAAAAATAACTAATATGAGGTTAATTTAATCATATTTTTCTTAATAAAGAGAAAGTTACTTCATTACGGTTTTATTTGGCACATTAATGTATTTTGCCAATGGAACTTTTCCATTCTACTTGAAGGCAACACTGTGTTGGCTGTAAGTGTAAAGGTGCAAATCAGCTGAGTCAGACAGCTTATTTTAAGTCCAGAAAAAACATTTTTTTTAAAAACCTGACAGTTATGTAACGACAAAGCAAAAATATACAGGTCAAGTGAATAAAACTATTAAACAACACATGCAATCTGTGGTCCAAGTGATTATAATGTGAAAATATTTATAATATAAATTCAGTGTTTCTAAACCAGAACACAAAACCTGTATTACTTCAAATTTAAATTAATTTACTGAGCAGACAGACAGACAGACAGACAGACAGAAAATCTGAAGTAGTAAACGCTTTCAATCAGTCAGATCAATTTGTGAGATTAATATGAACATTTAAAAAAAATGATTTATTCTCAGAAATTTAACAATTAAACTACAACCCTTTATGAAAACGAAGAAAAATAAACATGTGACTAATATACAGTATCTTAATGAATAATTTAGTGAAGGAAACAAAACCCAATAGCAAAAGTGGAATTCTGAAGGGAGCTGAGAATGGATGTTCAGAGTATTAACTTTATCAGAGATTCCTTAAACCTTGTTTTGTTACTGAAACTCAAGTAAAAGATTGAATTGATATTTTGTGGTTCTAAATACCTGTCTGAAATCTGAAGGAAAGTTTGGAAGAAAGCAAAAAGGAAAATTCAAATGGAGCAAACCCTTTGAGGTTAGTCTATTTCACACAGAACCTTCACAACATTGAACAGGATGAGAGTGCCAACTGATGGGTCAGACAGCTGTTTATTTTCTGGAAATCAACTTGGGTTTTCATCATCTGCAGGACAAAAGATTATTAAAGCTTAGTCTTATGTCATGATGATGATGTTTTGCACACGTTTTGGTCAGGAAAGAGTGAATGTATGTGTGTGTATTTGTGTACACATATGTAGGGCAAACGTTTTCTGATGTTTTATTTTGCTACTGCCCTCAAAAGTATGAAAGTATTATTACAATGATAATGACAGACACAATGTAGAATAATGGTATAGGAAATTTAAAACCAGTATTTAAGAACAGTAATCAGTTAAACAAATGCTAGTAAACAGTACAAACACCAGTGCAAATAAAACATTTATATGATGTAGTGCAGTGGATAGTTGAATACATATAATTTAAAGACTGCAAATTATGGAAGAGGCATGTAGACACTGGAAAACAGCCCAGTTCTTTTCATCCTTAGCCTGGATAAGATGCTTGTCTTAATCTTGTAGTCATTTGCAGTATTCATCTGTGCATAGTGGATCTTGCCTCAGTCCATCAAATTCTTGAATGGATTTTGTTTGACAATCCTCTCAAGGCTGCAGTTATCCTTGTTGTAGTTTTGTCCTTCCACTCAACTTTCTATGATTATGCTTGCATACATCACTCTGTGAACAACCACCCTCTTAAGCAATGACCTTTTTCAGCTAGCCCTCATTGTGGAGGGTATCAATGACTTTCTTCTGCACATCTGTCTTCACCATGATTGTGTAGCCTACTCACCCAGAGACCATTTAGAGGCCCAGGAATCCATGGTAGGTGTTTTGAGTTAATTACCCGATTAGGGTGTTATATCATGAGTTTCCAATATTTAACTTTTTCACAATATTCACATTTTCTGAGACACTGAATCTTTGGTTTTCATTATCTGTAAGCCATAATACAATCTATATTTGAGTTTTGCTTTTTGAGATGAGTAACAAAAAATATAGAACTTTGTCATGACAAATTTTTTGAGATGTACCTGTAATGTGACTCCAGTAGCTTACTGTGGTGGAATGTTTGTTAACGACAAAGCAACAAGAAACCCTTTTTGAGAGGTGAACTTTCAGGTAAACGCTCTTCTTGCCGTACAGAAGCCGAGTTTGGAGAAGGGATTGGAAGTAAGTGCACGGGAACAATATCCACCTTTTTCCCCCCAGAACTCATGCATACCTATAATTTATGGCTTTTTTTCCCCCGTTACACAACACAGTGAGGCACAGTTCCACTCATCAAAACTATTTGTGCTCTGCGCTGCTCTTACTTTGAGATTGAAGGCTTTATCCACAGAAAGTGATCTTTAAGTAAAGATCTCCTCAAATAAACTATCAACAGCCTGACTCCTGATGTCCTGATAAACCCAAATTAATCTTTGCAAGATTTGAAGGCTCTCAGTTTTCTGTTTGGCCATGTCTTTCAGTTGGAATAATCTGTATTTGACAACCATTTCTAGGACAGAAAACATTCTGCATTCACTGTCAAGATGTGTTTTTTTTTTAAAGAACTCAAATGCAGAGTGGAGTTTTGATTTGAATAAATATTTTAATTAAAAAAGGAAACTTTAAAAACAAGTCCTGCATACCGAGATGAGAATGGTGGAACTGGAAACAAGGGATGCAACAAAGAGGCATGAAGTTTAACGGATGGACCCAGTGGAGAGCAAACAGAACTAATTAGTTTATTTATTCTGAGGCAGGGTAGAAAAATGACAGGCAAACCAGAAGAGCTAATCAGAGGGAACAAATACAGCTTAACCAGAGCAATCAGGGGATATGTGGAGCAGCTGAGACAGAAGAAAAGAGTAGAGCAGACTGGTGACTTGTCCAGGGTGAACCCGGCCTCTCGCCCGTAGACTGCTGGAGATAGGCACCAGCTTCCCCACAACCCACTATGGAAGAAGTGGTTGAAAATGACTGACTGGAGCTAAACAAGAAACCCCAGGGAAACATGTCAAATAGAGATTAAACAGAAATGTGAATGAAAAAGGTCAAAAGTGAAACACAAAGTAGTGAACTAGGAGACCACCTAAGAACAATGAGCACAAGGAAACTAGCTGGACCCAAATGGCAACAATAAAAACAGAAAATGGCAAAACCTGCAGAACGACTAAGAATGACAATGGTGAAGAATACGAACACAAATGAAAATCAAATGAAAATCAAAACAACTCAGGGTCGTGACATTCAGATACACTCCACCTGAATGTGAGTTAGTGTAGATGGTTTTCCATTTCCTTCTTTTGCCTGATCACTATCAGTTCCTCTTTCTCTTGTCTCCTCCAGGTTCCTCCTTTTATTTCTGAAACATTAGTAAATGGTGTATTTGACTAAAGTCTGAATTATAATATATCCCTCTCACTTTTATTGCAATTGAGTGTTTGTTCTACCTAATGTCACATTTGAAAGTACTCATGCAGTCTGATGCATGACATGCAAGACACATTATTCACCAATATTGTATCTTTGTGTTTTCTAAATAATTGTGGGCAATTATTAAAATGAAATGGAATATGCCTTAGGCTGGATTTTTGCAGAATTAGAAAAATCTGTTTGTACGTGTGTGTGCCAGCAAAATAAGTAATTTATCAAAGAATTTTTATATATCCCATCTTTATTATTTATTTATTTATAAGTTAACACAGACAGAACAGCAAGGCCACAGAAAATAACATAATCAACTACCTGTACATACATATACACATACAGTACATATAGAAACACTCCATCCCAATGCTACTGAAAGTGAAGTAGCACAAACATATCTATAAATAAAAATAAAAATTGACCATCCCACATTTGGATCTTTGTGTTAAGTATTCCATTGGTAATAAATCAAAAAACTTTATGCCAACCCTTAATTGTAGGCGGAGCATTATCAATCCAACGATGCGTTAGATTTTTCCGGCCAGCAAATGACAGGATACCGGACCACCCTCTCTGATGAGATCCTTTAATATGACGACTGGGCAGGCCAGGAAGTAAGACCGGAGGACCAGCATCAAGCTGGACATTAAATATCAAGTTAAGTTTGCTAACAATCTTTCCTCAGTAATCCTTAATATGGGTACATGCCCACATGCAGTGGTTGTAGCTTCCTACATCTATATGACATTTAGAACAATCATCAGACAAACTTGGGTTCATCCTGTGTCTGAGCTGTGGTGTAATCTGCAGGCGATGTAATATTCTAAACTGTGTCTCTCTTGTACTATTACATATAGAGATCTCTCTGGCTAACCGCCATATTTCCAGCCATGTTGATTCATCTATTGTTAGATTAAAATCAGCATTCCATTTGCCTTGAAGACACTCTAAACTCACATTGTTAACAAAGTTTAGCTCATCATATCCCCGCCTGAGAATTGCTTTCTTGTCTGTACTAAGAAGTAATTGTTCCAACTGTGAAATCTCACAGTCAAAGTCATACCTGCTCTGGTTCTGAATAAAGCTGCGAATTTGGAGATACGTGAAGAAGTGACTATTAGGAAGACCATATTTCTGTCGAATTTGTTCAAATGTGAGCATCGCTGCTTTATAAAATAAATGTCCTAATGTTAAAATCCCGCTCTCCTCCCACATCCCAAATCCCCTATCCAATCAGGCTGGGACAAAATCCGTGTTACTGAATGGTGGACCTATAGTGAGGAGAATGTTTTAGAGCGACCCTCTAGCTTTCTCATTGCTTGCCAGGCCTGCAGATTAGTTCTAATTAGGATGTTATTGTTTGTGGTGTCCTTAATTAACTTAGAGTCCAGTGCAAATAGAAGACTTGAGAGGCCGTGGCTTGCATTCACCGATTCCTAGATCCAGCCATACAGATTCTGAGTCATTATTCATCCACTCAGCATGGTATCGCAGCTGTGCAGCCAGCCGATACAGCCAGCTGATACAGCGTAATATTCGGAACAGCTAAACCTCCCTGCTTTACGGGCATCTGTAACTTATAGCCATCTTTAGTGGTGGTCTCTTTTTATTCCAAATAAACGAACTGATCCAGCCGTTTACCCTTCTAATTGTTTTTTTATTTAATAAAATAGGAACCATTTGAATATAATAAAGAAATCTTGGACGAATACTCATTTTAAGTAAAGCAATTCTACCCATCATTGACAGTGGGAGAGTGGTCCATCTGCTCATTTATTTTATACCCTTTATACCCTGGGTTATCTAAAAAAAGCAATATATCATCAGCTTATAGGAAAATTTTATGATCTCTCCTACCAACTGATAGTCCAGTGATATCTGGCCGGCTCCTTATAGCTTCTGTAAGGCGCTCGATCACAAGAGCAAACAACAATGGGATAAAGGGCACCCCTGCCTGGTTCCCCTGCCCAAAAGGGAAATAAGGTGAGACTTGTCCATTGATCCGAATAGCAGCCACTGGTTTATGATATAACAACCTAACCCAATTGCCGAAGGAGTCCCCAAGGCCAAAGGTGTCTAAAGTGGAAAACAGAAAGCGCCATTCAACTCTGTCAAAGGCCTTTTCGGCATCCAGATTATCACCATACCAGCTAACTACCTCTGAGTTGACAATTGAATTACATTCAACAGCCTTCTCACATTGTTACAGGAGTTTCTGGCAGTAATAGACTCCACCTGATCCGTATTAATGGTAGAGGGTAGATTCTTTTCAAGGCACCTCGCTAAAATTTTAGATAATTTGAAATCAACATTTAGGAGACTAATGGGGCGATATGTAGAGCATTCATCTGCTGGTTTTCCTTTTTTAAGTATGAGACTAATATTAACCTCTGTGAGAGATCTAGGTAAAGAATTTTTATTATATGAATCATTTAACATCTCTAGAAAAGGGCTCAAAGCTCTAATTTTAACTCTTTATAAAATTCACTGCTGAGGCCATCTGGGCCTGGAGACTTTCCCAATTGTAAGATCTGCAAAGCTTAGGGATAAAAAAATAATTTATTCTCGAAGCACTCTTATATGGAGTGGAAAAGAAAGTAAATTCTTTAGAAGTAGGATGTATAGTCCTCCACACATCATTGAACCCAGACTCTTCACAAGAATCTATTAATGCCCTGGCTCTTTTGGACGGGGCCCGATGATCTGCAGGCACTTTGTCAATGAGCAGATTCAGGTGGCAGTTAAAATCCCCACCCACAATACAGCATTCAGTTTCAAGCTTAGCAAAGTCCAGGAAAGCCTTTGTGAAAAAATCAGTGGAGTGATTTGGTGGCACATAAACATTAAGAATTGAAATGTACTTGCCCCACAACAGCCCCTTTACTATAATATATCGTCCACTACTGTCAAGGTTAGTGAAACGTAGGACCCCGGAATGCAGACAAGCAGGCAGCATGACAGTGAAAAAGATTTAATAATGGAAAAACAAAAACTCACTCAAAAGAGGAGGCAGGAACAATACAATAAACATGCAGGCAAGACAGGCAAAGCATGATCCGAAACACAGGTGACATGATCTGAAATGTTTCCGCAATGAGTAACTGAACCATGTATTTATGGAGCGTGAGCAAGGAGACAGATTTGCTTAGTGCAGGTGAACCGAATGAAGTTAATTGACAGACAGAACACAACGTGACAGGAGCAAAACAGAACTTCAAGGATACAAACTAATAAAAATATAACTAGAAAAACATGAAACTAAAGCATAACCAGATCCAAAAACCTAACTTGACAAAACATGAACTAGAAGACAAAAACTAAAGCATGACCAGGAAAATAATAAACAGAAGAACGATTCAAAACCTTTACATATAAGGAAAAACCTGAAACCAAAAACCAAACAACCGCAAATCATAACAACTACTGTCCTTAATACAAGGTTCAAGTTTAAAGGGCAGCTTCTTATTTATCAGGATACATACACCTCTGCTGTTTGATGTGAGGGATGAGAAAAAAGTCTGACCCACCCAGTCCCGCTTAAATTGAAGATGTTCTAGATCCTTCAAATGGGTTTCCTGTAGGAGGGCGATTTCCACTCCTTCATTCCTAAAAGAGGTGAGAATCTTTTTTCTCTTCGCTGGGTGATGGATGCCCTGTACATTCCAAGTACAGAGTGTAATACTAGGAATACTCATAATTAAATGAAGTGACATAAATTAAACTATCACTATTTATCACTGTCGAATATTTATCCTTATCTATAGCTCAAATCCAACATGTTTTGAGGCAGCATAAATAGTATACCAATGGGACTGAGTGCGGTGACAACATACAGAAAAACAGTGGCCAAACCTAGAACAAAACTATGTACAATAACTAACAATAGGTCCTTCACTAACATCCCTCCTTTCAGGTGGAGGACCGTCTGCCTAACGCTAAATGCAAGCCTACTCCCCTCCTCTCTGGCTCTGGCACAGTATGTTGCAACACTAGTGAAAGAAAATATAATCAGCATTCCCCCTGCTCATAAAGAGCAAAAATAATGACCAGTATACATATGTAGTGATGAAACAAAATATAATAGAATACAATGATAGGGATCAGTCCTTATTGCAGTTAGAATATTATATGTCATATTATAAGTAAGTAAAGAGCCACCCCCCCTCTCCTTTCCACGTCCCTCCTCTCTTATATAAAGAAACATGTCCCAGTCTAAATTAAGGTCTTATTGTATGGGAACATGTAGGTAATCAGGACAAAACGTAACTAATGAAACCTCCCGGTGAGACGCTCGGTGAACAAAAGAAAAAATAGCCCACCTCATCTGCGCATCCAAGGAAGCTACAGAGAGTCAACAAATGCAGCAGCCTCTTCTGGAGTATGAAAAGTTTTGACCATGTCGTTCACCGTGACCCTTTGAGAACCAGGGTAGATCATGGCATAGTGAGCTCCCTCAGTACACTGGAGCTTCTTCTGAACCTGATTACGTTCCCATGACCTTTTTTGTGTAGCGGACGCAAAGTCCGGGAAGGAGTGAATCCTCGCTTCGTACTGCCGGATATCCTTGAGTCGTCTGGCCGCCTCCATCACCCTTTGCTGGTCGCTGAAGTTGTGGAACCTCACCATCATTGCCCGTGGGAACCCTGAAGTCTGGGGCCTGGGAGCTTGTGTGCCCTCTCCAGCTTAATACGGCCCGCTTTAGTATCCAGCTGTAGGAGCTTGGGAATCCAGGACTCCATGAACTTAGTTGGGTTTGTCCCCTTCAGCTTCTCTTGAAGGCTGATAATCCTCAAGGTTTTATGTCGACCTCTTTTCTCAAAGTCTTGAAGCCGCTCGAATAGTTCCTTCGTTATTTGTTCCAAAGCTAGTAGGCGTCAGTCTGCCTCAGAAGAGGCATCTTCCACCAACAATATTCTCTGTTTAGCTTCAGTAACACGATCAGTAACTTCTTTTAAACCCTGAGAGATATTCAAAGTAATATTGTACAGCATCTTCTCTAGTTTTTCATCATAGAAGCAATATTCTCTCTCCTTGCTTCTAAAGCCTTGGTCCAACCTGGGTCCAGAGTTATGCTAGCGCTAGCATCGCCATCTTGAGAGGAGGCCGACGACGTATCTTTTTTTTCTTCAGAAGTTGTTTAGAAGGCATTTTACCCACGGATTTGCTTAGGAATCGGTCTAGGGACATCACCCAGAGTAACCACTCCGCTTTTATGTGGCTGAGTGCCGCAAAGTATGAAAAATATTAATATTAATATTACAGGATGACTGTGCCAGAGCTTAGATGCAATGTGACTCCTTAGGAGCCTGCGTCACCGGAAGTCTTATCAAAGAATTTTAATACCTTTGTGTCCATATTTTGCAGACTTTGCATAAGTCGGCATTGTAAAAGTAGGAGATTTATATATTTTCTCTGGAGCTTGACCCAATATCCTCAACATGAGCCTGATTCACACAGAACACACAAACTCTTCCTTCCTTTTATGTAGTCTAAAATCTTACCTGTTTGTGTCCTACACACATGTGTTCTGGGGTTCTGGTTGGATCCTCTATGAACCAGCAGCAAAAACAGGCATATCAGAGGTGGCAACATGTAATTGTACCACATTTTTTATCTTTTGACAGTAATTGGACTGATACATTTACACACAGGCTTATTTCACCATAAGCGGGTATAAATAGAATCATGTGCTATTACTGGGGATTCAGCATTGAAAAGATGATGGTGTGGGTTACTATTTTTGCTCATCGTTACTATGGTAACCACAGGGCTCTGCAGGCATCCAAGTGTTTGCTGTTGTTATTTTGTGCCTCTGCTTCATAAAATCCCCATCACCTTTTTCTACGTGAGACCAGCACACAGGAAAGGATCCAGTCTGCTCAGATGCACAGAGAGAATATAACAAGTCTGTACACACAGTACGGTTTAGTAAATAAAATCAAAATGTTCCCTTTTCTGTTGCAAAGTCTGTTCTGATGTGTTCTTTTAGTGTTGCTGAGCAGCAAACTTTATATACAAGTGCAGAAAAATAATAAGGCTGATCATAAAAACATCAACAACAACATAATAACAATAAGAAATATACTACTACTACTACTACTAAAAAAAAATAAATAATAATAATAATAAGGGAGTTTAATGAAACCTAATGTCTTGGAAAACTTTATGTGAGCTACTAATGTGATAACCATGTAAAAACAAGTATATTTAGTCAGTCATAAAAACATCCAAGAAGCAAACTTACAATATTATACGTAACTGCTCACTGTTAGGTTAGATGATTTAATTCCATAATATAGAGACCTACTAGTCTCTTTAGAATATATGGAATAAACGTACTGTGCAAAGTTGTAATTGAGTTGCGGCAAACTTAAAAGGTGATTTGTTGTTCTACACCAGCTACATTTCTACACCACCGAGTGAGACTATAATCAGTTAGAACATGCTTCAGCAGGGATGCTTTATTACAAAGTCAGACTCCACTGGGTTATAAACATGTGCTTCCCTAAATATGAGTAATAAAAGTTCCAAACTAAGTCATTCCCCCTAGGAAAGGTTATAATGGCAGTTCAGGCAGCAGTGTATGTATTAGAATGGCTTAGTCAAAGCAGAGACCTAAATACACTGCGGTGCAGTTGTTACCACCGTCGCCTTGCAGCAAGAAGGTCCTGGGTTTCAATCCTGGCCTGGGGTCTTTCTGCATGGAGGTTTGCTTGTTTTTGTGAATTAACTGGTTCCTACCGGGTAAAGTCCTTAGGAGTGAATGTGTCGATGCTCAGTTGTATTTCCTAATGCTTCTTTGTGTGCCCAGTGAGAGAGTGTCTATGTACCTTGCCTCTCGCCCTATTACGCTAGAGATAGTTACCAGCTGCCCCACGACCTTGCAAAGATAAGTGGCTCTGGACAAAGGTTGGATGGATCAGTGTTGCTGTCCATCTAATCTAACTGATTTTGAGTTGTTTTGCAAAGAAGAAATAAGTGGAAAGGTTTTGTCTCTAGATGTGCAAAGCTGGTAGAGACAAAAGACTGATAACTGTAACTGTGGCAGAAGTATTGAGTCAGGGGCTGAAGTAAAATGCACATAACAATTTCTAGATTTTTAATTGTTAAAACTGAAAACCCTGTATTATTTTGTCCACCATTTACCAATAAATCACTACTTTGTGTTGATCGATCACAAAATCCTGATAGAACTTTTGTTTACTACAAAAAAGTTCAAGGTGTATGAATATGTTTGCTAAACACTGTGTGTGTGTTTTGTATTAAACAACTTTAAACTGCAACTCTGTAAATTTGACAGATTTTTATATTTAATTAAATACAAAAGAAATGAGAAGCTGAAAAGGCACAGGGAAGCTCGCAATAGATGTCCAGCATCTTCTCTCCCAATCACTGGTAAGCTTATCGCCCAAATGAATTTGTCAGTGAAACCAAATTAGTCCTTGAGAGGTTTATAATGAGATTTCTGCTCCAAAAAGTCTTATCTGGTGTCCAAAATCTTCCCACTCTTTAATCAGAGCAGATCAGTATCTCTGCATGGGCCTCATGGTGAAAATTCAACTATTCACAAGTTTGTCTCTTGAGATTCGGCTTTTAATGGCCTGCTCTGACAACAGATTTATGCATCTATAAATCCTTTCTCTAGGTTTACTTATACACCACATGTAAAGTCCTAGTTCTTTGTCACAGATCTCATTTCTTCAACACTTTTGGTCTTTTTTAAAAGTATGTAATCACTCAGAGATACACTTGAGAATCTTGTTTTTTGTTAGTTGTTGGCCTAGCAGATGGGTTTTATTTGACTCTGAAAGGAAACATGTATTCTGTCTTCAATCGACACTGAGGTTGTCAATGTAATTATAAATGTAAAAATAAACACTTTTTTTTTAGCGGAAATGTATATGTATCAGTTTATTTTTGATAGATTTCGGCCAGGAATACTTGTACAAACCTTCTGGTGTACATAGCATTTTTTTTCAGTTTTTTTGTGTTTATGATGTTAGTCCTTAAGGAAGACACATTTTTTCCAGGTTTTAACCATCTCACCCAAACTATCACCCTTTGGATGTACTGAGATGCAAAGAAATTGGTTAAGATGTTCAAGAAAAAATCTAGGAACCTCCAAGGCTCAAGCCAGAGACTGAAAGATGTAGGAACACCAGGGTTACTCTCCATGGTGAGGTATAAACAGGGGCTGAGAGGTTGGTGACAAAGAAAGAAATGACTCATAATTAATTAATCAAAACATTCAACCTCAACAAAAATTTGCAACTCCCCACATGGACAAGCCTCGTCTGACCATATCCATAGGTCAGATGAGACAATTGTTGAGTGTTTTGGCCACAGTGAATTTAATTTGCGTGTAGGAGTCAACGTAAGGAATTCAAACCAAAAAACATTGTAACGTGAGCGAGAAGGGGTGTATTTTGCTGCCATTGGTTCTGGTGCATTGCAGAAAGTTGGTGGAATATCAAAAGCAGAGGACTACTTTAAAATTCTTCTGTTTTGACCTCAACATCTAGACAGTGATCACAAACTCTCTTTAAAACTGATTTTGGACTGGAAAAAGCAGGGAAATAGTAGACTTCTGAAAATAATCGCTCTAATCCTTACTGAAAATTGACTATGAGTCCGACATGGGTCCGACAGAAAACCAACTAATTTAAATGAATTGTATCGTTTCCAAAAAAAAAACTGTGGTGAGACATGCAGCCAGAATTATACCTGAAACCTGTGGTTTCTCTGCAACTTTCTAAAATATATTTATGCTAATATTAGTGATGGGTGTATCTGTTGTAGAGCCTGCAGATATATTTTTATTCTATGTGGATTAGTGAAAATTTACAAAAAAAAAAATTGTGTGCTAAATGTGTAACAAAAACACTAGCTACACCCCCCATTAAAGAAAAGTTTCAATGCATCACTAACAGCAAAAATAAAAATAAAATTCAATCCAGTGATGCATGTATGTAAACTTTCATGATTAGATTGTGATGTACAGTGTGTGCATGTGTGTGTGTGTGTGTGTGCTAGTGTTTTAATGCAGTGTACATTTGTGAGAACAGAGATAGCAGAGCTCATGAAATGATCCATCTATATCTTTAAGTCAATGTAGCCTCCCTCACTTTCTCCCACGTCTGTTGGCTGAGAAAAGGATGTGACTCAAAGCCATCTGGATTGATTGGTGGCTGTTGGGGCATCAGGTTTCTCTCTTATCAGCTGAGATATAATTGATTTATGGAGAGCTGGTTGAATCCAAACAAGGACATAAGTGTGCTGATTTAGCCACTTAAGACCAAAAACAGGAGCACAGAGAACAGGATGCTGGGAACAAAAGAGCATGTGATAATAGACCTGCATTATTCCAAAGGAGCTGCTTTCTTTCTTTCTTTGCCACATTTGACTGAAACAAAAGCCGTGATGCATTCACGATATCATTTACCAGCCAAGAGCTATGATCATTACGTATCTATTAGCTTCATCCTAACTGATGGCCAAAGTCTGTGCCTCGGATACAAGTAGAGTCACCATGGCAACCAGCATCACCTACAGTAAAGGGGCATCTTGCCAACCTGTTTGTTCACTCACACTGCACATGTTGTGCCAGCTCTTTAATTTGCAAGGAAATCAGCATATTTTTCTAATCTGTTATAAGAAACCCTGATGTTTCTAATGCTATTTTTGATCACATTTTATCCATGTGCTTAAATGATTAGTATAGGACAATGCAGAGGTTGTTTTTATTTGCGCCCTTGTGTTTAATCTCTATCTGAATATCAGTGTAACAATTTCATATTTAGCAATGGCAGTAATATCTTTAAATGTAACTTTATTTGTCGCAAATCAAAAGCCTATTATTTTTAAGCTTCAAAAGCCTTTAAATCTGCATAGTATTGGGCTTCATAAAATCATTTTCTCTTTGGCTTTAAACTGGTTTAACCTTTTGTTTCAGCATCTGTATGGAGTAACACAATTCAATGATAGGTAATAATAAACTATTATTTAAATGTGCCCTTTTAATCTAAAACAAGTGTTGACAGACAGTTAATCCATCCACCTGCTTATCCTTGCAGTGATCATAATAAAGATCATACTAATATTAATAATGGTAAATTGTTTCACTCCATCCTTCCGAAGCCTCCAATTGACTGAAATTCGCGGGTTGCTGTCCGTGGTGCTGAACCTTCTCCAAACACACAGCTACTGTACAGAACATTCGGCACAGCCTTTTTCTGGAGATTGCTTTGCGCATGCGATGAAGTAATGCGGGGCCACTTGTTTAAACAGATGGCCAGATCAAGAGCAGGTAGGCTACATACGCATTTTTCTACGTTTACTGAAAACCATTAAAACCATAATTTCCGGCTTTATTTTGTGCTGCCCGCCCCCGCTACGTTTGTTTCAACGCAACAGGCTGCAGCACCAATGTGGTGTCCGTACGCTGAGAAACCGCACCACCTGTGACTGCAGCCTCCTACCTCTCTTTTATCCTCCGGACTCTCAATGCCGACACTGAGGATGAAGAAGCAAAACGTCCGGACCCTCTCGCTCATCCTCTGCATGTTCTCCTACCTGCTGGTCGGCGCCGCGGTGTTTGACGCGCTGGAGTCCGAGTCGGAGAACTCCCGCAGGCGCATCTTGGAGCAGAAGCGCAGCGAGATGAAGAGGAAGTACCGCTTCTCTGAGGACGATTACCACGAAATCGAGCGAGTGGTGCTGCAAGCGGAGCCCCATCGCGCCGGGAGGCAGTGGAAATTTGCTGGCTCCTTTTATTTTGCCATTACGGTCATTACAACAATTGGTAAGTTGAGCCACAGCTTTTATGTAACGATGTTTCACTTTAGTGTAGCTGCATTTAAAAAAAATACTTTGCATTGAAAATAAACATTTATTTCATGTTTTACCACTTAAGTGTTGCTACAATATGCTTCTGTTTACCCCCAAACCTTTCTGCAACAAGGGTATGGACATGCTGCACCAGGCACTGATGCAGGAAAGGTCTTCTGCATGTTCTACGCTGTTCTTGGCATTCCTCTCACTCTTGTGATGTTCCAGAGCCTGGGAGAGAGAATGAACACATTCGTCCGCTACCTCCTCCATAAAATGAAGCAGTGCATGGGTTTTAGACGCACTGAGGTGTCCATGGAGAACATGGTCCTTGTGGGCTTCCTGTCCTGTATTGGAACTCTATGTGTGGGGGCTGCAGCCTTTTCCCACTTTGAGGGATGGAGCTTTTTCCATGCTTACTACTACTGCTTCATCACTCTCACGACTATTGGCTTTGGGGACTTTGTGGCCCTGCAGAAAAAAGAGGATCTCCAGGAGAAAACACCTTATGTTGCTTTCAGCTTTATGTACATTCTGGTGGGGCTGACTGTCATTGGGGCTTTTCTTAATTTGGTGGTTCTGCGTTTCCTCACCATGAACACAGAGGATGAGAGACGAGATGCTCAGGAGAGAGCTTCACTGAAGAGGGACAAGGGTCGTTTAGAAGGGCCCACCAGCCTCCGTGTTGTAGGCGAACAGAGTAGAGACAGCCGCAGGGAGAGGAACAGGGACACCATGGTGCACAGCCGCAGCCACAGCACACTCTTCCTCCCCATGCAGGAGGGAACCAGTCGCACCAACCTCATCCCTTCTCCAGCTGAGGACGCAGAGAGACATGAAAGTCCCTGCAGGCACAGGCTGCATTTTCAGATGAAGACAGGAAGACGGAGGGAGGAGACAAGCTTCAGCTCTCTCTGCTCCTCCTGCGTGTGTTACCGCTCAGAGATTTGTGACAGCCCTATGGTGAACTGCAGCAAACACCATGGAGGCCACATTAACTCAGTTTACTACAACTCAGTCTCCTATACGATCGAGGGCTGCTCGTCAAGATCCAGAGACAATACTGGACTCTCTTCCCCTGGAAGCACACTCTCACCTGAGCACAGCTTTCAGGAGTTTCCTAGTTTAAGGAGAAACTCGGTGTAAAAGGCATTAATGCAAGGGGAAATAGTCTGCACACACTGCAAACTTCATTTATTTGTTCAATTTTCGTTGACAGAATTCTGTTTATTGAATAAACTGTCTCTTGTAGCTATTGAAAATGATTTTATTTATAAAGCAAGAATACATTTATTCCTTGTTACTATATAGACATTTGTTGGTACTCTGGTATTTTGATTGCATGTAGCAATGCATGCTAAAAAGAATGTAAAGCACTCAATGCAAATGCATGAGAGCTGCATTAAAAATGGGATTTCTTTGTCAAATTTAATACAGAAATGAAGACTCGCATCTGTGACTTAAGACCTGTACATTTTTTGCAAGAATGGAGAGATTTCTCAGTTTACTCAAAGTGATTAGAATACAAACAAAGTTTAACCTAATCAGAACATTTAACATTTTAAAACAAGTGCAGAACTCCTAGTGATAGGAGTGATGAACCACAACCAGCTCAAATTTCTGACGGATCAAAAATAGTTGCTGGACACTACAAGCGGAAAAAGTTTCTTTCCAGATGATGTGTTGAGAAAAAGCTGTGAAACTCACAAACTGGGTTGTGAGGAAAAATTATTTCCTCAAAACCCCAGGAAAGAGAACAAATCTGTTTTTGCAGAGTATGTATAGGCCTTTAGGCACCAAGTCCCATAAACAAGACTCCAGACTTGACTTATATTTGCACTCGTACTCAAGTTAAAAGTTAACCACTAAGGGTAAAGCATTTTAGTAAATGATTAATTATGTTGCTCCTTGAAGCATTTACTGTAAGTAAGCCACAAGCGTAGCTCTGACAGAGGGGGAGATGTTTTCCTGTTAATGGTTGCGATTGATTAATCAGGGATGCGAATCATGGGCTATTAATGGCTCATAGTAACCAGTTCAGGTTTATTGTAGCATCATAATAATGACCACACAAATGATTCTCAATTTGAGCTTTGAATTAAATGACTTTGGTTTGTTTGCGAACATACTTAACTTACCTCCAACATAACAAGGTAGCAGCATTACAAAAACATGTCCTGTTCTTCAAATTAAAAACACGTCCTTACTGAGTGATTCAAAAATTCAACATTAACTGGTGTTAATCTTTTGAACCTAATTTCTCAATGAACATGAATGCATTTTTATATTTTTAATGGGGCAAAGTATTACACCTTAATTATTTTCTACATTAATTCACTGAATTTCATAGCATCAAATTTAAATGTTGAACTGAGCATTCTGAACGCTAAATGCAGATATGTTAAATTAGGGCTCAGGATTATGATTTATATTCATAACCCAACTAAACTGCATTCACCCCATGTGAGAATGTTAACATGAGTCTCTAGAGACTCATGACTTGACTCGGACTTAGAAAAAATGACTTGTGAACATCTGTGATTTAACAAGAGGAATATTAGGAGGAGTATTTGCTTAGCAATGAAAGGGACTTGTATAACCCTCAGAGGACTCTGATCTTACTTTAGGAAAATACCTAAATTTTTCCTGCCATAGAAATAGGATGTCATAATTTTAGTTTTCTATTTAAAAAGCCTTAAAGAAGTTTGACCAAGCACATCAGATGCATGACTATTTCAGACAGTGCACATAATAAAATATTTTATTACCTGACATTGGCATGAGGCGGTAAACACTCAAATGGAAAAATGTTAATGTTGGTATATGAGTAAATAAAATAGATGTAGCTTGTAACATATATGTAGCAGGTTGTTAAAGTCTGATCCAAATCTCTGTAGAAGCTTTTATCTTCCAGCGAGGGAAGGTGTTGTTTTAGTCCTCACTGATGTCATTCTCTTCCAGTATTGTTTGACTAAACCAAATGAGCGTACAGTTGAATGTGTGCTTTTTTATTTAGACTACAGCTTTCTTATCCTACATTGTGAAGAGATGTATTTATTTATATTATTGTCTATTTAATATTATTTTGAAGATTCTGTATTCATTTGTCTTTCTTTCACCTGTGTTTTTTTTTATTTCAGAGAATAAAACCCTGTAACTATTAGTCTGATCATCTGTTTAACTGACTAAAATTTCTTAAAAGTATTTAAAGTTTTAGATTCTGTGTTATATAGCAATATACAGTAGATGCTCAGAAAGCTGATACATACACCTGCCTATACAGAGGCCCATTCTGACTCGGACTGTTGAAAAGGCCTTCATCATCACATTATAGTCAGCTAAAATAACTCAGAGAGACTCAGAAAATGCTATTTATATAAACGGTTCAACTATTTGTATTTGTTCACCATCTCCTCTTTAAAATCCAGCAGTTTTTTTTTTTGTTTTACCTTCATGCTTTTTAAATAAGAATGTTTTCAGAACTGTTTACAATTTGGTTTGAAGTCCAAGTGAGGAACCCACCAAAACACTTAGAGGCTGGTGCCAGGATAGAGACCACCAGCCAGTCTGAGGTGTCCTTACTGGCCAAATAATAGCTATGTGCTGGGATGTTCCCCACTGGCAGCATCAGGGATGGGAGTGTTGCAACTGTAACTACAGAGGACCAAATATGGCTTCCAGAGAGAGATGACATCATAATATTATTTTGGAACCAAAATTAAGCAAGATCTTCGTTTCTGTTCAGGTTGGTCAGAGCTGGTGGAAGCAAAGAAGCCCCACTTGGAGTCCAAACGTTCCTTCAAAGTTAGTCAAGGTATTTGGAACTCCAAATTGTGCTCGAAAAGCTTGAGGTCACCTTTAAAACAAAGAAAGAATATTAATTCTCACTTCCCTTTGGAATTTGCCTTTAAGTAGTTAGAGTTTATGTCTGACATATCTTGCTGAGATTCCTATAAAGACAACTGTTCTAAAAGAGACTAGATCCAATGTAATCATTTAATTTCCAGTTGAAGTGTTAATGTTGTGATTCTGAGAATAAATATATTTTTATAATATAGTCCTTTCGTCCCTCCCTCTACAGTATACAATTAAGGTTCCCTGTAAAGAATAATTTACTCCTTCAGATTTATTTTTTTAATTGATTTGAGGCTGATAAGAAAATAATATAATTTATTTGATGAAACTGACATGATTTTTGAAACATATAATTAAGTAATTTATCAACTGCTGCAGTTAATGATCCAGAGTTTTAAGAAGTATTAAACTAAGTATTAAACTTCGGTTCAGGTAATAAATAATATCAAGATGTAACAAGACTTCGCATCAAAAAGTGATTTGTAATAAAATGATAACATGCAGCTTTATGTGCCTTTTTTCTAATGTACACCTATTGTTTAAAAAGCGATCTCATTTTATATAAATTTTAATATAAATTGTTAGCCTCATAGCATAATTGCCTATCTCATATTTGCCAAAATATGACTTGGGCAATTATACTATGAGGCTGACGAAATACTTTAGTGAAGCCAATAATCATACAGATGTTGACTAAAGTGCTCCATGTGAAGACAGACTTGAGACACTTGTGTTGAAGACATGCATAAAACTAAAGCTTTGTTACAAGAACTGCTCTTTGTGGTAAAGTAACACATTTAAAAACTTCTGTAAACAGCACAATTTAAATAATTTCTTATTCTAATAAAACCAAACTGTTTTATGTATGTAGTGTATAATTACAATACATGTGAGACAAAGAAGTCCAACATAGAACCTAAAAGGGTCCAAATTCAATTAAAATCAGTCCAATTCATTCCAGTACAACTGGTTACATTCACATAAAATTTTAAATATCCCCTTGACCGATGTGTGATATCAGTCATTATAAATGATAATAACAATGTTAATCATGACAATAGTGCTTTAAAACCTTGTCATCCTTTATGGGTAATTTTTCTTTAATTATGTCAGAATGTGAACCTTCACCATATTCTTTGCACCCTTGCGATTCATTTTACCTAGTCTAGCATTTGTGTCTAAATATTAGACAAGTGATTATTTAGTTTTCATGCACAACTTTTTTTAAAAGTCAACAGGCCAATAAAGGGATTTCACTGACATTTGTAATATGACACTTTGAAAAATGTCACACTGAACTAAATTATTGATGCGTGACCATCAGACAATGGTTCTCTTCTAGTCAACAATAAGACAAAGGATCTGGAAAAAAACAACAATGAGGGAAGAAAATTATCTGAGACAAAGGCAGAAGACATCATGAATGATATTTTAGACTTATCTACCTGAAATGCCAACCAAGATGTTTTTGGAAAGATGATGGACAGTTAAACTGACAGATAAAATAGCTCTTTTGATGTAGCAGATGAGACATGCTGGATCACTTTTCACTGAGTACAGTCAGTGCTGGTGTGAGCTATTATTGTTAAAGGTGAGTTAGTTTAGCCATTACGAGCTGAAGATGGATCAAAAACAAATCAACTCATGGATGGGCTGCAAGTTTGTTGAAAATAATGTATCTAATAGTGAGGGTGAACCATTGTTTTAGCATTCAAGTGGGATATGCTCAATCAGATAGACCAAAAAGCTTCCTGATGACCAAAGAACACAGCAGACAGGTCAGGGATAAAGTTGTGACGGGTAAAGCAAGTTTATGTTATAAAACAATTTCTCAAGCTTTGAATATTAAGTAGTTCAGTCTATTATCCATAAAATGTGAAGAGTATTGCACAACTGAAAACCTACCAAGACAACCAAGGAGAGCATAAACCAGAGAAGCAGCCTAGAAGCCCATGGTAGCTCTGGAGGAGCTGCAAGGATCCACAGGTCACGTGTGAAAATCTGTTGACGGGACAACTGTTGGTTGTATGCTCCACAAACCTGACCTTTATGAAAGAATGAGAAAAAGAAAGTCATTCCTGAAAGAAAACTATAGGAGGTCTTGTATGCAGTTTACCACAAACAATGTAGGGGACACAGCAAACGTGTGGAAGAAGGTGCTACACCAAAATGGAACTGTTCAGGATACATGCAAAATACCATCCGTAGTGGACAAATGACAGCACACATCATCACCCTGAGCACATAACCTACAGGGTGAAACATAGTAGTGGCAGCAATTTGCTGTAGGGATAATTTTCTTCAGCAGGGACTGAAAAGCTGTACAGAGTTGATGGAAAGGTTGAGTGGAGCTAGATACAGAGCAATCCAGAAAGACAAGCTGTTAAAGTCTGCAAGAGACTTAAGACTTTGCGAATGTTTACTGTCCAGCAGGATAACAACCCTAAACATACTGTTTATTTAGAGCTCCATTTTAGTGGTTTGTTTTTGTTGTTGGAGTATTTATATGTGTCAGAATGGTCCAGTCAAAGCCAAATCCAATTGAGAACCTGTGGCAAGACTTGAAAAGAGCTGTTCAAATCCGACCCTGTACAGAAGAAGCAGGTATAGAAGATGGATGGATTGTTTAACCTTACAAAATATTTATACATTATTTGTGCAAACAGGCATAATCCTAATTACTAAAATACTAAAAAAAACAACTTTTGCTTTGATAAAAGATCAGTTATCTGGATTCAGAAAGAACTCATTGTTAGTGCTGGTTCTTATCTCCAGTGGACAATGAGCAAGAAAGTGCACCATGTGAAGACACAAACACACACACAGGACAGGCAACTATGAAGACACATCCACTCACTCACCTTTAAGCACAGTTTAGAAATAGGATTTAATTCAGATAAACAGCCTTTATCCTGTTCCTGCTTCTAAGGCCCAAAATATCAGAAATATTCAGATGGCAATAAAAAGAAACAGAAAAAAGATGAACCTTTAATTTCTAAGTAGTGCCTAAAAATCCAACATTTTAGCCCTAGATTCTTTTTTGCCATAAAACAGAATAACATAAACTAACTTAATTCCACCATTTGCTGTTTTTAATAGCTGGTTGCAATTTGAAAGAAGAAATTGGAAGGCAAGGCAGGGGAAGTTTATGTGTATAGCAAATTTCAGCAACAACACAATGCAAAGTGTTTTACATAAAAAAAATACATTGCAGTGGCAAAAAACATAAAAAAAGTATATTGCAGTTGCATGATAAAGCAAAGTAAAGTTAAGTAAAGTTATGGCAATAAAAGGCAATAAAGAAGTCGTTACACAACTGTCTCCAAGCATCAATTTCAAACCATCTGCTGGTTTGCTTGAAAAGCCACATACTTTACATATAAATGTTAAAATGACTGTATAATAGCATCAGAAATCGAGATTGGATATTAAATACCATCTGCTGAGGCTGTATGTGGGCGCACATGGTGACGTTTACTCTCATCTTTCTCAGTCACATAAGTGTATCGTCTTTAACTTTAATTCAAATGGAGCTGCAGTTTTGTCCTGCTCTCACCACAATGCACTCTGGATTATAGTCTCATCTTTTCTTAATTAAAAGGAAAAGTTAAAGTTAGACAAGGGGGCCCTCTGCAGGTGATAAAAAATATATATTTGGCAAAATGCAATAAAAGACCAGCCTCAACAACTATAATTAAAGGTTTGGTCACTAGATGGCAGGATGCACCCACGCCAAGCATCTGCAGTAGCTCGCTGAAACACAGTAAGATGTAGTACATACAGCAAAAACATGTTTTCCCTAACATATCCACATATCCTGTTAAAAAGTTTGGTTAAGAAATTAAGGTTCTGTAAAAATATAAACTATATAACTATTTTTTTAAACTATTTTTTAATGATATTTTTTTCACACATTTAGCAGATGCTGAGAATTTTCAACAGACATTTAGCAAAATGATGCAATTAGGGTAGCAATACCATGGACAGATTATAATGATTTTTCTCTGATAGGGGTTTAAAATGAACTCAATGTCCTGCCAAACATGTGAGACCTCATCATTGGTCACTTTGCCTGCAAGATGAAAATTGAAGTTGCCCTGTAAAAACACATCTTTCACATAGACAAGCCAATAACACAGCAGCCTGAAGAAAAAAACTAAGTGCTAAAAAACAAAAAAAAACACAAGAGGTAAGTACACAAGTGTTAACATGACTGATGTCAGTACAAATATCTGGTCCAAAAAAAAAGAAAAACATGAAACTCTACTTTATGCGAACAATATATCTCATAAGGTTTCTTTCTTAATATGCACTCAGTCATTGCTGCTTACTGATATGTCAAACATTTAACAATCCTACCTACTATTCCTCGAAGTTGAAATGTTATCCTTTCACAACAAATGCAAAATGGCACTTGGATTCGTCAGGATCCACATTAACAGCACTGCAATGCTTATGCTCTTTAGTATACAAACATATGCCACTTTTAATAAATGGCATTCGTGCATTGCTTTTAATCATCTGTTGTTGAGCTCCATCTAAGCTAGATTCCCACAGATATTTTTGGACATATTATGACACCCCATATACCACACATAAAGCACCCCACATAAAATGCATGCAATTACTACGAAAACATGAATAACAAGAAAATGAATGGCAAGAAAATTCTGCTTTTTACATGCTACTCAATCGAGGTGCTCTGCCAGGACTAATGAGGACTCACTCATCTCTACATGATGAAGGCTTTTTTGTGTTTTTGTGTGCCTGGATACTTGGCCATATTTTCTGATGAACTCAGTTTATTATTATTTGACCTCTTGGTAACATTCATGTTACCATTAATCAGTGAAATTTCAGCCTAAGATAGTTTGGCAATAATTCAGTATAAAACAATAAAAAAGCAGTGAAGCCATGACAAAAAGTCATGTTTTGCAACCTCTTACAAGCTCCCCTTCAGGATTGCCCAGAATTATCTCCGTCACTCTTCCAATCACCTCTGACCAGCTTCTCAGGGCCCACAGCATGATGCCGTCAACGCCATGTTTCACTGTGGGGACGTGTATTTAGGGTGCTGTGATGGTATTTCTGAAAATATCTTGGGAGATTTGCAGTTGTGCCATACTCTTTTCATTGTCGGATGACTGATAAAACAATACTATGTGAGAAACCTTTGGAGATAGGTATTGGGATTCTTTTATAACCGAACCCTTTCTTTAACTTCACACTGTATAATGTGATGAGGTGCAACATAAACTACACACATGCTTCATATATGTGAATGTTTTCTAAATTTCCTTCAATCCTTCATAACTGGACCTGCTTAAAAAGCATTTTCATATAAGCCAAAACACACAGCAACACAAGAAACTGTGACAGCAGCTTTATAACTGCTTCTCAGCTCTGTTTGAAAGTTCTTATTTAACGTAATTGCACTGATTAACTGTCTGATAAAATTATTCAAAAACGCATTTCTCATTTACGGGCATGTTGCTGTAATTTTATTAGAGGATCAATACCTGTCAAATCAACATTTGCAAACATAATTTCTAATACAATTTAGGCCACACTGTTTATCCTAAATACATCGATTTAAGCATAATATTTCCAGGAACAAGTAAAAAAAATAAAAATAAAACGAACAGCGTAAATAATATAAAAGGAAAGGATTGGCATGGATTCAGTACACGATTTATTTTATAATGATAAATAACAGCAAACTTTTAGAACATAAGAGCTAAAACAGCCTCAAAATAAAATGGCATGGAGTGCCATGGATGGCCACTTCACATGATAATCTCATTTGGATGCCCTTGGTCGGATGAATTTCAATATCTCACTAATCCTGCTGCTGATTAATTTTCTATACCCATATTTATTTCATTTATTTATATCATTTTTTCTTCTTCAAACAGTAAAATGAACCTTGGCTAAAGTCAGGTGAAAGTGTTCTAAATTATCATTAAAACCTGCGACATGAGAATAACATAAACTCAGGGATATTACCTCAGTGACCCCAAAATCCCTTAATCTTTTGGAGCTATTTTATGATCCGCCCAAACAATTTCAGGCTGTGCAAGGTTCTCTGTGCCCAAGGACACAGATCAAAGTAAGGTGCTACAGAGCATCTACGGCTAAAGTGAATGATCTTGAAAGGGATAATCAAATAGAGACTCATCAAACAAAATGTAAGACGGTGCTTGTAGCGTGTTGAGGGATGATTATGCTCATCTGAGGGTTTTTGCAAATTGATTTAAATTTAAAATTGTAGTCTGTTGCAAAGTAACATGAGGTATATTTTATTTATGTTCACTCTCTCTTCTCCCAGTAGAGAGGAGGAACATAGTTATCACTCCCTGTGCGGGGGATGACTTGTTATATTTTAAGAAATGAGTCTCAAAGGGAAGCTTGTGGTCTCTTCAAATGTCATCTTTAGTTATAGAGATAATGAGTCAGATTTAAAACATCTTTTACATTTAGATGCTGGGGACTACTATAGATCAGAATCGTTAAAGAAAATCCTTACGATTATTCTACAAACACCTTGTTTATTGAGCATGAGATATGACAGTGATGATCAGGAGCCTGTGCAACATTTAATCTAGAGCCTTTATTTACCAAATTAAAGAATAGCCGAAAAGACAAGAGAGGAGTACAAAATGTTGAGTTTATCTTAGTAAAAGGGAGAGTGCACATTGTTAAAAACTTCAGTATATTTTCCAGATCTGTTTTAAAGGTAGTCCTTGAATAGGTGTTTGCAAGTCAGTAAGTAAAAATGTATGTATGTGGCGTAAACAAATGTATCAAAGTGCTTCACAGAAAAGCAAACCCAGTAGAATAAACAGTGATTTACACTGCGTTAAACTTCTTTAAATGAAAATGTCTTCAGCTGCTTTGTAAAATTATCCAAACTGAGTAAAAATGAAGGCAGTGCATTTCCCAGTCCAGGTTGTAGATAGGAAGCAAAACTGTTAAAATGTTTTGATTAGATGAGGAGGTGTACCGCTAAACCAAGTCAGCAATATAAGCAGCAGTCTATCCATGTCCTGTCCTCTGAAGGTTTATGCCAAACTTTTAAAATGAATTCTAAAACCAACTCACAGCCAGTGCAGAGACTTTAAAACGGGGTTATATGAATTCTTCTGTTTTAGCGAATCAGACGTCTAGTGTTCAGGTGAACAGACCATTACGATAGTCTAAGGTGTAGATTCAAAAGTATGACACTTCTCTCCCCTTAAGTTCCCCCTAAATGGCAAACCTTGGCTTCTGCAAGAATCCTAAATCTCAAAATCCCTGTTTTATGGCAGAGATAACACTGTCAAGTGCTGTAAATAACTATTGCTCATTCACTTGTTAGAATTGTCAGGTAGTAAAGAAAACAATTGACAGATCTCAGGGGTTTTAAATAAACAGCAGTACAGATGAATACATGACTGAACTGTTGAATTATATTACCTAAAGAAAGAACACATAAGAAAACATAACAAAAAGATCTCAGCTCCACCAAAATTTGATGAAGAAGAGCGTTGTAGATGCAGACATTCGAACCAGATCCCTCAGCCTGATTGTCAGGATATTATGATAATCTGCATCAAAAGTGGAGGAAAGATCTAACATCTCCAGAATTGTGTATTCTCCAAAATCTGCATACATCATAATGTTACTGGAAACTTTAGGTAGTGTTGTTTCAGTGGAAGGCATTTTACGGAAGCCAGACTGGAAAATGCCTTGTTTTTTTCAAACAGGGAATGGGAACTGTGACAGATGTAGCTCCCAACATGGCAAACCAATGCATTAAACCTCCACCATAAATAATATAGTGGGAGTGAGAATTACCCTTCAAAGTACATGCCACTAAAATTTTTTATCTCTGATTCAGGATTTGTTAATTATTTAAAATATATGGGCTTTTATTCTGAAGGAAGGCTTTCCCTGAGTTAAGTCCTGAAAGACCTAGCAGTAAACCAACTTGGTAGCAGATATGCACTGGCAGCCATGTTGGAGGTTACCTGCGCCATAGTGCCCCTTTCCCATGGAATCATTTTTACTACGAAGGTGGGCATATCATCTAGTCACAGGTTTAAACATAGACCAGGTATAAGGAGGAGACTTTGGCAAAACAAGATGCCTTTGAGGACATTTATATTCCTAATCTCACCAATAACAAAATCGGACATTATTATTCTCTACTTCAGACGACGCATGAATTGGTAAAGGAGGAGATACAGGAGGTATATTGGCACAGTTTTTTTCAAACAACACTTTTCTTGTATTTTTACATGATTTAGAAAAAATAGGGGATGGTGAACCTCAAGTTTAGTTGATGTCCATAACTCTTACATTTCAGAACAGACTCACTGGGCCAAGAGAATTACTTTTTCAGAGGGATATAGCCTGGTTTAATAGGTGACACTTGATCCATTATAGATAGGCATTCTGTATTAAAACACTCAATGACAGCGTCTACATAACTTCCTTCAGACAAGAGAGAAGTGTCAAACATGACAGAGAACCCCCTTAGCAGACGTCTTGGTAAAGATGACTCTTTATTTAAATTTTTAACTTTAGGGGTGTTTGCTCAGAAGGAAGGTTAAGGTCAAAGAACACACACCTATGAACAACTTCCATGAACATAGAGACCCAATGAAAGGACAAACTCCAAGATATGCCAGAGAGACGTTGCTCAAAGTTAAAAGAGTGATAATCAAAAGAGACAGGGCCTGATCTACTAAGATCCTAAATCAGAAGCGCTAAATTGCATGTCTTGAAGAAAATGCACATGCTATTGATAGGCGTGAGGCGGGTGATTAAGATTGTGTGCGCAATTGATAACAGGTGCAGACAGCCCTATTTAAATGAGGATATTGCATGTGCTACTGGCTGTCATCATGGAGAGTTTGCATACATTCAGGCACGTGCACAGATAGACCCCTAGTGGTGCTCAAGCGTTTGTTCCTTTGCCCTGGATGAGAAAAAGGCCTTCTCTGCTAGAGCCCAATTCTGTCTTCATTCATTAATATAAAAAAAAATCCTCTCTGCCATCTATTCCCCTCAAAAGTGTTTTCATATTTGACAGTAATTTGTTGGGGTCCACTGGCTTCGCACCCAACCATGATGCACACAAGACCACATCCCTCCCCACCCCCCGCCTCTCCTTCCTCTTGCTCCACTTTGCTGTCATACAGGTTGGAGCTCAGGGCCAAACGGCTGCAGCGGCCACAATTCTCCTCTGACCCGCATGAGACAGACAGGTCAGTGTTTCTGGAATCCTGAAAAGGACATTGGAAGGGACACTGAAGGAAATATATATAAAAACCTTTTGGAGAAGCACCAGATTCTTTCAGGCCAGTTTTTATATTTTTTTTCCTGCAATGCCCATTAACAGGCTGCATAATGGTTTCACGTTAATGCTCACTTTTGTTTGTTTCAAAACATGCAACAATATTTAGGTTCATTCCAGGTGCTTTTCGTTTTGGTTTAATTGCATAAAGAATATAAACAACATGCATCCCTCTAATGGCTTATGAGAAACAGCTTTGAATCAGACTGGCTGCAGCCCAGCTGCATCAGTCTATCTAGCGCTGACATCTTCTACGCATTCATGGCATCATGAATATGCAGCAGACATGTCCCACATGTGCCATAAAGTGATGATGTGCTAGAATTATCCAGACGCAAGAACATGCTGCATTAAAAGGAGTTTCCGTATAAGATTGGTTTTATTTGTGACTAGCTCCAAGTCAGCCCTCAAAAATGGCATTCTTAGATGTTTGCACATGTTTTTATACATGCAAACCTTTAGTAGAGCCGACCCTAGTGGAGCTAAGGGCCTGTTGGCTGTGAATTGCTTCAGTGCACACTGAAGGTCATGGTTTGAACATGCTATCAGAATTAAATCATCTGCAAAAAACAAAGATGAGACCCAGAGTTTCCCAAACCAGAAATCTCTTATGCAATAATAACTTAAAGTCCAGGTAAAGTAGCATGCATGAATTTGTCACACCGCAGAAATATGTGTTATTACCCAGCCAAATTTGAATGATTAAAAACACCGCTAAGCATATTAGGTCTCAAAAGTAATGAAAAAAAACATCAGATTTCTCTGCTCTGAAACGCTGGGGGTGTGTTCACTGGAGGCGCTGAAACCACACCCACTCTCAGGAGCGTGGTGTGCGACGTCAGTGGCGGCGATGTCGGGAGGATGAGAGTCGGGGAGGGACATGGTCGGTCCAGCCTCATGAGCCAGCAACAACCTAATATCCATAATTCCCAACTGTATCTACTGGTAGTTAGTAAAACTTGCACCGAAAGGCAAGTGTTGGTGGTGATCCTGGTGTCTCCATAGTGGCTCCTCTTTACAAAATTGATTCAGAATTTGTTCAGGCGGTCATCTTTCAGAAATATAAATGAAGTCACCAAGCTGCTACCCTGCACATTGTGGCATCCAGGGAAGATGCATGAATGAGGTGAATGAGCCATAATTGGTTAGCTAGCTAGCAGCAGACTATTGTTGGCGCTATCTGTGACTTGCAAATAGGCGGGACAACCACCAAGGCTACCGCACTTTACGTTTTTATACTGATGGAGCAGCAGGGTTATGCTGAAGGCAGCCGCGTGACGACACGTGGCCGCCCTGTCAGACACACCCACAAAATCCTGAAACACAGAAATCTTGAAACCCAAATTGAATTCTAACTTCACAATAAAATTCTCAATGGTTGGGAGACTTTTACACCTTTAGAACAATACATTTATGACATTTCTAATGCGTTTAGAAAAAAATGACAGAATTCCCTTTACACGGTCTTTCAGGTCACAAGCTACGCAGAATCCTGAGTCATCCTGCCATATTGGAAGAGTTGCAAGAGACTGTAAAGATAACAGTGTTTGTGTAAAACTTTAGAGAGTAGTTGGAAATAAACATAGAAAGATTTCAAATAAATTTGAGCAGAGAAGGATTTGTTGAGGTAAACTGATCAAAACGCCAAATTTTCATTCTCCTTGTAAGATTACATACACAACACAGTGATGTAGAATTGTTAAAGATATAATTTGAAGATTATTTAGCTATAAGCAAGAAACTCCCAGACAACATCATGCATAGGCCACTTCCTTAAATGACTAGTCAGTTGTAGGATACAGAGATATATGCTATTTTACTGTAAGGATGATGGTGCACCACAGAATGGTTCAATGTGTAAAGACAAACCAGATATATTTATGAATTTAACACACAGACACTGTCCACTTTTTTGGTTTACTTTGCTAGTGGATCCCCTTTTGTCTTCAGAACTACCTGAATTCTTCCCGGCACAGGTTCAACAAGGTGGTGGAAACATTCCTCAGATAATATGATCCATGTTGGCATCATAGCATCATTCAGTGGCAGGAGATTAGACAGCTTCACATCCATGATGTGAATCTCCTGATCCACCGCATTTCATTTAATTTCATTCCAAAATTATATTGAACGAAACATTAGATAGTAACGGTGATATTTACTAATATACAATATTCCCATGCACAAAGGGAGTGGACAGAAAATAATCTTATTTTAACACATCCCTTCTCTTGGGACATTGTTCCCTTCAAATCTTATTCATCAAGAAGAACATACTTTCATACCAATTTGTAAACCAAAACAAGAAAAAAAAGTTAAAAGAAGAAAAAAATATAGCGCCATATATAGCAGCAATTCACAACATGTCGTGTTAAACGCTTTACAAAAATATGTTTCTGAATTAAAGGTCCTTGTCTCAGGCACATGCAGGTAAAGGTTCTGCTGTGTTTCTTGAATTACCCAGACATTCAGCTTTCATTACCTCTGCTGAGGGGCAGTGGGAAACATTATGCAGTCTATGCACCTCCTAAGTTTGAACAGTTATTGCTCCCACAATCTCCTGCGTCACCTTTTTAGTGTCCCCACTTATGAGTTTGAGAGGGTGTTAAGCAATTATGAATAATACTCTGCATATAAAAGAAGATGCCAAACAAATTAACAGATCTTTACCTGTCAGTACACCTGTCACCATTTATTTAGGAGCCAAATATTAATAGAGCATGTGATAACAAAGCTTCAACAGCACAAGCGGAATATTTTACAGGCAATACTCATTGCTCATTGTGGCTTATAAATGCTGTTTTTTTGTCTACTGCTCAATGTTTAACAAATCAAAGTGATGGCTCATATTTAACTTCTCACAGACGGATGATCAGTCACTATCTATACGGCCGCTGATAAATGATCTTTTAATCTTCGCTACTGTCTGGAAAGGGGAAGCTACAGTTAGTAACTAACCATCATAATACTGTGGTGGTTGTGACTCGGAAGATCACCTATTAATCACAGAGCTGGAGCCCTCAAGGAAGGCCCTCAAGGAAATGACAAAACCTCCTTCTTTCAAACTGTCAGCACATTACATGCCAGTGTTTGAATGTATATGAAGGGTGGCTCTATGCAACCCTTTATGAATTTCACATTTCTGAGGAGGTTTAATATTTTTACCTGACTTATTTACTCAATGTTAATACTCAATGTTAATACTCAAAAATCAAAATTTTATGCAGAGAAAAATGTAGTACAAAAAATTTGCTTAATGAAAATTTGCCATTAGCTTTATTACTTTTAATATTCCTTTAAATATTTATGGTTGTAAGGAATATGATTATTGATTAATTAATATTCGTCAAGAATCATAATTTAAAATGATAATTTGGAAAATATTAATTTCTTAACCAAAAATCATCACTTACGAATAGAAATCAGAGATGTCCTCTGGTGTTGTGATTACGGGCTCAAAGCTCTTTAATAATTATTAATTATTAACCAAAACCACAAACTGTCACTGTTTATTCAACCGCTTCACCGAAGGTGGAGGGTCTTCGACCTTGTTTTGACAGATAAATCACTCTTGCACGAAATAAACACAAACGCTTCTCTTAATTATATATATAAAGATTTATTGAAGCCAAATAATCCTGATATGCCTTTATTCTGATCCAAAAACCTTCACCTAACTAACTAAACTAAAAATGACTACCTAACAATAATAATAAAAGAAAAACATATATGCGCATTTAGTGTCTATGAAGATCAAACCATCAGTTTTATGGACAAAACATGGTTTAAATGGAAAGAGAAATCCTCCTGGTGTTCTGATGTCAAGCTTGCAGCGATCAGCTGATGAAACGGTGGGGCCACGCCCCTTTAGCCACAACCAGCTGAAGGCCCCAAATCTTTAACAAAGGGTAATAAACCTCTGAGGCGGGAACTCAGTGGAAAATCTCCAGCAATAAAAATGGAACAAAGAGGGGTCAGACCACGAGGTACAGACCGCAGGTGCTTTGAGTGAAAAACTTTTAAAAGTCCAACTTCTAACTCCGGGCTGATTTGGGATCAGCCGGACAAATCAAAACACGCACAATTCAGCAGCGCTTGCGCGGTAAATCAAAACACAGCTCAGTATTGCATGGAACAAGTTAATACCTTAGATTAACTACTGGTGACTATAAATAAACCTTCACTATGCCTCATCCTGCCCAGACCTCTAAATGCACCTATCCGGTTTAATATAAAAAGAACAAAATTACCTGTTGATTTCTTCTCTCCACCGGTTGATGATGAATCAGGTCTGACGAAAAAGGAGGGGAGGCGGGGATCACGCGTCCGTGATCATATTATGAAAACAAAACGGTAACTTCTCGTCCGTCCAGGAGGGGAAAAGATGAAGAACCGTTAGTCGACTGCACACACAAGGAGGAAAACTCATCTCCTTGGAAAATAGAACCTTTATAGGTTTTCACCTGCGCCAGGTGGCGTGGTCTTCGATCGGTAAATAAATCCTCTGATCTTCTCGTATCAGACAGATTTCCAGCTTTCAAGCTGTTCCGGGAATTGCCTTGTGGAGCAAAAGTTCGCCTGCAAGCTTTGTTTCTCCAGAAATGCGCCTCCTATATGCTGTCCTGTGAGACAGCGGGAAAATGGGAAGCAGTGCTTCGCCAAGACCGTTTGTGTTGGAATAATTGTATATAGTTTTATCTTATATTTTTTCCCTTTAATCTTATATTTTTCCTTTTCTTTACCTTTACTATTTGATCTTTATAAACTTTCAAGTTTTATATGTGAGTAAGGATGTGATGAGTTATTTGCAGGCAAGGATCAAAGGTGGAGCCCGGAAGGAAGCAGTCACAGTTGAGGATGTCATAAAGATGGTGGCTGTTTGTGCTGAAGAAAGGACAAACAGATCTTAAGATTGTGGAGACTGTGGAAGTGTGCTGTTACAAGATAATGGTGTATATGACCTGTTTACGTTGCAGCTGTTTATCCCACCTTTCAGAGCAGCAACGTAAATTGTAACTAGGGAACCCCCAAAGATAATAAAAAGAGAGGTGCGGACAGATGGTTTTCAGAGCGGTAGGAGATTTGTAACTGAAAGCACATCTCTGACAGTTCTTCTCGCAAGCGAGTAAGAAACTAATTCTTTGTCTTTCTCTTCTTTTTGTGATGTTATAAGTATTTTAGGTTGTTTGAACCTGACAGTTTACTGTGGGGATGGGAGGCTGCTGACCTCGACTGGGGACATTATCGGGCGGTGGAAGGAATAGTTCGAGGATCTCCTCAATCCTCCCATCATGCATTCCCTGGTGGAAGCAGAGGCTGGGGACTCTGGGATAGACTCTTTCATCACCCAGGCTGAATTCACCAAGGTGGTTAAAAAGCTCCGCGGTGGCAGGGCTTCGGGGGTGGATGAGATCCGCCCTGAGTACCTCAAGTCTCTGGATGTTGTGGGGCTGTCATGGTGACACGCCTCTTCAACATTGTGTGGTGGTCGTGGACAGTGCCTCTGGACTGGCAGACTGGGGTGGTGGTCCCCCTTCATAAGAAGGGTGACCGGGGGGTGTGTTCCAACTACAGGGGGATCACACTCCTCAGTCTACCTGGTAAGGCCTATGCCAGGGTATTGGAGAGGGGAGTCCAGCCGATAGTCGAACCTTGGCTTCAGGAGGAGCAGTGTGGTTTTCGTCCTGGCCGTGGAACACTGGACCAGCTCTATACCCCCTACAGGGTACTCGAAGGTTCATGGGAGTTTGCCCAACCGGTCCACATGTGTTTTGTGGACCTGGAGAAGGCATTCGACTGTGTCCCTCGTGGTGGCCTGTGGGGGTGCTCCAGGAGTATGGAATCGGGGGCCCTTTATTAGGGGCCATCCGGTCTCTGTACAAGCGGAACAGGAGTTTGGTCCACATTGCCGGCACTAAGTCGGACCTGTTCCCGGTGCATGTTGGACTCCGGCAGGGCTGCCCTTTGTCACTGGTCCTGTTCATAACTTTTATGGGCAGGATTTCTAGGCGCAGCCAAGGGCCGGAGGGGGTCTGGTTTGGGGGGCAGTGGATTTCGTCTCTTCTTTTTGCAGATGACATGGTCCTGCTGGCCCCCTCTACCCGAGACCTACAGCACGCACTGGGGAGGTTCGCAGCCGAGTGTGAAGCAGCTGGGATGAAGACTAGCTCCTCCAAGTCCGTGACCATGGTTCTCAACCGGAAAAGGGTGGCTTGTCCTCTTCAGGTTGGAGGGGAGTTCCTGCCTCAAGTGGAGGAGTTCAAGTATCTCGGGGTCTTGTTCACGAGTGAGAGAAGAATGGAGCGGGAGATCAACAGACAGATCATGGGTCATGACCGAAAGATCGAGATCCCGGATACAAGCGGCTGAAAGGAGCTTCCTCCGTAGGGTGGCCGGGCACTCCCTTAGAGATAGGGTGAGGAGCTTTGGCCATCCGAGAGGGGCTCGGAGTAGAGCCACTGCTCCTCCACATCGAGAGGAGCCAGCTGAGGTGGCTCGGGCATCTATACCGGATGCCTCCAGGATGCCTTCCTCGTGAGGTTCCAGGCATATCCCACCGGGAGGAGGCCCAGGGGACGGCCCAGGACACCCTGGAGGGACTATGTCTCTTGGCTGGCAACGCCTTGGGCTCCACCCGGAGGAGCTGGAGGTGTCTGGGGAAAGGGACGTCTGGGTGTCTCTGCTGAGTCTGCTGCCTCTGCTACCCGGTCCCGGATAAAGCAGAAGACGACGAGAACGAGTATGAGTACTAGTAATTATTAATTTGGACAGTTCTGTTTGAGGGTGGCATGATAATTCAACCTGGAAAGACTCACAATGAGAGAAACACAGACATAGCAATTAGAGGAGTGTATTAGCTGATGTTTGTTTTCTTTTTGCGCTCGGACCCTGGTAGAAGACATGAGTGCTGATAATGACATGAGCTGAATAAATATCTTAGGGTTAGAATTAGAGAAGTCTTCCCCCCAGGATCCTGATAATGGTGGTGGAGTGGAGGGCTGAGGAGATAAGGGAGCTTGAAGCCTGATGGTGGAGATGCAGGAGGGTCGAAGCTCAGCTGGAGAGCAGGAGAATCTGCGTATGAACATCTTTTAAAGCGAAGCCTTAAGGGATGATTGACTGAAGAGGAATGCGGACCAGAAGCTGATTGGTTGGAGTGGAGAACATGGTGGAGTAGTTAGATGGAGCCAGAAGTGGAGGTAAGTCTTCCAAGTTGAATTTTCATCAAAACTCCACTACAACTTCAGTGATGATTAAAAATAGTAATTTAAGGTTTCAGTTTATTTGAGATTTTCTTTCTACCTCCTCAAGGTCCAAATTATACATGCAGGCTAAAATATAAAAGCTAGAGAAATAAACTAGATGAAGGTAGAGCTTTTTAATAGGGCTGAAGTCAGGGCCTTTCCAGAAGCTTACCATCAGCCTGATTTATCCATTCCAAAACCAGTTGTGGTGTATATTTGGCATTATTCTTCAGTTGTGTCCAGGTTTTAACAGTCTAGTTGTTGATTTGAGCTGAAGTGGAAGGATTTGGAGGTAGTTCTTCAGTTTCATGATTGTATAATGGCAGTAAAACAGACCCTCAGGATTATGCTACCACAGCCACGCTTGACACAGTTCAGTATTCTTAGGTTTAAATATCTCACCATGCCTCCTCCAGACATTCTTCTTGTCATTGTGGCAAGGAGCGCAATCGTTTTCTTGTCCACCATTATAGATGTTTCCAGAAGGCATTTGGATTTTTCGAGTGGGTAGCAACACATTTCAGTTGGGTTTGAAGATGTTTATTTTAGAGCAGGTTCTTCCTTTTTGGTCGGCACCCTCCAAGTTCAGGACATTGAAAAAATGTGCTTCACTGCTGACAGTGACACTAGTGTTCTCAAATCTTTCCTGGGTTGTTCCAGAACATCCCAACCAATATACTTTCTATTAAAATTCACAGTGTCAAAATAAGGTGAGATCTTTCCATGTAATCCATGCAACATTCATTAACTACTTACAGTTAAATCCAGCTAAATTACAATAAATATATTTCTGTGTAATCCATGCAACAATTATAAATACACAGCTGAAGCACTGGAGAGTGAAACAGGCATGTTCTCATATTCTGGGACCGAGAGACTGAGAGACCTGTGTGGAGATAAATATTAACTGTCTCATCTTTTGCAGAAATGTAAACAAGTGTATCCAAAGAAATGATGTATGATGATTTTCCATTCTTTTACAAGTATTAAATGAAACGAGTAATCTTTGATTTTCAAGTTAGAACACATATGATTGAAATATGATTGAGAACTGATAGTAAATACAAAACATTAAGGTTTAAATTCTCAATCAACCATATATGAAAGATATAATGTTGATTATTAGTGATGTATGAATAAAAAGAATGTAGTGATGATTTTGTAACTGTCTTAAAGTAAATGTAGAAAACTGAGAACGGAATGTGTGATACTGTGTAAAGTTTAAGACTGAGCAGATTAGGGAAAGAACTATGTGAGGACAAGAGGTGACGAGGGCCAGCTGCATGCTGACAACGAACTCTTTGAAAGCCAACAAGAGGAAGATGAGTCTGCAGCCAGCTGCGTGGCTATTACTGGCATTTCCAAAGCCGAAGAACAAAAGTCGAGGGTCACGATGACCATGACTAAAGTATTGGGCAATAACTGAGGAATTGAGCAGAGAAGGTTGCGCAATAACTAAGAAGCTGGTTGCGCAACGCAATAACTGAGAAGCCTTACAAGGGGTGACAGGTGAGATCATCTACGCTATAAAGGCAATGCTGAAGGAAGAAACGGGGTTGTTTTCCTCGCAGAAGACCAGTGAACAAGATCGGACGGAGGAAAGACACTTAGATGGAAAAGGAACAGAGACACAGCCCAGCTGATCGACTGCATTAAAAAGAGGATCAACCCGTGTGCCCTAGAAGGACTGAGCCTCAAGATTAAGAATCTGATTTCATCTACAGCCTTTTTATCCAGACAACAGAAGTGAACTTGATTGGTGAACAGCTGATTGCTCTAAGTTTCAGGCTTCTGGGAGTCCTGAATCAACCTCAATTATGTTCCCGGGGTTTCCTTCAACTCTTCAGCCTCTGGAAGCTATTGTCTTCTGAGACATATGACAACAAAGTTTCTGTTTAACCATTGAAGCCTGGAGCATCAGTGCCTGCCACTTAAAGGAAGAAAGCTGAAGATTAAGTCGTATTCCCCTCAAGAAACCACTCGTTGTTACCCAAAGGAACAGCTCCATCAGGTGCATGGACGAGCCTCTGTCTTCAAAGCCTCTCCAACCTCTATAGTTTCAGCATCAGGGAAAGACAGGTTGAGTTGATTGATTTATTTCTATTATTGAATTTATTGTGTTGCTGAAGTTAAGCTGTTACTGACCCCTGCAAAAGCGTTACTAATTAAAGAAAGCATATAAAATTCTAGTTAAATCGTGGACATTCAATTATTTGAGTCACCGTATTTTTGGTTTTTCATTGGTGGTAAGAAGTCTCGTTGCCTGGTTCTAAGAAATTATAGGAGGTTTTTATAGGTTGGCTTAGCCAAGTTTGTTAAAACAACGCCCTTGGGGCTCGTGCCGAGTCACTAAAATTAACCTAGCCCATATACCAAGTGCCAGTTGTAATATTGGGAATGAGCAGCCGTTAACAGAAGTGACTGTCGGACTGTGAATGACTGCGGTTGGCTACTCAGTCGTCCAGACCTCCGGTTGAAGAAGGGCGAGACTTCTGGATGTAGGCTGTCAGGGGCCAGGCGAGTCATTTCCCGACACCAGCTTAAACAGAACTTTCAGTGAACCTGCTTAGTAAGACTTTTCAGGTATAGGGAAGTCTGGGCCCATTGGATGGAGAGCTGGATTGAGCAATCCCCTTAGACATAGGGAAGAAGGAGGGAGGGGTTAGCTTATCGGACAACGAAAACAGTTTTGGTCAAATGGTTGAAACTTCAACATGAATGGTTGCTGCAACAGGATTATCATTACAAACACATAAAAACTGGTCTTAAAATTTAGCTTTTGGAATGGACCTGATCTCAACCTTTTAGAAAATGTATAGACTTTGCTCTAAAGCTGAGTCCAGAACCAGGACACCAACCATTTTAAATGAGCACCAATTCTGATAAAAATAATGCTTAATCATTCAGTCAAAGTTATGCCTTGTTAATACATTTAAGGAGCTCTTTCTCTTAGCTAAAGCATTTCTACTTCTTTTAGTGGTGTATAAAAGTACAGGGGAGTGTTTAAAAACATCTTTTCTCTAAATTACTATTATTGTGGCATCAGTTCACCAAGCAAGCTTTAACCAATGATTGTTATGAGAAAAAAACAAATAGTTCAGCAGAAATGACAAAAGCAACCACACTAATCAAGAGTAATTGCTAAGACTAGAAATAGATTTACAAAGCTGAGTAATGCCAAAGCCTCCTGGGCTTTGCAAAGAAATATGTCAAAAGAAAACATAAAATATTGTAATCAATAGAAGGCTTTGTTAGAAAATGAGCGCATAATGGTGTAAATATACTTACAACAAATCTCCATTAACCTGCAGCATCAGTAAAACGCTGACTCTCTATCAAACCAATGTAGCACATATTGTAATGGCAACCTAATCACTAGATGAAACATTTGGCTTTCAAAGGTTTGAATAACGTTCACTACTAGGGTGAAGAAAGGAGATCTAGTCTGAATAGGATCCCCCACAGCTGATTAATGTCCCATCAAAAACACACTTGTAGCTTCCGGTTCAGGCCTACAGGGATGGATTTCTTTTTATGAATCTAGATGCATGTTGATTCCCATTTATAAGCCTGTGATTTGAATTAGCACATTCCTACATCCAATAAAAAACAAACAATTGCAGATTTAAATAAAGAATCTCAATTTCTATTTCGATTTTGCTCATCTTTCTTAAAGCATGACAAAAAGGTCACCTTTGGGAATTTTGGGCTTGCCATCTGATCATTTGGGTAATCCACTTGCACATATCACCAGAACTGCAAACCATCGATCTGACCTGCTGGCGCTCCTCATCTCCTCATCCCCTCATCCCAGTGTCTCATGTTGGTCCCAGAGCAATTAGCCTGCTTGCATCCGAGTCACTACAAAGTACACACTTGGCTAATCTCACTCTCTTTTTGCTTCCTCTTCTTTCTTTTATCGATTCTTCTATCCCCCATTGGACATTTTGTTTCTTTTTTTCTTATCAGAGTTTGACTATCTGACACATATAACTGGAGGTGTGACAGCCTTTACAGCTTTTACACTAATACCCTTTATTTCCTGTAAGAGGCTGCTGTTGGGAGCTCACTAATGGATATGCAAGTCTCATTCTGTCAAATATTTGCTTGTGTGAGTACATGTGAAAGACTGCGTGTTCTACTGCATGAGAACATGGTGTGTATTGCAGGACCATTATTACGTTAACAGAATTGTTTTAAAAAAAATTCATCAGCATATACAAAGGAGCTATTGCTGCTTCACCAGTACAATAGTTAAATGCTTTGTATTTACAGTGAAAAAATAATTGTTTTAAAAGTATTTCTTAAGAGATGTTAAAAAGAGCCAAAATGTTGTAACCATACCATTTTTTAATGTTCTAGGTTTATTTTGGACACTTACATTACTTTACTTTGCAGACAGGCAGGAAATCATTCCAGAAAGAACTACCAGGGTCAGAACTATTAGCCCCCCTGACGTGACTGATTAACAACCTGCAATAGTTTGTTGTAGTTCTCAACAAGTCTCTGACACGTTTCCAGAGAAATCCCATCTGAGTGCAGGCAGATCTGCAATGTTCCCTTAGGTCTTCTGAAGGTACCTCTTCCCCTGCAGAAATGTATGTTTTGGGTCACTTTGTTGGAAGACAATGTGATGATCCAGACCCAGTTTTCTTTTTTTTTAATGATTCCTTCCACATTGACAAGATGGCCGGGTTGGCCTTCTACATCTTCCAACTTTGTTCTTTGCTGTGTGACTCTTTTTGAATTCCTTGATGTTACTCCTTGTCAGGGTGTGACACTTGTGGACTCTGTGTTGGTTTTGTGTTTTGCTTCTCCTCAATTATTTTGGGTGTTAGGTTGTGTTTTCTCCCTCCTCGTTCATAGCTCCTTTAGTTATTGTTGTCTTTCTTAGTT
Organism: Crenichthys baileyi; assembly: GCA_036173005.1. Lineage (NCBI taxonomy): Eukaryota > Metazoa > Chordata > Actinopteri > Cyprinodontiformes > Goodeidae > Crenichthys > Crenichthys baileyi. Next base: position 358,119 of record JAHHUM010002354.1, read on the forward strand.
GTGACTTATTATGGTTTTCTATGGTTTTCTATCTGTTTATCTTATTTCTCCGGTCCCTCCTGAGAGGTTAGTTTAGTAGTGTTTACATGTTGTTTATATTTATTCTAGTCCCCATGTTCTCTACCTTTTTCCAGTCAGTTCAGTCAGCGTGGTTTTAGGTTTGGTTACTTTGTAATCCGGTTTGCTTTATGGGTTCCTTGTTTGTTCTTAGTGTGCTCAGATCTTAGGTAATGGTGTTTCTTATGTTCCCTCTAGTTTCTCTGTTCATCATTATTCTTCACTCTCATGCCTCATTTGGTTATTTTGTTTATAGCTTCATTTTGGTATTGTTTTATTAGTCACTTCACCCATGCTTTACTTTTTGTATTTGTTTCACCTGTTCCTTCTGCCTACCTGCTTTGTTGTCACACCTGTTCCTAGTTCCTTTGATTACCTGCCTTTGTTCTCCCTCAGTATATTAGTTGGTTTTGTTTCATTGTTCTTTGCTGGTTCCTCGTATCACAACTCGGGTCACTACCCTCGACTGTGCCATGTGTACCATGATCCTGCAGAGTCTGCAAGTGTAAGTTTTTGGATTTCGACTCTGGTTAATTCCTGCAGTGATTTTGTTACGCTTTGTAATTTTGAATAAAGCTGAAGACTATTCAAAATGCTGCTGCCAAGCTCTTGTCTGCGCTTTGGTCCACCAATAACCCCAATTGTGACACTCCTCACTCTAGCTTTTGACCATCTCCTGCTTTATGGGGATCTGCAATTCATTTTCTCAAGTCTAAACTGATGTGTTTTGTATTTGGCTTGATGCTTTCTCAATAGGGCTGCACAGTGGCACAGTTGGTAGCAATGTTGCCTTGCAGCAAGAAGCGCCTTGGTTCGACCCCTGGCTGCTGGTCTTTCTGCATGGAGTTTGCATGTTCTCCCCATGCATGCGTGGGTTCTCTCCAGGTACTACAGCTTCCTCCCTCAGTCCAGAAATATGTCGTTAGGTTAACTAGTCTCTCTAAAATTGCTCTTGGATGTAAATGGGTGTGCATGGTTGTTTGCCCCTGTGTTGCCCTGCGATGGACTGCCTCTCGCCCCGTAGACAGCTAAAGATAGGCACCAGCTCCCCCAAAACTCTGAGTGGAAGAAGCAGGTATAGAAGATGGATGGATGCTTTCTCAATGACAGCAGAAATGATAGAATTTCTGTGTGCGAACGGACATAATATAAGTATACAAAATAAACCTAGAATGTTTAAAAAGAGCTGTGTTAAAAATGTGCTGCATTCTTTAACAGTGATTGGGATATTCCTTTTTAAAACAATCAAAATTGAAAGGGATGGCTAATGATTTTGTCTTATGCAAAACTTCTTCAGGCCCTTTTATTCTGATGTAGAGAACTTTAAAGAAATAATGCATTGTTACTATAACTAAATGGAGCATTCTCAGCGTGGCCCCCTCCTCTGTTCTGCATAAAGTGACACTAAGGACTGTGCGGCTTTGGTAAATATACTATTTAACTTAAAATTCTACTTTTGGTGAAGAAGAGGACTCAAAGTTAACCATGTTAAGTATCACTGAGGTGTTTATAAATGAAATCAGAAGAAGCCCAAACATTTTTACAATCTCTTAGAAAGGAAGTTGTATTGTCTATAGATGAGTGTTATTACTGTAAAATCTGTATATTTTATCTCTTCATTCAACCCCTGCTAAAACTGAACATGCTGGATTTGGAAATGTTGCCAGCCTTAAGGTAGGGAGTACTGCATTGTAGACAAGTGTAGACTGGTAATGCAATCAACAAACAAATTTTATTAATATCCAGAAGGTCACTAAAGAACCCAGAGCAACATCTAAAGCACTGCAGGCTTGCATGCTTTGGTTAAGGTAAAGGTACATTATGCAACAGACTGGACAAAAATGGTGTCCATCGGAGAGGTCCAATGTGAAAACAACTGCTGAACAAAAAATAACACAAAAGCCCATCTCACATTTGCCAACAAACCATCTTAAAGATCTCCAGGACCTTTGGAAAATCTACTCTGCACTGACAGGACAAAACAGAATGCATTAGGTGTTTTCCTAATGCATTTGGTGTAAAACTAACTCTGCATTCCAGAAAGGGAACATCAAGCCTACAGTCAAATGTGGTGGTGGTAGTGTAATGGTTTGGGGCAGCTTTGCTGCATTAGGAACTGGATGACTAACCCCAACTGATGGAACCATGAATTCCCTATCTGTCAGAACATCACTATGAAGAATGTTTGGTCATCAGTTTGTGACCTCAAGCTCAACCTTATTTGGGTTATGCCACAGCACAATCGTGTGAAGCGCATCAGCAAGCACATCTCTTAATGGCCCAAAAAACAAAATGAATCAGAATCAGAATCAGCTTTATTGCCAAGTTTGTACATACAAACAAGGAATTTGACTCCAGTACACTTTGCTCTTTGGTTTTTGCACTACAGAATATACATATTTACAATGTACAAATATACACATATATAAATAAATAAAAAGGTGCATTTGCAACATCTGTATGGTGTTGTTTTGTACTCTATTGAATGTTCAACAGAGAAACAGCCTGAGGGAAGAAACTGTCTCTGTGGCGGCTGGTTTTAGTGAACAGCGCTCTGTAGCGGCGGCCTGAAGGCAGAACTCTAAACAGTTTATGTGCAGGGTGTGTGGGGTCTGCAGAGATTTTAGCAGCTCATGAAGGTTTTGGAGGGGACAAGTCAAAGTCTCAAAGGGTGCCAAGGGTGTCACAACCAGGCTCGTTTGGATAGCCTTTTCCCCTAATACATGGTATCATTATTTGTAAACTATTTTTTTGTATTTACTCAAGTAAATCTTGTCTGATATTAAAAAACAAAGAAATCTGAGGCAAAAACACCAGAAATCCACAAGGGAGGCAAATACTTTTTCAGTCCAGTGTATATCAACAGTAGAAACAATCTTATTTAGGTTTTTATTTTACCTAAATCTGATTTCATTTTGCAAAGCATTTTAAGGGACCCACAAACTTATACTTGTATAACAGTAAAAAAAAAGCTCAAGCTTAGAACTGCAGGGATCCTCACTTGCAATATATCTTGATGAATTGGAAAGAGACAAACATGGACGGCACTTAGTTTATAAACCTAGCAAAAACTAATCAGTGCTTCTTGTTTTACTTTCTTCAACTTGCAGCCAAAAGGCTAATGACACAGTTGCCTTCCAGCAGCAGAGTAAATGCGACTGAGGCTCCCTATGAGCTGCTGCATGCAGTGACCTGGGACAGAGTCGTGCTGACTCTGTGAATCGGAACACACAGAGGCTGACTTGTCACAGTGCCAAGCATTCGATTTGTTTAGAGACACAATATGGCCATTTTGGCTGTATGCTGAAAGAGACGCCAAGGGAGTCAGTACTTGCTAGCCAACTTTCTCTTGTTGCTCTTCCTCTCGTATTTTTTAGAGTGAGGATGCACCCTGCAGGGAGCAATTGAAGAAAAAATGGGCTTTCATGGAGGATTCAAAGAGCTGATTCAAAGAGGTAATCAGACAAGCAGTGTAACTCAGCTTTTTGACACTTTAATAGTCTCCTGCTTGATTCATGACTGTCTACCTTATATTATATTAATGTGGCAGCTTTTTGTGAAGTTTTATTTTGGACATATGATTTAAATCTTTCATGCAAAACATCTGAAAAAAGACGTTTTTTGAAAAAGAAAAAACTGGATAAATAGAATCCATGACATTCCCTTTGTATTGTGGTTGTATTAATCAGTCTGATGAAAGCCTAACTTTGAGTTACTGCTGACACCAGTTTCTTTATGGCAGCAGTGTAATGCTGCCATAAAGCATTACATTGTTAGAAGGATTAAATATTCATATTAATACTGAACAAAGAATCACACTTGATTTAACAAAGAATCACACTTGATTTTTTCACATTTTGAATGCCGCTTATAGATTTAGCATCAGCCCTTTCTCTCAATTTATTGCGCCACAGATATAGCAGTTTAGCTCTGAGACGATGTTTGGTTTCTCTGACAGACTTTCAACACTTGTACACCCAGATGCTCTCACTCAGCTAAGCAACCCTGCAGAAAATTGTCTATTCATACTAGGTCTCCCTTTCCATCCTTTCTTTTTGTATTCATGTTTGTTTTGAGACTGCCTGTTCAAATCTGTTCCCTGTTTTGTTTTTGGATTTCGATCTCTACTTTCCCTCTTGTGTTGTCCACTGGCCTTCCTGCCAAACTTTCTGTAAGTTCCTGTTTTTGTGTTTGGCACTAAAATAAGAAGGTGTCCTGAATTAAAGGAAAACAGAAAAAGAGTTTGTTGTTCCATCACCTCATAGGTATAGAAACTTTACTCACATTTTAATAATGGCTTAATAGTCATTGCTCCCCCAAAATGTTCACATGTTGGAGAAAAACGTTCTACTGAAATTATGCCCTCATACTGTGAAATATAGACACTCAAAACTTGGTCTGGGATCCATGTGTTTCTGTATCAATGTAACGTGGCATGGAGGTGATCATCCTGCGGCTCTGCTGAGTTGTTAAGCAAGTCTAGCTGCATTATTGTGTCTGGTGCCTCTCATCTTCCTCCTGACAATACTTCTTAGATCCTTTATGGGGTTTATATCAGTTGAGCTGGCTGGCCAATCAAGCACAGAGATATTATGATCATTGAACCAGGTGTTGGCACTTTTGGTACGGTGGGCAGGTGCCAAATACTGCAACAAAAAAGAAATTAGCATCTCCGTAAGACTTTTCAGCAGAGGGAAGCATGAGGTGGTCTACATTTTCCTGGTAGACGACTGCGCTAGCTTAAAACTTAAGAAAATACAGTGAACCAACATCAGCAGATGACAAGGCTATACAAATCATCACTGATTACAAAAACCTCTTATTGGACCTTGCGAAACATAGATTTTGTGCTTCTCCTCCCATTTTCCAAACTCTGGGAACTTGATTTTCCAAGTTTTATACAAAATCTACTTTCTTGTGGAAAGGGGATTTGGACAACATTAATCCAGTTCTCCTTGTGGAGGGTGTGAGTGACTGTCTGCTGTATAACTGTAAAGTCAGCAGCCTTCCATATTTGGTTGTGTAGGCCATTACATAATAGAATATAACATTCTGCATTAATGATCTTTTTACTTATTGATCTTTTGTAATATTTGAATTGTCTAAGAACTCAAGTTAGTTTTATTTATATTTATGAGCTAATAGAAATAAATGCTTGAAATACATACTCTGTGTGTAATAAAAATATATAACATATGAGCTATGTGAATTGAGTCACTGAAATATATTGAGTTTTTGATAATATTCTATTAATTGAGAAGCATCAGTATAAGCAGAAACACCAAGCAAAAAACTAGCCTGCTATTGAGAGCCGCTTTCACTGTATGGCTCATATTAAGTATTTACATGTGGACATTACATCAGTGTTTTAAATCCAAACACATAATTTTCTTCTGTTGCATCATTTACTTAAGCCTAAAAGCCATGAGTCTGCTTTGATTTCTCTTCATTAATTCACAAAAACTATGTACGATTAAATGCCTGTATGTTAAGTGCATTTGGAAACACCCAAAGCAGTTGTTTTTTGTGTTGTGAGCTTGACTTTATACATTCCAACTTACTATATTATCAATGCAGATGAAAGCGTGGGACTGAGGATGGAAGCAGCAGTTAGGCATTAAAATCAATTACCTATTTGGGCTCCTGCAGATTAGCAGATGTGAACTTGTTGCTGGTTATTAGTGACTGCAGCCCAATTTATTCAGTACTTTCTTTTCTGAATAGAGCTCAATTTTTAGCAAAACAATGATGATGCACTCCAAAGCAGAAAAGGTTAGGGTGAAGTAGGGGAAACATAATTAATTACTGAATTAATTTAATTGTAGAACCAGTATGTTACCAGTTTGGCTTTATTTGCATAATTTCATTAGTTAAGAACATTTGCCCATTCAAAAAAGGTCTAGACATAAAAAAAAATATATCACCGTGATGCACCTTTTTTCACAGCCAAACCTTTACAAAGTGTGCAGAATACAGATTAGCACTGCCTTGTTAAAAAAGAAAGAATGGAGCTCCATCGAAAAACTGTCATCTTCAAGGCACCAGATGTTTCTCTAAACTCTAAATGTAGTTTTCTTCCTTAATGTAGCCATAAGAGACGTGGGTATTACCTTTGCCAAGGGTGCTGGTACAATCTCAGAAAGTAGATCTTGGCTTTTGGACTTGTTGACATCAGTGTAATGTTTGCAATTACACTACAATGCCTCGTATTCAGATACCTTTCTAAATGTTCATATTCAAGCATTCCAGTAACTTGTATGGGCGTAGATGCATAACTGAAATCACCTAGGCATGCAAACTGCTTCTGCAAACATTTGTAAAAGAATGGTTCGCTCTCTGGAGCTCAGGAAATTCAACCATGGTTGTGAAATAGGATACCACTAAAGTCAATTTGTTATACTGTATTTTCTTGCTACTCCACATTTAGCTGGATCATATCAAAGGGAAGGCAATCAGAAACACCACTGAACAAGCCCAAGAGTGTTAGGTCCTCTGCACATGGTGTGCAACTGTCTACAGAGAAAATAGCTACATACCTCCAAGCTTAATGTAATCTCCTGACAGCTCAAACAATCTGGCCAGACAATAGTTGAACATCAGTCAGACTCACAAGACCTCTAGTTCAACTTTTATGATGCCAAATGTCACAGTCAGTTTTTCAATTTGTTTTGTCATTTCATTTTAAACCGTGATTTAACTGAATAAAGTTGAGTTTGCAGAACATAGTGTTGCTAAATACAGCTAATCCACTCAAAGTACAACTGTTTATGTTTTTATTTTTATAGTTATATATTTTTTTAATTGTGGGGACAGTTTGGGCACCATATGACTATGTGCCAGTGTACAATGCAAGGCCCTTAGATGCATAGATGAACAAGGTTGGTCTTGATAAACTTGTCTGGCCAGCACAGACCTCTAAGCTGAACCTCACAAAGCAAGCTATGTCATCCAACATCGGTGTCTGACCTCATCAATGGTTACCTGGGAGAAACATGAAAAATTCCAATAAACACTCACATAAACCTTTTGGAAAGCCTCCCCAAATGAGATGAAGTGGTTATAGCTGCAGAGCATGTTAGGTATAGAAAGCCAGTGCAGTTCATGTGTGTGTTAAGGCAAGTGTCTCCATACTTTTTGATGTAGTTGGTTGATTATTTTATTTAAATTTTTTATCAAGGATGCCGGCATATTTTTTTCCCTTGTTGGTGTTGAACCAAAGAAGTAAACTGGGAACTGAGAAATGGGAAAATCAGTAACAGCAGGAAAATCTAGGAAGATCATATAAAAGAAACTAGTAGAAGTTAAAGAGTAAATCTTCCTTTTACCACGAGTGTGTTCTACTAGAATAATTGGCCCGGAGAAAGAAAAACAGTGTGTCAAGTCTGACCTAATTAGTTAGAGCAGAGACTTTTAACATTGCATACTGTCTCTTAAGCAAATTACAGGCGAATGGATTGCAGAACTGCACCTCTTGTATGCGTCGATAGAGGAAAAAACACACAGCGTCTTCATTTGTTCTGTGGGTTATAAATCCCCTGCCTGAAAGGCAGCATCAAGACTGATCATGAAAATATTAATGATCTTTCTGAGATTAATTGCAATTCAGGGAAATGGGATACAGCTGATCAATAATAATTAGAAGTCAGCTTCATAAGTAAATCATTCATTAGTAAAACCAATGTCAAAAACCTGCTCTGACTCTGTTCTTGATTGCATTTCACACAGCTCATTATATTCTGCTCTAATTTCTTTGTTTGCTCTAATCTCTTGCTTATCTATAATAGTATCATTGGGATGTCATACTCGTCTTCCAGTTGTCTTGGCAGTGAGGTAGAAACTTTTTCCCAGTAATGGGCTCGCTATTGAACATTAACTAGTAATTGAACAGTAATGAACTGTTCTGTGACCTCTGGTGTGTGAGTAATTGATTCTGAAAGCCGTGTTTGCAAGCACAATGTGTGTCTACAGGGTAGACAGCCGTGCACTGTGTAAAAGGCAGCTGTTTTGACAAAAAGGTGTTGTTGCATCTCTGGCCTATAGATGGTGATGCTGCACTGTTTGCTGCTGAGTTAAAGCACCACGAATTCAGTATGATGCAGCTTTAGGTGATGATCCCTCCTTAAATAAAAAGGCAACTCAGAGCAAAACCCACCAGTGTCCACCTCATATGGATTAAGATTTGTTTTGTTGTGTTCAGGGATTAATACACTATCTTGGTGTATGTTTCCACAGCTGTCTCCAACTTCACACTGCCTCTCAATTTTTTTTATCACTGCTCTCATTCCTTATATATCTAACTGTCATAGGGTGTAATGCTGGGATTTCATTTCTCTCCACATATTTCTTTTTTAAACCAGCCGACCCTGAGAAATGATTGTCATCTGCTTCAGTTTAACAAATCCCACGACAGGCCAGTCTAGTTCTATGATTAACAGGGAACCCAAACAGCAAGAAAATATAAGTAAGATAAGCCTGAGCTGGAGAAATATTGTGACTGTCCTAACTCCTCACTAAATCTGCCTCTCTAATAAAACTGTGGACAATGCTTGAAACACAAAAAATATTGATAAAATACTATATTTTATGGTTTTCGGCATAATGTAAAAGTAAAGACTTTAGGGGTGTATGGGGTTTTGTTGAGAGTTCACAGCATAAAGACATGTAAATAAAGTTGAGTTCCAAAGTGTGCAAGCCCTATTAAAAAGACTGTTTTTTTCAACTTGAAAAATTAAGGCCAAGATAGATCATTTCAAAACTTTGTCCACCTTTAATGTGACTTTTATGCGGTTTAATTTGACTGAAAAACAAGCAAACCTGTTAGTGGACAAAATATGTTTAAATAAGAATGCCGCAAAACCCTGGTGGCCAGGGTTTAACCATAATGTCTCCATTGTGGAGTCTATAGACATGATACACCTCACAATATTGGCCAACTCAAAAGTTCTCCAAATCTGTCTGACTGCGAGAACTTTTCTGTTCCACACCTGTCTTCATTTGGCCCATGGATTTTCTGTTGCCTTTAGTTCTGAGCTCATATTATCTTATTCCAAAACTTTTTCTTCTAGTGAGGCGATATTTTGTTAATTTTGATGTATGCTTGGACTGCTGAAAAATTAAATTCCTCTTCATCTACAGATTTGCTCTGCTCGAGGGGTTTGCTCAAAACTGATATTTTTTGGAGGAGTTAATACATTTTGCCACCTTGACAAAAAAACACAGTTCTAAAAGGCTAAAATGACCCCACAGCATGATGCTGCCACCAGCATGTTTTACTGTGGGCAAAGCATTCTCTGGCTAATGAAAAGTGTTGTTTTTGTTCCAAACACACCTATCAGAATTTTGGCCCAAAAGCTCATATTTGTTTTTACCAGACAGTAACACATTCACAGATTTTAGGCAGTAGCTTGGGTACACAATGAACAGCTGGCAGGTGTATGAATTGGCAAACGGTGTGAACTCAGGAAGACTAAATGGTAAAAGTAATCTGAAAGGTACTTCAACAAAGTAAACCAGGGTTTTCCAGGTTTTGTATTCTTGGATTTATTTTGCAGTAGGATTCTAGGATATATGTTACAATAAAGATGGAAAATGTTTTTAAAATAAATAATTCTCTCATTTATTTTACATGACAGAAAACATGCATTTTAACAGTTTGCTATCCATCAGGTACTCAAGACTGAAAAAGGAAGCTGTCATACCCAACTAACATTCAAAGAGAGTAAGGGATGCATTTATTAAATTTCTTTAGGGCATACTGAACAAACACTACCTGTGCTCTTATGATTACCAGTGGAGCTGTCATTCTGTGTCAAAATTCAGAAAAGCTTCAGAATCATTTTAAACAACAAATTAACAACATACTATAAAAATAACCTTTGGATTTAAGGCTCTGCTAAACAGTGCTGCTAAAATAAAATTTAGGTTTTCCAATAGTATCTTGCATGTACAGCCACTTATACAAACTATTTGAATTATCAGCAGAGTTTGGGGGAAATAAATTTCATAACTCATCACTGAGCTATTACTGTTTAATAACTCAGTAATGGTGATTTTTTAAATTCTGTTTCCATGCTGTTAAATGAAATTTGTTCCAAACCTGAGCTTTTTCAAATTTTGGTAACAAATAAAAGTGACTCAGAGTGTTAATACGGATACAGTTCAGGTTGCTAAATGGTGATTCCCTGCAACATCTATGGACTCTGATGTTTTTCTTCTCATCTAAAGTTGCATTTAGTACCTTTCAAAAGTTTCCATCCCACTTTTTTCTGCACTTATCATGTAACAACCACAATTACATTACATTTCATTACATTTTATTGAGATTTTATGATAGACCATCTGGAAAGAGAGCAGTGCATTTGTATTCAACCCTTTTACTCTGATACCCCTACATAAAATCCACTATAATCATTTGCCTTCAGAAGTCACCTGATTATTGTCCAAAAGTGAAAAGTTTGAGGGTGTAATTTGATAAAATATAAAAAAGTTTCAGTGGGATGAATATAGGGTGAACAAAGAAAACAAAGAGAAGAAATCCAAGAGGTTTCCAAAAATTTGGACATGCTTACTGAAAACCTTTTGGTTTTTCTGGGTTCATGTTTCCCAAACCATGATTTTTTTTTAAGTGTCTTCCAAAAAACTGAAACACCAGCCCTCTTTATGTTATTTAACTGACCCAACGCTACATGCTTTTGTAAGTTTGGAGACTGGTCCTTATATCAAGTACGAATCTACTTAACCTTTGTCATTTTCTGAGTGACTTTTTTCAACATCGTAGTTCCATCCTTTGCTTTGTAACCACCGTGCAAAAAGAACCATGATTCATAAAAAATCTTACGTCAAATCAGTCTTTATTTAACATAGTGTCTGCTACAATAAAACTAATTGCTTTGGCAGTTGTCCTATGATGCAAGTCATCACCTTATTACATGTTACTGTTTGTTTTCAGCCCAGGTTCTTGGTATGTTTAACCTGCTTCTCAGTAAAGTGAGCTTCATATTTAAAAAGCTCCAAAAGAGGTTTTTATCCATTCTAGTTAGCTCAGACTAATCAAGTCTGCTTCAACTGGGTTTATTATGATGGATTTTGTTTAATTTGCATTTTGTTCTAAAACATTTAAACATATTTTAATAAAAAATTGTCAGTTTAATTTATTAGTTCTCCAAAACTCTGATAACCCAGGGTTCAAACTAGGAAGCAGGGTCGTAGTTTAACACTCCTCTCTGCAGCTTCTGTACCCCACCCATTACCCTATTAAGACAATTGGTAGCACTGTTGCCTTGCAGGAAGAAGGTCCTGGGTTCGATTCCTGGTCTTCCTCCCACAGTCCAAAGACACGCCTGTTAGGTTAATTGGTTAATTTAAATTGCCATTAGGTGTATGAATGAGTGTGCATGGTTGTTTGTGTGTTGCCCTGCGATGGATTGGCAACCTGTCCAGGGTGTACCCCACCTCTCGCCCATAGACTGCTGGAGATAGGCACCAGCTCCCCTGCGACCCACTATGGAATAAGCGGTAGAAAATGACTTACTGACTGACTAAATGTGGCTTACTGAACATAATGTCTCTCTCTTCAAAGACTTTGCCAGTTAATGACTTGATTTGTGACAATCAGATTGATTTATTTTGTCTCACAGAAACCTGGCAGCAACAAAAGGATTATGTTACTATAAATGAGTCATCTCCTACTAATTATTTAAACGTTCACATACCTCGAAATACTGGGTGAGGAGGAGTACCAACCATCTTTCAGTCCGATTTATTGATTAGTCCCAGACCAATTAAAACTACAACTCTTTTGAATATTTAATCCTTAGTTTTCCTCAGCCAAATGCAAAGCACTAAAACCACTTCTGTTTGTTGTTTTGTTCTGTCCACCAGGCCCTTACTTTCAATTTTTAGATCAGTTTTTAGACTTTTTATCTGATTTAGTGTTAAATACAGATAAGGTTATTATAGTGGGGTATTTTAACATTCATGTTGACACTGAAAGTGATAGCATAAATATAGCCTTTAATGCTATCATAGACTCAATTGGCTTTGCTCAAAACATTAGCTAACCTACCCACCTTTGTCTTCATTCTCTGGACCTTGTGTTGACATATGGCATTGAGTGAAAATACATAATTTTAATAAATTTCCTCATAACCCTGTATTGTCTGACCATTTTTAACAATCTTTGAGACAATGCAGCCCCCTTGAAATAGAAGGTAATTATTCATAGGAGGCTCGCTCCTTGGATTAATTCAGATCTGCGTACTTTAAAGCACAATGTTAGAAAATTGGAGCGAAAATGGCGCTCTACACAACTAGAGGATTCCTACTTAATCTGGAAAAATAGCCTATTGTTGTATAAAAAGACACTTCGCCAAGCCAGAACAGCTTATTTCTCATCATTAATAGAAGAGAACAAGAATAATCCTAGGTTTCTATTTAGTACAGTTGCTAAACTTACACAGAGTCATAGCTCTGTTGAGCCATCCATTCCCTTAGCTCTCAGCAGTAATGACTGTATAGGATTCTTTTTAAATAAAATTGATTCTATTAAAAACTAAATCATTGACATGCTCCAGAAGATGATTACTTCATCCTCAGTAAGCAAGACAACATTGGAAGTAACAGTAGAACATGATCTGTGTTTGGACTGTTTTGATCCTGTGGAGCTTCCTCAGTTATCAGAAATATTAGCTTCATCTAAACCTTCAACTTGTATGTTAGACCCAATCCCAACCAAATTATTTAAGGAAGTGTTCCCTCTGATTACCATCCCCATTTTAGATATGATTAATCTATCCTTAGTAAATGGATATTTACCACAGGCTTTTAAGGTAGCTGTAATTAAACCTTTATGTAAGAAACCTTCGCTTGATCAAGGTGATTTAATAAATTTCAGACCTATATCCAATCTTCCATTCTTATCTAAAATTCTTGATTAAAATTCTTGAGAAAATAGTTGCTAATCAAATGTGTGAGCATTTACACAGCAATGACCTGTTTGAAGAGTTTCAGTCAGGCTTCCGAGCTCATCATTGCACTGAAACAGCTCTGCTGAAAGTCACTAATTATATTCTTCTATCCTCAGATAATGGACTTGTGTCTGTACTTGTCCTGTTAGATCTCAGTACTGCATTTGATACAGTCCATAATAATTCAATTCAATTCAATTCAGTTTATTTATATAGCGCCAATTCACAACACATGTCGTCTCAGGGCACTTCACAAAAGTCAGGTACATACATTCCAATTAATCCTAATCATTGAACAGTGCAGTCAGATTCAGTTATTTATTCAAATTGGATAAAAAGTTTTTCTATCTAAGGAAACCCAGCAGATTGCATCCAGTCACTGACTTGCAGCATTCCCTCCTCCCGGATGAGCATGTAGAGACAGTGGACAGTCACTGGCGTTGACTTTGCAGCAATCCCTCATACTGAGCATGCATGTAGCGACAGTGGAGAGGAAAAACTCCCTTTTAACAGGAAGAAACAGACAAACAGAACCAGGCTCAGTGTGAGCAGCCATCTGCCACGACCGACTGGGGGTTTGAGAGAACAGAGCAGAGACACCAAGAGAACAAAGAAGCACTGATCCAGGAGTCCTTTCTATGGGAAGGAAAAGTAAATGTTAATGGATGTAGCTCCTTTAGTTGTTTCACCTAGAAAGAAAGAACAGATAAACTCTGAGCCAGGTTAGAGTCTGAAAGAGAGCACATAGAGTTTGTCACAGTGAAAGCTCAGTCAATTGCCATGTCTAGGAGAGAGAAAGGGTTAAACACTGAAAGTCAGGGCCATGTGGATCATCGGTAGAGGGTGAGCATTAAGTTGTTGCCAGCAGAAGCTTGGACGATGCCCCTCTCCAGAAAGGTGTCACAGGTAGACACAGAGTCAGGCCAGGTGTAGCTTCTAGGAAGAGAAAAGAGAGAGAAAAAAGTTAAAAGCTGAAATAACAGCAAATAATGCAAAATTGGAGAGTAGTGTGAGAATGTAGCGAAGAGGGTGAAAGTGGTCATTATGTCCTCCAGCAGCCTAAGCCTACAGCAGCATAACTACAGAGATAGCTCAGGATAACCTAAGCCACTCTAACTATAATCCATCCATCCCACTCTGGATCGAGCAGCTCTTCTTTCTAGGAATCTGGCCGAATTTATTAGTTCTCCAAAACTCTGACAACCCAGGGTTCAGACCAGGAAGCAGGGTCGTAGTTTAACACTCCTCTCTGCAGCTTCTGTACTGCTACCCCACCCATTACCCTATTAAGACAGTGTCTCGCCATGGCCAAAATTGAATAGATTAAACAATAATCTAAAACGAAAAAATCAGGAAAATCTAATAAAAATAAACACAACTCAGACTAATAAGAAAAATAAAACAATTAAATGTGGCTTGCTGAACATAAGATCTCTCTCTTTGAAGACTTTGCTAGTTAATGACCTGATTTGTGACAATCAGATTGATTTATTTTTGTCTCACAGAAACCTGGCTGCAGCAAGAGGATTATGTTACTATAAATGAGTCAACTCCTACTAATTATTTAAATTTTCACATTCCTCAAAATACTGGGCGAGGAGGAGGAGTAGCAACCATTTATCAGTCCGATTTATGACTAGTCCCAGACCAGCTATAACTAGCTATAACTCTTTTGAATATTTAATCCTCAGTTTTCCTCATCCAAATTGCAAAGCACTAAAACCACTTCTGTTTGTTGTTTTGTACCGTCCACCAGGCCCTTACTCTCAATTTTTAGATCAGTTTTCAGACCTTTTATCTGATTTTGTGTTAAATACAGATAAGGTTATTATAGTGGGGTATTTTAACATTCATGTTGACACTGAAAGTGATAGCTTAAATATAGCCTTTAATGCTATCTTAAACTCAATTGGCTAAGCTCAAAACATTAACAAACCTACCCACCTTTGTCTTCATTCTCTGGACCTTGTGCTGACATATGGCATTGAGTGTAAAGACATAACAATATTTTCTCATAACCCTGTACTGTCTGACCATTTTTTAATAACCTTTGAGTTTAATTTAACTGAGTACTCCACACCTGAAAGACAATTTCATTATTGTAGATCAGACAATGATGTAACAACCTTTAAAGAATCTGTTCCACTTTTGATTTCCTCATTATCACAGAAAAACACAGTGGAGGGCAATAATTTGGTTTCTTCCCCTTCACAAATTGATTCTCTTGTTCATAGTGTTATTTCATCATTGCGTGGTGCATTAGACATTGCAGCCCCCTTGAAAAAGAAGGTAATTATTCATAGGAGGCTAGCTCCCTGGTTTAATTCACAGCTGCGTACTTTAAAGCACATTGTTAGAAAATTGGAGAGATAATGGCGCTCTACACACCTAGAGGATTCCTACTTGATCTGGAAAAATAGCCTACTGTTGTATAAAAAGACACTTCACCAAGCTAGAACAGCTTATTTCTCATCATTAATAGAAGAGAACAAGAATAATCCTAGGTTTCTCTTTAGTACAGTTGCTAAACTTACACAGAGTCATAGCTCTGTTGAGCCATCCATTCCCTTAGCTCTTAGCATTCATGAGTTTATGGGATTCTTTTTAAATAAAATTGATTCTATTAAAAAGAAAATCTTTGATATACTCCCGAAGATGATTACTTCATCCTCAGCAAGTGAGACAACATTGAAAGTAACTGTAGAACCTGATCTGTGCTTGGACTGCTTTGATCCTGTGGAGCTTCCTGAGTTATCAGAAATATTAGCTTCATCTAAACCTTCAACTTGTATGTTAGACCCAATCCCAACCAAATTATTTAAGGAAGTGTTTCCTCTGATTACCAGCCCCATTTTAGATATGATTAATTTATCCTTAGTAAATGGATATGTACCACAAGCTTTTAAGGTAGCTGTAATTAAACCTTTGCTTAAGAAACCTTCACTTGATCGAGATGACTTAATAAATTACAGACCTATATCCAATCTTCCATTCTTATCTAAAATTCTTGAGAAAATAGTTGCTAATCAAATGTGTGAGCATTTACACAGCAATGACCTGTTGAATAGTTTCAGTCAGGCTTCCAAGTTCATCATTGCACTGAAACAGCTCTGCTAAAAGTCACTAATGATATTCTTCTATCCTCAGATAATGGACTTGTGTCTGTACTTGTCCTCTTAGATCTCAGTGCTGCATTTGATACAGTCGATCATAATATTCTCTTAAAAAGGCTGGAATATGCTGTAGGGATCAGGGGAACAGCGCTAGGCTGGTTTAAATCTTATCTGTCTGACAGATTCCAGTTTGTTTATGTAAATGATAAATCATCTTTAAACTCCAGGGTTAATTGTGGAGTACCACAGGGTTCAGTACTTGGGCAAATTCTCTTTACTATATATATATGGTTCCAATAGGTCAAATTATCAGGCAGCATAGGATAAATTTTCACTGTTACACTGTTGATACTCAGCTTTACTGATCCATAAATCCTGATGAACCCAACCAGTTAGATAGACTACAAGCATGTCTTGAAGACATAAAAACTTGGATGACCTTAAATTTTCTGCTTCTAAATTCAGACAAGACAGAAGTTGTCGTCTTTGGACCGGAGTCTTTAAAAAAGAAACTGCTTAGTCAATCACTTAACCTGGATGACATTAAATTGACCTCCGGTAATAAAGTAAAAAACCTTGGTGTTATTTTTGACCAGGACATGTCATTTAAATCCCATATTAAACAGGTTTCTAGGATTTCCTTCTTTCATCTCCGGAACATTGCCAAAATTAGAAATATCCTGTCCAGAAGTGACGCTGAAAAACTAGTCCATGCATTTGTTACTTCAAGGCTGGACTATTGTAATTCATTACTATCAGGATGTCCACAAAATGCAGTTAAAAGCCTTCAGCTGGTTCAAAATGCTGCAGCAAGAGTTCTGATGAAAATTAAAAAGAGAGATCATATTTCTCCTATTTTAGCTTCCCTTCATTGGCTCCCTGTTAAATCCAGAATAGAATTTAAAATTCTCCTTCTCACATATAAAGCCCTTAATGATCTATCTCCATCATACATCAGAGATCTGATTGTTTCATATATTCCTAACAGAGCACTTTGTTCTGAGACTGCAGGTTTACTGGTGGTTCCTAGAGTCTCTAGAAGTAGAATGGGAGGCAGATCCTTTAGATATCAGGCTCTTCTCCTGCGGAACCAGCTCCCAGTTTTAGTCCATGAGGCAGACACCCTGTCTACTTTTAAGGCTTGAGTTTTTCCTCTCCATTGTTGCTACATGCATGCTCAGTATGAGGGATTGCTGCAAAGTCAACGCCACTGACTGTCCACTGTCTCTACATGCTCATCCGGGAGGAGGGAATGCTGCAAGTCAGTGACTGGATGCAATCTGCTGGGTTTCCTTAGATAAAAAACTTTTTAACTAATTTGAATAAATAACTGAATCTGACTGCACTGTTCGATAGTTAGGATTAATTGGAATGTATGTACCTGACTTGAAATCTGAATGATTCGATTGAATTGACTTAGACCATTTTAAAGTTACCCACCTTTCACACAATGCAACAGGAAACAACACTCTCCAATTATTTTTACCTCTGCCTTCCTCCCTCCCTGTTAGATGGAGTAAGGGGGAGTCAGGTTTAGCCTAAACCGGCTCAGTTATGGTTGAGGTGCAAACACACCCTCCATTTCTGCTACCTGTGCGACCCCTTTTCTTTTCCAATTGTTATAATCAGTCTGACAGAGAGAGGTACCCCCAATCCTTCTGGTTGTTAGCATAACAATGGCCACCAGTGGGCTCTAGATGGATAAAGTTGATCAGTTTACTCTTCTACTTAGTACCCCTACACATAGCCTATTCTAAAAGGCCAAACTCTAACACTCAGTAGTTTATTCTGACCTCCCCAACAACCCCCCAACCATTCCAAACCCTTTGTGAAGTGCCCTGAGACGACATGTGTTGTGAATTGGGGCTATATAAATAAAACTGAATTGAATTGAATTTCAAATCATACAAAAAGATGCAGTGAAAAACAAGGGCATAGCTATTTTTCACTGACCTTTGCAGCCTGCACAAATACAGCACAATAATCATTTTCTTTGAACTACATTTTTATCATCCCTTTTGATTATGCAGTGCAGAGTGGGGTTACATTAACCTCTCAGTCACCCCAAGGCTCATCTCTGTCTTTGGCCCCACACAGTAGCGGCTGTGGAGGGCTTTTGCCTTGGGCGCAGATGGCGAGCAACATGAAACTCTAGGGACCATCCAGGCTTGTGGCCAGCTTCTGCTGTTTGTGAGGACAGGTAAGTGTTAGCAAAGTGAGGGGGAATGACAAGAGAAAATATATAATTGCCACAATCATTTTCTCATGGCTGCATCATTGAATTCAGGTGTTTTTTATTGTCCTGCCTCCCGCTGAAAACAAACAATTGTTTTAAGAAGTCAAAGAAATAATCGGTTGGAGAGATGGTGATTGGAGCTGGAGCGCTCTGCTTTGTTTTGTTCTGCAATTTGCATTGTAGACAGAGATGTGAAAAGGGACTGAAATGGATTTGATTGTATTTGCTGTTAGAAATGATGAAATAGCTCGCCACACATGCAGACTGCTTGGATTATTGTGACCGTGAGGTTGCCTTCATTTCCTGCCTCTTTGGAAACATTGGCACGTTTTGAAGTGTATCTGAACCCTGCTTTGATTTTGTAGTAGCTGCAGTTCCAGCAAAGGTTGGGGAAACTATGAATACATAGAGCTATATGTCTGAATCCGACTACCACTACCGAGCATAGATTCACTTTGAATATACAGAGAACATAATGATGCATAGCTAACAGAGAATTTGAAGAAAATATTGAAAGATGAGCTTAGATTTGCCAACTTTGTTAGCACTCTGTTGACTATATGTAACGATAACAGAGTGTAAGGTCAAAAGTATCTTTGGCTCTACTGCTGAAACCTGATACATAGTGTTTGTAACATACTCTATTCTGACTCATACAGCTGATATTACTCATGTGGTATTGCTTGAACTAGATACATAGCTTTATTCCTACATTATAAATCTTATTTCATATGGTTCTAGCTCAAAAAAAGCGCAATATCCGATGTTTCCGCTGACTGATGCAGAAACCTCTGTTGCTAGGCATACAAAAAGCTTTAAATTGCGCTGTTATAAACAGGTTATGTTCTTTGTATAGTCATATAAAAGAAGCATGATTTTAACATTTACAAATAACAAGACATTGCTAGATGTTGAGGGATTAGCTCCACCCTGATTTGTTATGCAGTGAAAGAAAGCTTGCCCGACGCTGTGCAGGTGTTGTTTACCTCCCAACACCAAGATGAAGCTTATGTTGATGGTCCACTGGAAACTGATGAAATCAGGGAGTGTCTCAAAAGCACATCTCAAAGAGTCAGGAGAGCTTTTCCTTTCATCACCGCACAGTGAAATTATTTAGTGATATAACCTACTTCAACCATAATCAGAATAAATTATACAGATATTTTCATGGAATAAACAGATGTAGGTAGTTAGCTTTGTTACACCCCAAGGCTTACCTGGTCTCACATCAACAGATGAAAAATCAATCCTGCTCAACAACATAAACTGTTCTTTTCTCCACCATAAAACCTTCAAGACATTGAGAGGATTTTCTTTAGATGTGGTGTACATTTACTTGAGATACCAGCTACAGTGCTTGCAAAAACCTTTTCACATTTTGTCAAATTAGAAACCACAAACTGTGATGCAGTTTATTGTGATTTTATGCTATGGATCAACACAAATAGTGCTTATTTGGGATGTGGGAAAAAAAAGTATACATGTTTTAAATTATTATTTTTCCAATTAAGATTCTGATAATTTGGGGTTGCATTTTTTGTCCCTGTCCCTGCTAAAGAAAAGCTTCTCACAGCACAATGTTGCCACCACCATGTTTTACCATGAAAATGGTGGATTTAGGGTAATGTCTAGGTTTCTCCACCAATAGCACTTTGCATGTAAGAAAAAAGTTTAACTTATTTGCAAACCGTAGTTCTAATTATATTCTTTCAATCCATTATGCCATTCTTGCATAAAGGCCAGATTTTAGGATTGCAGACACTAATTGCTGTCCTTTTTTTGACCTAATCCTGCTTTTTCACTTCTTCACAACCTTATCACATCTAATGTTCTCTAATAAACCTCAGGGGCCTTCACAGAACCGCTGTTGTTGTACCGAGATTAAATAACACATTATGTCTCTATTTACTCATTAGGTGACTTCTAAAGGCAATTGGTTGCAGTGGATTTTATTTTGGAGTATGAATGTTTGGCATGTTATTTGTAAAAAAATGTTGATAAGCATGTCTCCATTTTCCATCAGTATCCTTTTTCACTACTTTGTTTCCGTCTATCAGATAAAATCCCAGTAAAATACAGTGAGGAGTGTGGTTGTAACATGACCTAGTGTAAAAAACAGTTAATTGGTTATGAATACTTTTACAATGCATTCTATAATTTACTTCTGATCCCTTACATCTTCTTCTATTCAATTCAATTCAATTCAATTCAATTCAATTCAATTCAATTCAATTCAATTCAATTCAGTTTATTTATATAGCGCCAATTCACAACACATGTCGTCTCAAGGCACTTCACAAAAGTCAGGTACATGCATTACAATTAATCCAAATCATTGAACAGTGCAGTCAGATTCTGTTATTTATTCAAATTGGATAAAAAGTTTTTCTATCTAAGGAAACCCAGCAGATTGCATCCAGTCAGTGACTTGCAGCATTCACTCCTCCTGGATGAGCATGTAGAGACAGTGGACAGTCACTGGCGTTGACTTTGCAGCAATCCCTCATACTGAGCATGCATGTAGCGACAGTGGAGAGGAAAAACTCCCTTTTAACAGGAAGAAACCTCTAGCAGAACCAGGCTCAGTGTGAGCGGCCATCTGCCACGACCGACTGGGGGTTAGAGAGAACAGAGCAGAGACACAAAGAGAACAAAGAAGCACTAATCCAGGAGTACTTTCTATGGGAAGGAAAAGTTAAATGTTAATGGATGTAGCTCCTTTAGTCGTTTCACCTAGAAAGAAAGAACAGATAAACTCTGAGCCAGTTTTCAAGGTTAGAGTCTGAAAGAGAGCACATAGAGTTAGTTACAGTAAAAGCTCCGTCAGTAGCTATGTCTAGGAGAGAGAAAGGGTTTAAACACTGAAAGACAGGGCCATGTGGATCATCGTTAGAGGGTGAGCACCAAGTTGTTGCCAGCAGAAGCTCGGACGATGCCCCTCTCCAGACAGTTGTCACAGGTAGACACAGAGTCAGGCCAGGTGTAGCTTCTAGGAAGAGAGAAGAGAGAGAACAAAGTTAAAAGCTGAAATAACAGCAAATAATACAAAATTGAAGAGTAGTGTGAGAAAGTAGCGAAGAGGGTGAAAGTGGTCATTATGTCCTCCAGCAGCCTAAGCCTATAGCAGCATAACTACAGAGATAGCTCAGGATAACCTAAGCCACTCTAACTATAAGCTTTATCAAAAAGGAAAGTTTTAAGCCTAGCCTTAAAAGTAGACAGGGTGTCCGCCTCACGGACACCCTGTCTCTCATTATTTATGGATTCTAATATAGATTTGTTTAAAAACTGACATTGAGATGTTTCATGTCCAGGCATATTTTTTTTGCCTTTTTTCAAAAGAAATATTGCACTGCAGACAAACCCAAGCAGTTACAGATTTTACGATATGACCAGACTAATTAGGCATCGCAAAATAATTGGGCTCTCAGCACAATTTAGCCTCAAAAAAACATGATTATTTCCTTTTCTCTTGAATTTAAGTCAGTCAGCTAATCTGGTTGCTGCATCTTGACCCTGTTTTCTTTAAATATCGTTTGGAGCAATCCTCTGAATTTAGAGACCTCCTTTCTGTGCT
Source organism: Crenichthys baileyi (assembly GCA_036173005.1). NCBI lineage: Eukaryota > Metazoa > Chordata > Actinopteri > Cyprinodontiformes > Goodeidae > Crenichthys > Crenichthys baileyi. The sequence continues at coordinate 380,067 of JAHHUM010002354.1, forward strand.
TGACTCATTTTTTTCAGTGAAGGTTAAAATACTTGTTTTGACACCAGATTGTGATTTAATTATTCTACATACGACATGTCAAGTGCTACTTTAATACTTCAGAGGCAGGCAGAAAATCCGGTGAAGGTGCCATGATGAAAGTATGGAAATGCTGACAGTATAATCGAGCGGATTATAGCAGACGTTTGATAACTGCAAACGTCACCCCTCTGGATGTGCAAGTCTCTCACAGAAACCTACAGCTATGCTGTTTATTCTATTGTGCACGACCTCGTCTAAGTGATCCTATCAAAATTGCAACAAAGTGCTGCCACATTAAAAAGCAGCCTGGAAACACACGTGTCAATGAATTTAAGTTGCATGCAAACAATTTTTAAAAGCAGCATAATTGCATGTCACGTCTGTGAGAAAAGTAGATTCGGTTATCCATATCTGTTTAAAACATCTTTATCTGCTACCTGTCCAGCTTCTAATTAAATTTAAATCCTCTTAAATCCATAAGATGCATCATGAATCCTTTATTTGTTTGCGGCATTAAATCCGAACATTTTTTCAGCTGTTCAGTTTATGCTGCAGCAAAAAGGCTGCCTGCACCTTCAAGCCAGGCAGAGAGATGAGCTTGTGGAGAATGTTTTGCTCACAGAGGTGATTAAACACACTTTTGATTCAGGAGAATTACTGCTTTTGGCTCTAAGTGTCACAGATAAACCATGAAAATATCCAAATGAGTTTCTTCCATTCATCTTTAACTGTGAATCTGTTTGTTTGTCATACTTTCAGTGATATTCGGTCACTTTTTTCTTATCAGTAGACGATACTTTTGTTTTATCTGTTCTTGTATTGTTCTAAGCTTAGAAATGAGCTTATCAAATTGACTTTTAACTGCCACTAATGGAAGAATGGAGTAGAAGCAGACTATTGAGGATGCAGTAAAGACTTGAATAGTACTTGGGATAAATAATCGTATTTTTATGCACCCACGATGCTGAAAAAGCACCATCTGGGACAGGCCATGAATTTGCATTACAATATAAATGGGAAGTTGCTGGAGCTGAAAGGGTGATGTGAAGTCTCTCAGCCAGCCCTCTCACTCTGGCAGATCGGATCTTTCTCCCCTAACCAAGCAGGAGGCATNTTTTTTTAAAAAACTCCGGGTATTTCAGAGTTTTTGGTAGAGATCCAGGCCTAGACATGTTTTTTTTCTGGCATCACTCCTTAACAACTGTTTGGCTTGAAGGTGGTGTTTCATTTTTCTTATGGAGAGTTGGTGACCCCAAAATGCCACTCTTTGGAGCAGTTCTCTAGCAGTGATCTTTAGCTCCCTTTACAGCAAACAGGATGGTAAAGGAAGGTATATTTTTCAGTGTGAGATTTTGCTGAAGCAATAAAAGATGAATTTATTTTAAGGCTTTTTGAAAATCCGTAAGAGCGGTACCAATAAATCAATAGTCTTTTTATTTTTCGGGATAAACCGTGTCTTTTTTATTGTTTTTGCCAAATTTTTTTTCGCACAAAAGGTTTTCCAAGTGTACATCTCGTTGTACAAACTTGCGCCAAATAAAATAGATTTTTTTAACATGACAAACCTCTACGAAAAAAAACAATCTCATTGATTCACATGAACTTTTTTTGTGTTTAGTAAGTTAGAAAATTAGCTGCATCTACCAAACAGTCAATAAAAAAACTGAAAGTGGTCTCCTTTATCAGTACATCCACTTTGCGTGTTGGAACAGTCGCACTGGAAGCGAAGCAGCCCCTTAGCATGATGCTGCCACCACCGCACTTGACAGCTAGTCCAGGTTTGAAAGCTTGTCGTTGTGGCCAAATAGTTCAGTTCTAACTGGAAAACTTTTTTGCAAAAAACCAAGCTTGACTCAACAGTGTTTGCTGCTTTACATGTTCAGAATATTTAGAGAAGACATATTTAGACTAAAGTGGATAGGTACTGTATACCAGGATAGTTGTAACATAGATGAATCAGTATCATGAAATCCAGTTACTAACCTCATCTTCCAAAGCTAGCCATTTCTCTATATCATCCATGACATTTGACTGGTTGATGGGAGTCTGAGAAAGAAAGTATAGCAAAGGCTTTGTCAGTGGAGCTAGAAGAAAAACAGCAGTATCATCATGCCACCAATCCACCAAAAACAAGCCAGAAGTAAAACAGCAGAAAACTGAAAATGCATTGACAAACAAAGCAATGAATGGAGAAAACTTAAGAAGTGAGAAAAATGTCACGTTTTGGCTCAACACTTCCTAAAGAACACAGTCATGCTCTCAGAATCCAACACCAACATGCAGACCATTGGGACTGAACCTTGATTAACCCAAAAAAAAGTAACCCAAAACACAACATGTGTGAACAGCAGTCCAGGAACAAAAAAGCAAGCATTTACACATTTGCTGTGCAGTCAGACCCACCATTCCCCTCTTAATCATCCAATCTAACTTTGGCGAAGAGCTGCGTGTCGAGCCTGGACTCTCATCCTTCGTGCACAAACACACACACACACACACACGCGCGCACACACACACACACACACACACACACACACACACACACACACACACACACACACACACACACACACACACACACACAGAGTTTACTGAAAAGGAAACACTTAGAGAAGCATAGCAATTCCCCCGAAATGTAGCGCTGCAGCTCACATATCCTTTACATCACTATGAACATCCTGTTTCTCTAAGATTAAAATCTACCTTTAAGTCAAATGTTTTTGACTTTTTAATATTGTAAGCTGTTTCCACCTTAATGTTCGCATGTGCTCAAAGGTCCCATGACAGACAAGTTCAATATTGTGACTAAACCTCTTAAATGGTAGAAATACAAAATGCCAGGGTGTTTCTTCTTACCAATCCAGTGGTTTGTAAACTCCTCTCCTTAGCTTGAGCCAGACCGTCCAGTGTGACTTCATTCAAACTACTGAAAACACAAGATTTGCACATTATTTAACCGCCATGAAGAGCCAGTTACATAAAAACGTTAAAAGTTAAAAGTTAAATTAGTCAGGCTAAAACTTAAAAACAAAGATAAACTTTTTTAACAGAAAATGCAAAAATCTCTGAAACGATACAATATTTTACGAATCAGCAAATGCATCATACTAAGAGCTAACAAGTCACAACATAAGCAACACTCGTCAGTGTGGAAGCTGTTACAGAGAGGAAAACTGTATTTTCTAGGACATGTCCAGACATGTCTGGGGTGCAGACTAAGCGAGAGGAGACTTCAAGCAGATAACAGGAAGGTAGAATAGAATAAATGTGGCAGCCTTTGGAAATCTGTGAAGATGAAGATTTGCTTTATCTAGCACATACAAACACTGCTCTTTTGGTGTTGCTAGCTAACATCACTAATTTCTAATATAAGATGTTAAGACAATTTAAACTGTTAATTCTGTGATCATTTGGTCTTTGTTCTTATATAATCTTATATTAAAATTCTTAAAGAGAAATTAGAATCAGTTAAACTTGGTATACGTTGGTCAAAGCTTTAAAAAATAAAATTATAAAAAAATCTGAAATTGGGCCCAAAATTCAGTTTGGTGCATCGCTGGTTTTAGTCTTCAATTGTCACAAATCTATTGTTGATTTTTTTTGTTTACCTTAATCTTTGTTGACTTGAGAAGTTTATTTTCTGTGACAACATGTCATCGGATTCACTTGTACCTGTGTAAAAAAAAAAAGAGCAGGAAGCATTTTAAAATTACAAAAGTAAACAGTAAGGGATTAATGGTAAATCCTTTAATTGGTTCCTCTTTTAGTTACTGGCCACTTGACTGGATAAGGACCCATATTTATCTTGCCGCTACTCACTGTAAGCAGGAATGGCAACATAAAGCGAATCTACAGGTAAACTACAAATAACACACAAAAACCTTTTCTGTCCTACCATCACAAACATAAACATGCACAACCATACTGGAACCTTATCTGCAACTGTTGGCTTTGCTCAGATGAGACTAAGACTGAGCTCTTCACAACAAACCTCACAAATAACAATTACATAGAAAAGCACCTCCTGCCCACTGTTAAGTACAGTAGTGGATGTGTCATGCTGTGGGGCCTTTTCTCTTACAAATGCCTTGAGAACCTTGCTACTAGAACGTATGGCATCGTGAACTCTTAGAAATTCTGAATGAAAGTGAACTGAGAAGGGAATCCCGCTTGGTTTTTTCAGAGGATAATGGTCTAAAACATGTGACTCAACACAGAAATGATTTAGGCTGCTGTAAGAAAAAGGCTTGTTACACATATGACTTATGAAAGAAACAAACAAAACGAATAACACAAACTGAAACTTCATTGTCTACATCAAACAGGAGGCAGCATCATATGAGGGAGTTCAGAGAGCAAGGTACATTGAAAACACAATGAGAAACGGAGCACTTACTTAGTTTAGCCATCTGACTGGACAAACTTTCAGGTTTGGACAGACTGAGGGAGCTGTCACTTTTAACTGAAGTGAAGCCTGATTGGCTGATGGATGAATCAAAATCTGACAGGTTTACATAGCTGGGACTCTGAAAGAGATCAAAAGAAAAGTGTAAAATGTACCCATTTGACACTAGTATGAATGTGTGGCTGCTCTTTACCTTCTGCTCTGTGCTTTGACCATTCGTTAATCTTCTTTCAAACCTGTAATTAGCAAAACAACCAATCATACATTGGTGATTAAATAACACTTTCCAGCGGTATTAATAATGATTTAGTTACCTGTGGTAGCGAGTGAAGGCAGTGTTCATTTCATCGTTGGTGGCCAGTAACTCCTCGATCAGCTTCTCCTCACTGAGTCTGGGGATGATCTTCACAATCCTGTCTTGCATTTCCTTACAAACAGTGTATAACTGCTAATGACACAATGAGACAAAGCATGTGTGGGTAGGGAAGGGGATTGAAGGGCCAGATGCAGCACAAAACGCATACAGTGCTAGATCAGTTAAGGGTAACGCAGCGTCAAGCAACAAGAGAGGAAGGAAATCCCTTTCCTGCAACAGTAAGAGCAAAGAATTTAGATGCAGTGAGACAGATCCATTTTTACCTCCAGCAGCTCCATGTCAGCTTGTTTCACTGTGACTGGATCCAGCTGGCTCATCATATCTGACATGGTGGACAGGTTGCATCGCACAACTCCCAGCTCCGTCTTTAACATCTTTACCTGGAACAGTAGGGTTGTTCAGTAAATGGACCCGGCTATAATTAGAGATGCACCGAGCAACCAGTTGGTGATTGGAGGAGACCGATTTTTTAACTCCATCCACGTGGGATGAGACTTCAGGAGATGACAGGAAGGTGAACGTTTTACAGCAAAGCTGTTCTGTTTGTCACGTTCTGTAGATGTTTGGGTTTTGGTTTTCTTTTTGGTTTAATTTCTTGTATTTTGCTCATGGATTATTTTTGTTTATTTTCTGTTACATGTGTAAGATTTTTCAGGTTTATTTATCCCCACTCTTAGCCTGCCATGATGTAACCAAGTCGGTTCTGTTGACCCGCGCCACATCATCCAGCCTATTGCCTGCACCTGTTCTGTGTGGTATTTAACCTCGCCATTTGTCATTGTTCCTCACTGGTTAATACTGTTTGCTTACTGCTTACAGAGCTGTGTAACACAGACTGCTCTCTCACACACACAGTTTGACATCACCTCTACTTCTAATGTAAATAAATAATTGATCAATCCCAGGGTTTTTAAAGTTTCTGTACAGTTACACTATATCAATAAACAATTTAACTATTTAACACTTAAAAGAAAGAAGAAAATCAGAGCTTTTTCTCTTAAATATGAACTTGGACACTGTGGTTGTTTATTTTTGAACGAATTTTGAAAATACCGAATACCTTATTTATATATATCTATTTCTTTTCAGGTATTCAAAAAAGCAAAAGGTTAAAAAGAGATTAAAGTAGGAGAAGAGATATGCTATAATTATTTATGGTTGGATTTTATTTTAAACAGTGCTGTAAAAAAGCATTGGTCCCTTACAGATTTGAGATGCTTTGTGATGTTTTTAGGAAAGTTTAATATCAGAAAAGATAACCTGAGTAAATACAATGTGCGGTTTTCCAGTTATGACTTCAACAGCTATTTCTTTGAGCCATTCTGAGTTGGACCTGTTGATGTCTTCTAGATCACCCCCCTGTTGCATAACCCAGGTGGACTTGTGTTTGAGGCTACTGACATTCTGACATTCTCCTTTAGGATTTTCTGCTAAAGAGCAAAATTCATGACCCCGTCAATTATGGAAAGTCCTTCAGGTCCTGAAACAGCACAGCAGCCCCACACCATCATTCTACCATCATCATTTTTAACTGTTGGCATGATGTTTAATGCTGTGTTTAATCAAAAGCAGATAGAATGGGACATGCACCCTCTAAAAATTTTCCACTTTTGTCTCTTCAGTTGATAGACTATTTTCCCAAAAGTCTTGGGGATCATTAAGATGCTTCTATCAAACGTGAGATGCGCCTGGGTTTATTTTGGTCAGCAGTAGATTTGGCCTTGGAACTCTCCCATGGATGACATTTTGCCCAGTCTCTTTCCTACTGTTGAATTATGAACTCTGACCTTACTGAGGCAAGTGAGGCTTGCTGTATTTTAGATGTTTTGGGTTCTTTGTCACCTCCTGGAGGAGTTGTTGATGTGCTCTTGGATATATTTTGATAGGACGACCACTCATGAGAAAGTTCACCACTGTTCTATGTTTTCTACACACATCAAACATGGAATAGATTGAACCGTGGTTAACCAGAGTCAAAAAGTTCAAAACAAACAGGCTCTGTAGCCCTTTCCAGGCAGATAGATGTTAGTGACTTTCTTTCAGAACTATTCTTACATTTCTTTACATTAGGGCATGACGTCTTATTTTTGAGACCTTTCAGCCTACCTGATGTTGTTAAACAGGTTCTGCTTAATTGGTTTCTTGATTCTACAGAACTGACGGTTCTCAGGCATGGGTGCGGCTGGGTGGAATTGAGTGCAACTTTTGTTTTTTTAGGCACTAGTGTGCTTTATTTTTCTCAGTATTTTTAGAAAAAAAGCTGACAGGAAATAGGGTGGAGAGAGGGGGGAAGACATGCGGTAAACGTCAAAGGGCCGGGACTCAAACCCGCGACAGCTGCGTCGCTGACTAAGGCCTCTGTACATGGGTCGCAAGCTCTACCCCTACGCCACTGCTGCTTTCTGAGTGCAGCTTTTGTGATTGATAACAGTGAACTTTACGGGGGGGAGTGGGATTACTTACTATAAACATATTATTGTTTAAACAGGTACGTTTTTAACTGAAGCAAAAAGTAGAAAAAATCAGCTGAAACTGGTATGCAAAGGTCAGAGCTCTACAAAACCAGTGATCCGATATCAGCCACAAAAACTCAAATTTTTAGTGAAAGGAAATAATGTGATACAATACTAAGTGAGAAATAGAAATAATGAGCAGTTGTTAAACCAGCATAAAGAAAGTGAAATTATAAGAGGAGTGAAAGTGAGATATTATCTTCTAGCTGCATCACCTGGCTAGGAGTGAAGGCACAGGTTCCCTCCAAGGCCAGTTTGAGCTCAGAGGTGTGAGCTGGGATGAGAGGTTTAGAAGACAGGCGCACAGCAGGGAAAGCAGTAACAGTAGGCCCATTCCCAGGTAAAGTCTGCCACGCAGAGAGGCAGCAAGAAGACAAGAGAAAGGAATGAGCAAAGATAAGAGAAAGCACACAGATGTCAGCAGCAAACCAAAGTGCACACATCACCGCCTGCACCTTTTTTGGAGCTTGAGCCAACAAGTAACCATCGAGCTGAGCCACGGGGAACTCCAGTCCCTTCCTTCGCAGGTCTTCATACACTGACACCACGCCCGTCAGGTCGGGCGAGCTGCGGAATGCGTCGGCCCACGCCTTGATGAGCAAAAACCAAAAATTACTGACAGACAATGAAGCTACCTGAGCTCTTTGTTTCACTCCGCCGCAGCCTCAGCCACACCTGTATGATGGCGAGGACTCTGTCATGCACGACTTGTGGAGGGTTGTTGCTCGGGATGATGGAGCGCACCAGAACCCCCTCAATAAAGTCGCGCGTCGTCACCAGGATGTGAAATCTGTACCCGCAGTTCTTCACGCAGGTCTCAAGAACCTGCAGTTAGAAAGAGGATGAAGGGAAATCCCACAGGAAAAAATGCCAAACAGTTAACTTTCCCAAATGTTGCAGTGACTAACAGGACCAACACTCACAGTAAGAGCCAACATGATCTCCTTGAAGTTCTTGTTTGCAACAATCCTCTTCTTTATGGCTCTGACTGCATCTCTGGGCCTGTAAATCAGAAAGTTTACAACAAGCACATAAGCTCCAGGGAAGAACATTTTTCTGATGATAAATCACACACACACACACACACCCTTCCTCTGAGCTGTTGACAATGTCACAGATTTCCATGTTGAGTTCCCAGTCTTCGGAAGGTAAACTGGAGTTAGTGGCATGCTCTGTAAAAAAGAAGTCAGATATTACGACAGCTTACTATTTCATGCTAAATTAATTACACTTTTCATTCAGACCATTAATAGCAGGTCATCAATTTTTTTTCTGTAGTTAAAACATTTAGTAACTCTTCCAGATATTTGGAAGTAGTTGGAACATATTTAATTTAATTTAATTTCAAATAAAAGAAATATTAAAATTAAATTAGGAATATAGACAAAACAACAATATTCAAAGTAATAAAATGTAATTTAAAAAAACAAAAGGAGGTAAAAAAACCACAGCTTTGTTGTTTTATGTGACAGGATGTGTTTACGTTGCATTTAGTATTTTTTGAAATGTTGACCTTAACTAAACTACAGATGCAAAGAACTCAGCTGGAGGCGGAAAATAGCCGCGCCAGGCAGACGACCAGCCGTCCAGAAACTTAAACATCCCATCTTTTTCCGACTAGTGAACGCACCATACCTAAACGTTACCAGGTTGCGCTAACCACAACACTCTTTGGTGTGGAATCTGTTACGGAGGGGGGAAGACTCAAAGTTAGCTACTGTTACTCTCAGTGAGGTGTTTAATATGATGTCAGATGACGCACAGACATATTTAAAAGGAACATGAATTCTTTATGGAGGTGTGTCGCCTGCGAGGAGTCACAATGGTTAGCCTTGCACCAATAAGGTTCTGGGTTCAAATCCCAGAATGGGGCGGCTTCTGCGTGGAGTTTGAATGTTCTCTCCATGTGTGGGCTTTCTCCATGTACTCCAGTCAGGCCCAGAAACATGACTGTTAAGTTAATTTAACTCAAAGGAACCATCTGCCACACCACATTACATTCATACCCTTCTTGGGGACGTGCTGTCAAATTTGGCAAAGGAGTAAGGTGACCTGCAGCCGATTTCGGTAGATAACAGGAAGGCTGAATGTATCCTTTTGATCTTTTAACCTCTTTCTGAGATGGATCGTGTTAGATTTGAAAATGTTGGTAGTCCATTGGAAATCTTAAAGAGTTTAGATAAGGGTCACCATTCTCTGTAAACAGAGATTGCTTTTAACCACACTAATGCCCCTTTTCCATAAGTATCTACTCTACTTGACTCGGATTGGGTTGGCTCTACACGGTTTGGTTTATTTTCCATTACAAATGAGTACCATCTCAATGTGGGCAGAATTGTAAACAGCAAGGTGTGCCCATAGTCCAAAAGTAATGTGATTTGATTTGTGACACAAACAAACCAAAGACCTTGACTGCAGCTCCGTCTATGGCTGTTGTCAGATTGAGAGTGAAAGAAGAGCCAGAGAATGCTGCAGGCGGCAAGACGAAGCACTCTGGATCAGTACAGGAGAGAGAGGGAAGCTGTGGAGCGGTACAAGCTAGGGGACATGTGAGGGTCAGCTAACGCTACAATAAACAAACACATTAAGCCCAGTGTACAACAGTGTATTAAAATATGATGTGAATAGTAATATCGCCCCCTACCCAATCAGTGACTGACAGACTTCTGACATGGCGTTTTCGACACAGGACGGCTTGCTTGGAACTGCAGCCAAGCAGGTACTAAAGACAGTAATGGTTCCATGTAACCGTTACTAATGGAAAAGCCTAAAAAGCGAGTAGAGTCGTACTAAACCATTCTAGTGCAGATTACTATCAGATGCAAAAGAAAAATTTTTTATGTAAACTCCAAATTTTTGTCTTTGTTGAATTTTACAGTAATGGACCCCTGACACACAGTGTGACTTCACCTCTACTCCAAATACAAATAATAAATGATCGACAGGCTAGAAAGAGGAAGTTCTCAAAGTAACATCAAAAACAACTAAAACCAGTATTGGAAAGTCAAAATTTAACAAAACCTTGTCAGAAGAAATGAGCCACAAATCTCTGATGGGTCCATCTCCAAGCTAAATGTTGTTTGGTTGCACTTTGAATGGCTCTACCTTGGTTTAATTAATTTGTTTTTCAATTTTAATTTAGATTTTGGGCCTGGAATGTTAGTTTTACAGTTGTATTGTACTTCCACAGGATGTTTTGTACCAATCACGTGTCAATTGTTATCCATCTTGGGAACAGTTTGTACCCACTTTGACAACAGATGACTTAAAGTCATTTTCTGTAATCCATTCATAGTCTACTGTAAGTAAATGTGGTTATGTGACACCAATACATCATATCTACCAGCAGGATGTCGCTCAGAATAATGTTCGTTCATAATCTGTCGTAATTTGTTTATCAACTGGTCCACATTGGGTCTTATATAAAACCTTCAGAACAATGTACAAATAAATTATAATGTGTATGTTATTTGAGGATTTTATTTAGCTGCATAATAAATCAATATTCTTAAAGATAAAAAATAAATAAATTAGTACACAGATTTGCAGTTGTGTTTTTCGTTTAGGATCAAATGCTGTCCTTCCTAGTGCCTTTTCTTTTGTTTTTACAAAATGATACTACACCAGACACAATATGCAAGACAGTTATGTAAAGTAAAGCAAGCGTGTTGCTCGTCTGGTCAGTAGTACTTTGTGATGAAAAACAGTTGTATAAGCTGCATAGTCAATGTGGTTTACTTTAGAAGGCTTAATGCCATTGTTGAGATGCATATCTTAATTCTGTGGGATTATTTTTAGCTCCTAACTGCTCAAATGAAGGATAAATGATTTCCTGTTTGATGCCCAAACCTTGTAGAATCATCTTGCTCCTCAGAGACAGAGTGGATGAGATAATTTTGAAGAATTCTAATAAGCCATAAAGACAAAATTCCTAGATGTGCGCATTTATGTGCGTGCAGACCTTCCACTTTGGTATTTAAAGGTAGCACAATCCTAGCTACCTAAAAAAAAAGTAAAAATTGGCACAAAAAAGGGATTTGCCAGTTTCCTTTTTTGGAGTGGGAGTCATTTGGATGAGGTGAGAGAGAACGAAATAAAGGAAAAGCTTGAGTCAGACTTCAGTTGGCAACCCTGGTTTAGGGGAAAAACTACATATTTAGAATAGAATAGAATAGAATAGAATAGAATAGAATAGAATAGAATAGAATAGAATAGAATCCTTTATTTGTCTCTCAGTGGGGAAAATCCCAAAGCACAGGAGCAAGTTTGAAAGGCAAATAGAAGCACACTGGTACACCCATTAAAATCATAGTAATAATAAGAATAATGATAATATTAATAATAATAAAACTACCACAGACAAGACTACTGATTGGCAAAACTATAATTAAATACATATACATTTTAGATATTTTAAATAGAAATTCCACTATATATATTTAAAATTTCCAAATTAACATAATTTAAAGAAGGGTGAAAACTGCTGGCTGTTTGGTGGCCTGTTGTGTGGATGGAGAAAGCCTAACTGTTTACCCTGAGCATTATTTACAGGTGCAACATTAGGAAATGTCAATATAGGTGTATGTGGTTCCTGGTTCCCAAGGTTACTGCAGTCAGTACAATAAATGGAGATAAGCTCCTTAAACATTTTTTAGAGGTTCTTCGGATTTCAATTATTCGCATTGCTAAGGAATATTTATTAAAGCTGCCAGTTTACTTTATATCAATGAGAGGCACAGAAAGCCAGGGTGATGTAGTGCAGCATTCGCTCATTTGGGTCAGATGGGGGTTAGGATGGGGAGGGGGTGTCCGGATCAGCTCGGTGCAGGTTAAAAACAGACCCAACAGGGACCAATCGGTTTCCCCAACACCTCCCCCGCCTAATCATTGTCTGCTGAGGGCGGCAGTCACGCCTGTAAGCCGCTGTTCCTCCATCCGTGTTCATGCATTTAACTTGGGTTTTCCATCAGACCGGCAGCAAGCCTTTAACGCATCATCCCTTGGAATAAAAATTAGGCTACAGAACAGCCTGGATGGCAGCTCGGGGGAGCTTCATTGGGTGTCTGCGGGCGGAACGCTTGAGCGAAGCCTGTAATAACCCTAATCATCACCGCTGTAATTTTACGTTGCTTATTTTAGAGCTCACCGATCCGCTGTCCCACCGGCGAGCTGAACGGGTTCCCCAGCAGAAACTCCATGGTGGTGGGCGGTGAGAGGGTCCAACGTCCCCTGGCCCCGCTGCTGCTGCTTCTGCTGCTGAGCTTTCGCCAAAGTGGGGCACTAAGTGCGTCAGGGTTTAAAGGGAAAGCAGCCTGCTCCTTATCAGATGCTGGCTGTAATAATGTTAGTACGCTGTAACTGCGCCCCTCGGCGGCTGCTTGGATTTCTGCTCCATGTAAACATTTCAGGGAAATCTTTGCATTTGCATAAAGTGACTGTCCGTCTGAACGGTGGGCTTGATTTGCACTGTTTAGAAACCTGTTTCGGAAGATCATCATCATCAAGAATGGATAAATCAGAGTGCAGAACTGCCAGAATTATAGAGCACAGAAAATGATCACTTCAAATAAAAACCTCCATTATCCTGGTGTCCCTAAATAAACACCTGTGCAATAAACTGCTTTCAGCAGATACATACTAAGTACATAGTTTGCCTGTGTGTAATTTAATCTGAGTTTAAATGCAGCTTTTTAGTGAAGGCCTCAGATGTTTGTTAGAGAATCTTTATGAACAAAGAGCATCATAAAGACCAAGGAAGGCAGCAGAGAGGTCAAGGAGAAAGTTGTGGAGAAGTTTAAAGCAGCACTAGGTTATAAAACAATAAGCTTCAGATATTACACTGGCTGCTGTTCCATCCACCAAAAATGAGGAGTATGGAAAACTGTAAACCCACCAAGGCATGTGGTCCACCTAAAGCAGCAGGTTGGATAAGGTGAGGATTTATTAGAAAAACAGCGATGAGACCCTAGGCAGCTCTGGATAAGCAGATCGATCCACAGCCCAGGTGGGAAAAGTAATTTAGTCTTTATGAAAAAGTGGCAAGCAGAAATCTATTTTTGAAAGAAAGACATTGGAAATGTATCTTTCTTTACGTAACTTTAAACGCATGAAGGAAGGTGCTCTGGGCAAATGACACTAACACTAACTTTCTGTTTTACATGTGCTATGTGTGCCAGAAAACACTGCACATCACCCTGAGCCCACAATCCTCAAAGAGTTGTGGTAGCATCATTCTGAAGCTGGCCTGAGCTGATGGGAAGATGGATGGAGCTAAATACAGGTCAGTCCTACAGATAAACCTGTTCGAGCACAGGTGTCAAACTCCAGTCCTCGAGGGCTGGTAACCCGCAACTTTTAGATGTTCCTCTGCTTCAACACACCTGAATCAAATAATTAGGTCATTAGCAGGGCTCTGGAGAACTTGACTGCATACTCAGGAGGAAATGCATCCATTTGTTTGAGGTGTGTTGGACCAGGGACACATCTAAAAGTTGCAGGACATTGGCCCTCAAGGACTGGAGTTTGACACCCCTGTTAGAGGCTGCAGAAGACTTGAGACTGGGGTCGAGGTTCACCTTCCAGGAGAACAACCATGACTACACAGCCAGAGCTGCAATGTATGGAACGCCAAAGTGTTTAAAATTAAATAAATTAATGAAACATTATGAAATGACCCTCTGACATAATCTGAAGAGATTGTGTTGTCACCTGTCATGATTCTGGAGAAATAAATTTCTGAAAGTGACACAAAAGTATATAACAGATAAGCAAGAGTAGGTACTTTGACCCGTTGTTTCTCCAAAAATCTAAAGTAAAATTATTTTAAAATAAATATTAATATTTATTTTTTACATAAACATGTATGTGAAAGTTGTGAATATGTCATTAATATAAATGTTCTTAAGGTTACTTTTCTGTTTTCCTCTTAATTTCTCAACCATTATCTGGATAGGCGTCTGGTCTGCTCTATTACTGTAATGCACCTTGTCTGCGCGAAGCTAATGTTTAACAGAGAGCTAACGTCGGCTGGCGTGACTCTCGGCTCACTTCACCGCAGTGAACTGTGCTGGGTGACAGCAAAAATATAACAGCAGTAACCCCGATGATTATGCCAGACAGCACTAAAGTCTTGAGCGCCGTGCTCTACATATTCCATGCGAACACGGTGCTCAATGCCTCTTAGGGTATCCACAATGGCGTCGTCGATGCTAACATTCTAAAGAGCAATTATCATCCCGATCATTTGAAAGACGTCATCCAAACAACTCAAAATGGCATCACATGATAAATTATTCCCCTCAATTTGATCTGCTAAGGTAACCAGAGCTGAATGAAGTTAAAGAAACTCCACCATCCTTCCTAAACCTTGAGCTGGGGCAGTTGCTGCTCAGGGAGCAGATACTCAGGGAAACTAATGTTTACGTTAGGCTCAGCCAATAGGATGCAGGTCCAGCCGGTTGATGCTGATTGGCCCCACAGTCATTCAGTTGTAAACTGATATTATAACATAGATAGGCCACTGGTAAAAAAATCACCCTTATAAAATTAAAGCTGGCTTTTTGAAATAAAAGCTAACTTTAAAAAAATTACATTTTGAAATAAAAAGAAATTACAGGAATTACATAAAAATAGCCTCAACAAGAATTTCAGTTATTAGGTAAAAATTTTATATGAAAATTCTCTTATAAAGCTGATTTTTAATGGAAAATGAAATATATTTCATAATGAGCTGAGAATTTAGTATACATTCAATTATTTCACAATTTAATTGTCACATTAAATCATTATCTATTATTTATTTATTTAATTTTTTAACTGTGTCCTGTCTGGCAGTGTAGCGCTCAGAATTGTTGTCTGACTACCAAGAAAAACCCCAGCAGATTTACTTTCACAAGTGGAGCATTACAACTAACGCTTTAAAGCTCTGCTTGATATTTATAAAATAAGCTTTATTAGAAACTGCTTTGGGATTATTTCAATTGTTACGGAGACGGAGACAGAAATGGAAAGGAACAAAATAAGAAGCACGAAAGAGAGAGAGGCGGGCAAAAAGGAAAAGGGGAGAGAAGGAGAAAAGAATGGATGAAAGAAAGAAAGAAGGATGAAGAGAATACAAGATAACACCTGCTTGCTTCTACACCTGGAGAAACATTCATATTAACAGTTTTTTACCAAAAAGTGCACTTTACTTATGAATACAAGATGTATTTAGTGGTAAATGCGACTTAATATAGAACATTTGTGTATCTGTTAACACCTGAATCTAAACACCTGTGGGTCTGAGTTATCTATTATTTATCGATGTAGATACTTATTTCATAATGTTTCATTTATTTATTTAATTTTGAACACTTTGGCATTCCATAGCAATGGATCAGTTTGGATCAAAATATATTCATGTGTTAGAAGGGCATAGTCAAAGCCCAGACCTAAATCCAATATAGAATCTGAACATGAATCCAACATGAAAAGTGATCTGTGTTTGAGCTGTTTTGCAAATAATGGGCCACCATTTAAGTCTAGATTAGCAAAACTGGTAGAGACATACTCTCTAAGATATGAAGATGGAACTGCAACAAAAGCTAGTTCTTGAAAGTATGGACTTAAGGAGTGTGAATAGAGATGCATGCCACACTTATCTGTTTTTATTTGCAAGATAAAATTTGAATGCCATATATCATGCACCACTTTGTGTTGACCTATCATACAAAACCTAATAAATTACCTTGACGTTTGGGGTTGTAACATGGCAAAATGTCGTCTGCTGCTCTTTGCTGACTGACATTCCAACAGGGAAAGTGAAAACTTCCCTCAAGGAACTGAGGGATGTCATCCAACTGAACAGGAAAACTACCTGTCACATTGTCAGTGGGAAAAAAAACAAAGAAATTGGTGAACAGAATATGCCAGACTGAAGTGCTTCTGAATATTTTTCATAAATGTAACACCATAAGTCATTTCAGTCTGCAAACCCACAGCAGAGACAGCACTGATGTTAAACAGACTGTGTCCTCACAGAGAAGGAGTGGTGGATCTGTTGTGTTCGATCATGTTGCGATTGTATGACTCAGACACAGTGACTCACAGCCTAATACGTCACTCTTACTGCTAATACACACTCCACTTCGCTCTTGACACCAGCAGGAGACACAGTTGCTCCAACTTTTTATATCTTCAGATTAATATTTATCTCACTTGCATCATTTCTTTCTATTGAACTAAATCAAATTATTATCATTTTATTGTGAAACTGTTGCAAAACAAAACAACAGTTCTCTGGGATCGTTAATCAGATTATTGTGGAAAGATGACTAAACAGAAAATCTATGTCTTATAATTGTTCACATTATCTATTAAAAGTTTGTCTAAAGGATGAATTCCTTACATATCACAGGCTACAGTTTCATGACATTCAAATCAATCTCTCAAAAGTGAAAATTGGCAGTGAGTCTTTATGTCAACCACCTAAAGGGACCCAAAAGCAGACTCATAGTTCTGGTTTAATGAATAGCAGGAGCACAAGATAATAATAGTTGAAATGGCAGATGAAGAAGAAGCTTGGCAGCAGCAGATGAGGGCTCAAGGGCGGGTGGAACTGGATTTGAAGACAAAGAATGGAAGATTAGAATAACTTCAAGATCTAAAAACTTGAAACCAGCTCCCAGTTTTAGTCCGTGAGGCGGACACCCTGTCTACTTTTAAGGCTAGGCTTAAAACTTTCCTTTTTGATAAAGTTTATAGTTAGAGTGGCTTAGGTTATCCTGAGCTGTCTTTCTTATTTTAGCTCCGTCTTCTTCTCCCCTTGTTGGATGGAGTAAGGGGGAGTCAGGTTTAGCCTAAACCGGCTCAGTTATGGTGGAGGTGCAAACACATCCTCCATTTCTGCTACCTGTATGACCCCCTCTCTTTTCCAATGGTTATGGTCAATCTGACAGAGAGAGGTATCCCAATCGTTGTGGTTTTTAGTATAACAATGGCCATCAGTGGGCTCTAGATGGACAAACTGTCTACTTTTAAGGCTAGGTTTAAAACTTTCCGTTTTGATAAAGCTTATAGTTAGAGTGGCTTAGGTTATCCTGAACTATCTCTGTAGTTATGCTGCTATAGGCTTAGGCTGCTGGAGGACATAATGACCACTTTCACCCTCTTCGCTACATTCTCACACAACTCTTCAATTTTGCATTATTTGCTGTTATTTCAGCTTTTAACTTTGTTCTCTCTCTTTTCTCTCTTAGAAGCTACACCTGGCCTGACTCTGTGTCTACCTGTGACACCTTCTGGAGAGGGGCATCGTCCGAGCTTCTGCTGGCAACAACTTAATGCTCACCCTCTACCGATGATCCACATGGCCCTGTCTTTCAGTGTTTAACCCTTTCTCTCTCCTAGACATAGCTACTGACTGAGCTTTTACTGTAACTAACTCTATGTGCTCTCTTTCAGACTCTAACCTTGAAAACTGGCTCAGAGTTTATCTGTTCCTTCTTTCTAGGTGAAACGACTAAAGGAGCTACAACCATTAACATTTACCTTCTCCTTCCCATAGAAAGTACTCCTGGATCAGTGCTTCTTTATTCTCTTTGTGTCTCTGCTCTGTTCTCTCTAACCCCCAGTCGGTCGTGGCAGATGGCCGCTCACACTGAGCCTGGTTCTGCTGGAGGTTTCTTCCTGTTAAAAGGGAGATTTTCCTCTCCACTGTTGCTACATGCATGCTCAGTATGAGGGATTGCTGCAA
The DNA here is from genome assembly GCA_036173005.1 of Crenichthys baileyi. Classification (NCBI taxonomy): domain Eukaryota; kingdom Metazoa; phylum Chordata; class Actinopteri; order Cyprinodontiformes; family Goodeidae; genus Crenichthys; species Crenichthys baileyi. The sequence goes on from JAHHUM010002354.1 coordinate 398,114, forward strand.
AGTCAACGCCAGTGACTGTCCACTGTCTCTACATGCTCATCCGGGAGGAGTGAATGCTGCAAGTCACTGACTGGATGTAATCTGCTGGGTTTCCTTAGACAGAAAAACTTTTTATCCAATTTGAATAAATAACAGAATCTGGCTGCACTGTTCAATGATTAAGATTAATTGGAATGTATGTACCTGACTTTTGTGAAGTGACTTGAGACGACATGTGTTGTGAATTGGCGCTATATAAATAAACTGAATTGAATTGAATTGAATTGAATCTCTTAATTAGTTTTAGTTATATACCAGGACTAAGTGCGTCACTTAGTCAGAAAATCTGGCGATGAGCGGACGTAGAGCCTGGGTATTTATGGAAGGTGGTGCATGGAAACAGCTGCGTCTTGTTCCAGACCATCAGATGCTGCTTCTGTAGACAAGGAGACTGCCTACCCAGTTGGCCTCCTCGTGACACTTTAGATCACCTTGAAGGAATTTTGAACCACTATTCTTTGCAGAATTGTTTTAATTCAGCCAAAGTAGAAGATTTTTTTTTGAGAAATGCACCATTTAAGGTGATACCACAGCATTTCAATTCGAAGGGCCAGCCTTTGACTTGTCTTCAGATGTGCTTCCTAACACCTCCTTCTGCAAAACCCAAGTGCACTTGAAAAGAAGGCATGGTCCCATTAGTTACAACAAACTGTCCAGGTCCTGAAAAATCAAGGCAACCCTAGACCATCACACTACCAACAGCATGATTGGCTCTTAATATGATGTTCTTTTTCTGAAGGCTGCGATAGGTTTATATCAGGTGTAATGGAGGTGAATTCCTTCCAAGAACTTCCCTTCTCACCAGTCCACAGAATATATTTCCCAAACGTCTTGGGAATCATCAAAATGTTCTTTGGCAAATGTGTGACAATGTGAGAAAAATGAGGCTTCCAGTGCTTTAAATGTTGTTCTGGGGTTTTCTCTGACCTCCTGGATGATTCATTGAATTATTCTTGGAGTCATTTCGGTAATTCCTAGGAAGGTTCCCCACTGTTCCATGTTATCTCTGTTTGTGCACAATTGCTCTCAATGTGCTTCACTGGAGTCCGAAAACCTTAGAAACGGCTTTACAACTTTTTCCAGACTGATACACGTCAGTGAATTTGTTTCTTTAGACTTGGGCAAGGTGGATCTTTTACTCTGTGTTGTCTGAAAGGTTCTATTTAAATGTGATCTTGATTTTACAGGTCAGGCAGTAATCAGGCCTAGATGTGGCAAGTGATATTGACCTCAGCTCTAAAACAAATGTGACTACTCACAGATGATCCCTGACTTAAGAAGGGTGGTGATAACTGGTTCACATCGGACAAAGCTGTTATAGCTTTTTCCCCTTAATGAATAAGTCATCATATAAAAACTACAGTCAGTCAGTCAGTCATTTTCTACCGCTTCTTCCATTGTGGGTCGCAGGGAAGCTGGTGCCTATCTCCAGCAGTCTATGGGTCACCCTGGACAGGTTTCCAGTCCATCGCAGGTCTATAAAAACTACAATTCATGTTTAATCATCTTATCTTTGTCTGACTTTAAAATTTGTTTGATGAGATGGAAAAAGCTAAACAGAAGAGGGCAGATACTTGGATGGATGGATGGATTGATGGATAATTCAAATGATAATTACAAATACAGATAGCCAATTAAGTAAAATGAGACACCCCTGCTGGGTAATTCATATGACTAAGCATTTCTGAAAATATTTCTAAATGAATACATTTTGTGATGAAAAATGTGTATTTCTTGTCTGAATTTGAAATGAAATAAGGGTCAGGAATTTATTGATCAGAAGATTACAGAATGCGGTGGGTGAAACATTTTCTTCCACAATGTGTAGCTTTTTTTAGTCACCATTGTAGTAGTTTGTGCCCCCTGTGATAGCTCATTGTGAAATCTGAGCTCCACAGCAGTTTGTGGCATGATCTCATATATCAGTCAATGGCCACAATAAAGGTGTGTAAAGCAGCTGACAGGTGCCGGCCAATCATGGATTGTCAGAGTAAAAATCTTTAGTGTCTTTGTGCTGACACTGAGCTCTGGAAATTCACGTATCATTTATTATTCTTAACATTTCTTATACTCCATATTAATGTGATTCAGGTGAAGATCAGCCAAGTTCATGTCTGAAGATTAACGTAGTTCAAGTGTCTGAGTTTTGGAGGAACAGCAGCAGGCCTGTTGTTCTAAACCTCTCGCAAGAAAATAATGGTTTAAAAGTTTTATACTTTCCCCTTCTTTCCATACATAAATACTAATGGTAAAGATTTGGTTCCTTAAATGTAGAGTTTATTTTCAAATTCTAAAGCTGTTTAAGAGGAAAATTTTTTTAAAGACTTACAATGAGGGAGAGCTGCATTGAAAATAAATACAATATATTCAGCACATAATGCAATACAGCCCCTGGAACTGGAAATTATTCTATACTTGCAGAAGAACTTTGACTCAGAAAACAAAAAGTAAGCACAAAGTTGATAATTGGCAAATTTATTCCTTCAGGAACTATCAGTCAGGACTACATGCAGAAACAAACTGATTCCTTTCTTGCTTCTAATTAGCGTAGGCTGGCTGTATACTCGTCTGTATTCACAGCTCGTAGGCCACTGATTGCTCTTCTCAGCCTGAAAACTGAGGACAGTGGAGAATGCTGCACGCCTTTGACCACATCTGTTTGTAAGCAGCCAGCTGCGATGGCCTTTAACAACTGCCATCATATCAGAACAGTGAAGCACAACACATTTTCAAGCAAAAGAAAAACGGAAAACTTTACCCACAAAAACAGAGGGTCCTTTAGGAAGCATTTTCATGACGGCGGTCCAGTTTGTGGTGCAATTAGGCTGTAACTTCTCAGCATGAGTCATCAGTGGGTTGAGGCGAAAACAGCTGAGGTTGGAACCGAAACCATCTGGTTTCATCCTCATTACAGAGAACGATACTCCCAGCTAACACCACATACAGAATACCTTCTGATCCCGTTGTCATGGCAGTAAAGATGTAGGATGCCAGTGGGACAGTTCACTGTTTTTTTTTTGTCTATTTAAGTATTCATATCCCTTTACCTCTTTCATATTTTGTCATGTTACAAACACAAACCCCAATGTATTTTAATTGGGTTTTAGGTGAAAGGCCACTACAAATTAATGCATATTTGTGAAGTGGAAGGAAAAGGATACATAGTTTTAAATATTTTCAGAATACGAATCAGAAAAGTGTTTCCTCCATTTATGTTCAACCCCCTGAGTTAAGAGTTTGTAGAACCTACCTGTGCAGCAATAAATGCATCACAAAATATTTTGCCAAATCAAACAAAGTAGTCTGCTTTTTATAGAAATCGGATGTGTAAATCTTTGTGAATCTGAAACATGAAAAAGGCACTCACATGTTTGCCCTTTTAAAAAGAAAGGTATTCACTGTCCTATATTTTTTAGTTCGAATTTTTTACAATATTTCCATCTAGGAGTTTTTCTGGCTATATTGTCAGCAACAACAACAACAGGATGTGGGTCCATCCTTCTTGAAAAAGCTTGTTTGAAATGGGTGTCCCCAAGTCTGTTTTTGAGTAAAACCCACTGGATGATTGTGGTCTGTTTACACTGCTTAATAAAAGATGAATGCCCTTGTCCACCCCCCCAATTCTATAAAAAAAAATGTCCATATGCACCTAAAGCCGGTTCTGGTGTGGCAAATTTGAATCATTCTTGAATTGTGGTCAAAGGCCACAAGAAATTTAAGAGAAAAAACAAATGGAGAATGCAGAAAAACAATGCAAAGATGAAAATATTAGGTTAATAATTCCAATAATCATTCCAATCATCGTTTGATCTTTTTAAAGACAAAAACTATAAGGCATTTACATAGATAAATGAAATATTACCCAGTTATTTCATTCTTATAATTTAATATTCACTTGAAAGAAATTGAGATTGGTTGGAGTGTATACCTCCCTCAAGTGTTTTACACTTACTCTGTCTAATACATTACAAATGGTTAATTACTGTGAGAACAGCCCTAATCAGATTAACTCACTTTAACTAGAATGAGGTTTGATTAGTAATGAATCCAATAAGCATCACTTCTGCAAACATATTGTATAAAATAAACATTTTACAGAAACCATTCACAGGCCATGTGTGTCCTATGTATTGCCTTTATATACAGTGATATGCATTCAAACCCCTTGAACTTTTTCACATTATGTTACCTTACAACCACAGAATTCATTGCAATATAGTTGGATTTTATGTTTTAGACAATTTGCCCCAAGCTGTTTAGGATACATTGTAAACGCAGAAGAATAGAAGGTGCTCTGGTCAGATGAGAGCAAAATGTAACTCTAAATGTGGCAGAAAACTAAACTGCATGATGGACATGGTGGTGGCAGCATCATGCAATGGGGAAGCTTTTTTCAGCAGAGACAACAAAGCAGGTGAGAGTAAATGGGAACATGGATGGAGATCAATGAAGGACAATCCCAGAAAACATGTTAGAAGCTGCAAAAGACCTGAGACTGGGGTGGAGGTTCACCTTCCAACAGGACACAAACCCTAAAAATACAACCAGTACTGCAATTAAAGGGCTTAGATTAAAGCATATTCATGTGTTACAATAGACCAGTCAAAGTCCAGTCCTAAATCTAATTAAAGATTTGTAGTAAGACTTAATAATTGTAATCTTCACAGACAGTCTGCATCTAATTTAACTGAACTTGAGCTATGCTGTCAAGAATGGTAAATTTTAGTCTTTCAGTCTAGATGCGCAAAGCAGGTAGACTTTAATTGCAGAAAACGGTAGTCTCTACAAAATATTGACACAGTGAGGCTGAATACAAATGCACACCACACTCAGATTTTATGTGTATAAACTTTTAAAAGCCATGCATCACTTTCCTGCCACTTCACAATCATGCGCTACGTTGTGTGTTTTCTATTCATGAAATCCCAATGAAATACATGGACGTTTGTGGCTGTAATATCATAAAAGCTCAAGGGGATTGAACACTTTTTCAAGGTGCGCTATTTTACAGAATCATTTATTATGAAAGGAAAACCACAGAACAGATACACAAAAACACTAAGGAGCAACATGCAGTGGCCTCCAGTTTTTACTTCTTTAAAGGATGGAGCAGGTGAAGCCGCAGCAGTCTTTCAGCAGCGTTAGTCCAGTTTTAGAGATAAATGGATTAGATGTCAGCTGGGATTTGGATGCAACCTTGCGATCTTGCAGAGCACCTGAAAGACACAAAATAATGGAAAACACACTGGGCCTGATCTTCAAAGATTTCAAATATGGAGTGCTACATTGCACGTGCAACTGGTGGACGTGTTGCGGCTGATCTACAAAGATTGCTTGCGCAATGGATTACAGGTATAAAAGCGGTTTGGACGGCCCTATTTGGATGAGAAAATTGCGTGTGCAACTGGCTGTTACCTTGGAGAGTGTTGGAGAGCAGTGCGGTCATAAAAGAAAGATGAAGTTAGAAGCCACGATGTTAGATGTAATAATAATAAATACAACAATAATAGTAAATTGCATTTATATACAGTTAGTATCTCAAAGTGCAAGAAAACAACAGTAAAAACATTTAAAAAGATGAAAATACTAGAAACTACAGTTAAACTATGAAAGTATAGATAATTATATTTGCATATCCTCCTCCCACAAATTTGAGCGTTTGGGTTATTATCTTTTGTTTTGCATTTTCATGAAGGCAAACATTTGTAGATCAGCTTTGCGCACACAATCCAGTGTGCACATGTTTTTGTACACGCAAACCTTTTGAAGATCAGGCCCTTAGTCTATAAAACCTGAAGTTCTATATTTTCAGAATGTAACTTCTTGTAGGGCTGCATGATATTAGGAAACACACACAATAAGTGATAATATTGGTCAACTCTGCAAATGCGGTGTGATTTGGTGAAAATAAACAATGAATTAAAAAGCGTTCATGTCCCTCTGCTTGGGGTTCATTGCCAATATAGACCAAAGAAAAAGAGTAGTCCATCCAGCTACTGGAAAATATTGAAGAAAAAAAACATTATTTATTAACAACAAGGTTTACTTTTAAATAGCTGCAGCAATAAAACTGCTTAGTTGGAGTTTCTTAACATCTTGACCACCCCAGAACCTCTTTACCATCTAAAACAGTATGCAGCAATAAATAACTAGTGTAGCTAAATATATCACAGGTATAGAGAGCCTTAATGCATTAGTTAAAAAATTATCTGAGATTTATCGGAGTCCGGGCAGTTCTTTGTGATATGCATACTGCGTAAAGTGGTAATGCGATAATGATAAATATGCTATATATTGTACAGTACTTTCTTACTAAAAATCTAACACGACAAATCTTAGAAGTCTTCAGTGTGGCCAAGCTGAAGGTACAAACAGGAGTCAGAAAACTTAATTTAACACAAAGGACTTCACTGATCATTCCTTCATGCTAAATTCATTGTTTAAAGATAAACAATTAATTTTCATATACTTTTTAAAGTTTGTTTGTACATTTTCTGTGTTCTAACTACATTGCAATATACTTCATTGCTTTTTAGAAATTGAATGTACTACCTACTGTCTTCTGCAGAAAAACTCATCTCTATGCACTGATCCTTACCAAAACAAACAAACTTCAAAACATCTCTTTGGGGACTTTAAGAAGGAAACCCTACATCTAAGTGGGATGTTTATTTTGGTGTAATTGAACCCAACGTTTTATACGATTTATGATCTGTATCTGTATTAACCTATAACTATTTGGTTTACAGGTAGAACCCCATTAAACAACATTGCAAAATTCACACCTTGACATATCAGTGGGACTCAGTGACTTGTTTAACTCACCTTTTTCAGCCAAACCACTGGGAAATTTTGACTGTAAGAAGGCTGGCATCTCCCTGTCTTCCTCTCTTTCCCTGAGGAGGACAATATTTCCTTGATTTTATTGTTCTAGGACATGTTTTTAATGCTTTATTTAATGCACCTATAACTTAAGACCACAGACTGGACTGATATATTTATTCTGTGAATGCTGCATCTGCACAGCTCTTTTCTCATTTTGCATTTTCATATCTAATATTTACCGGAGATGTCTGTGCTACCTCCCAGCTGACATCCTAGTTTGTGAGGAATAAAATGTCACTCAGTTATTTCTGATCCTCAGCTGCTTATCAGCAGTTGCAGCTAATTTGAAACATAAATAAACAGCAGGAGTGATGTAGGATGTACTGTTAAAAAGCAAAGCAAGTTTATTTCTGTAGCTTCCTCCATTCATTAGCAATAAAACAGTACCTTGGAGCAGCAAGAAAGTACATTAGAAAAATTACATCGAGAAAATAACATTAAATTTCATGTATTACATAGCTAAGAACTGATAAAACAAACTGTCCAAGTATGCTTGACCCATAAAGGAATGCTGCAGAAAACAATGAAGTTTTCCATCCTAAATCAAAGCAGCCAACAGTTTCGTCACACATTAGGCTTTCAGGGACTTGGTTTCAGAGTTGAAGAGGATGCTGACTCCCCTTATTTAGTTCTGGTCGTGGCAACAAAAAGTAAACAGTGTAGGAACTCTCTGATGACCTAACTCTGAGACATATTTAGGCCCCAGATCATTCAGTGCCATTTAACAGCGATTTAAAATATAAAAGGAGTGAGAAATTTTCTGTTTCCTGTGTTGGTGAGGACTCTGGCAGCAGCATTTTGGATAATGTACAGATGTGCGATTTTTATTTGCTGAATGTTAAGGCATTATTGCAATAATCTAGTCGACTGAAAATTTAAGCATGCAGCAGTTGTTACATGTTTTGTTTTAAGAGGAATTTCACAATTCTTGCAAAGTTTCTCAAATGACAGCAGGGTTTGTTCCATCCATCCATTCATCCATCCATCCATCCATCCATCCATCCATCCATCCAGTCTCTGTTGTTTTTGCAGGATCCATATTTAAAGCCATATTTTCAGTCGCTTGTATCCAGGATACAAGCAGCCCTGGTGGAGTCAAGTCTACAGTAACAAGCTTGACCATGTACGAGAATGTGAGCACAGGTCTTTGGTTAGTAATACGTCTTGTTGAGTGTTGATCTCCAACCTTGCACTTCTAGGCTAAAAAATAATTACTTCTGTAGGAAACTGGTGTCTTGTGAGAAATATAAAGATGTGTGTCATTAGCATAGTATAAGAGAAGTAATACTCTAAACAATCTAAACTAGAGAGGACATGTACATATGGAATAAAAGTGGCCCGAGAATAAACCCTTGAGGAACCCCACGTGTGAACTTTGTTTGGTCAAATTATAATGCAAAATGATACCCAGTTATCAGTTCAGTATCATATGATCAACGATGTCAAATGCCACACTCAGACACATTATTAAAAAAATGGAAGGTTTCGGTCCATCACTTTTAAGATGTAGGTCTGATGATAATTTTATAAGAGCAGTTAGAGGATCAGACTAAAAAGGAGTAAAGCGAATGGACAAAATGCAAAGAGATAGATTTTAAGAGAGGGGACAAAAAAAGACTTCATGTAAATTGCTGATTCAACTACAGGTACTTTTCACAGTGCAAAAGTCATCTATTAGGAACATTTCACTACACTTTGTGACAGATTCTGTCACCAAAAGAGTGATCTAAAACATGCTGAAATACTCAACTCTTGTATAGTTAGCTTATTTAGTGAAATCAAAAATCTGTATTAAATATCTTGCGTCTCTGCCAAATGATGATCTTCTACATTTATAATGTACATTTTTAGGGTGTTGGGAAAACATCAGCACTCAAGTCCTGTTGGTTCTTTAGTCTCACCTGAGCCTTTCAAACTCCACATCATCCACCAAGAAGTCTCTGGTCTCCACCAGCTTGTTAATCTGCTTCAGCAGCTCCTCCTCCTTCTCTCTGTCTTCTGTGGACTTGTCTTTGTCTGTTTAACAGTCACAAAATGGGCCTCATAATCTGAAACAGTCTTATCTATTTAAATGAAAAACTACAGGTAATTTGGGATTATCTTGTAGGTCCAGTAAACCTTTGAAATATCCTCTATTTAGATCTATTCCATCACCTTTAGAAAAAAAAAATACTTACTTTACTTCACTTACTTTCATGTTAAAACTCTAAATAAAATCAGCCTTGTGGCAGTTAGACTGTTAGGCTTCACCGATCATTACGGGGTTTTTTAATTTAAGAAAATACTTTTACTGATCCTTTCAGTAGGTGCAGCGGCTGTTTAGTATTATACCTTAAACTCAATAACTTGAAGAGTTTCTTTACTGGTCTAAAATTTTAAGGCACAAGATTCAATAAAATATCAACTCAAGGTTAAAGGAGAAAAAAGCCTTGAAAAAATAAACCTATATTTAAAGGTCCTGTTTGTGGAATGTGCTGAAATTTACACATGTCCTCCGAAGGTATTCACTGTTCAAAAGCACAGAGATCTTCATTAGAGATTAGAAAATCAAAAACTGCCTTAGCTGGAAACCTTCTAAGAAAAATGTGGGTGGGTCAGCAACAATGTGGGAAATCGCCACACACAGAAAGAGAGATGTTTTCTATAAATATTTTTCAATTTACCTGGAATTGTGATGAGTTTCTGCAGCTCCTGTTTCAACCGTGTAATTTCTTTACAGAGCTGAATGTCATCCATCCTGAGTGAAGAACATCAAACAAAAATGGCGTTGGACATGTGCAGAAAAGTCAGCTGTGTGTAAACTGGACTTGAATGTTTTCGTTACTGAAGTGAATGCTTGACTTCAGCATTGCACATGCACAGTAATAAATGGAGGAAGCTTCCATATACTTTGTGGACTTGCACACTTAAAGAAGCAGAGGTTCTCCTAATGTGAGTTATTTAACTTCAATATATCCCTATGTGTCATGTATGACTATATTATTCACATTTGTTCTTCCAGGCTAGTTTTCCATGTAAAGGATGAGGCATAAAAGTATTTGCAGACTAATGCTAATGTTAACACGGGCCTGTGGGGCCAACATAAGCAGAAAACTGCCGTGCGTTTTACTTGAGAGCCTTTAATGTTTATGTCCAAGATAAGAGCTCAGAACATTAATTACCTATATTTTAAATGCAGCACTTGAGCAAGTCTGTAAACGTAAACCAAGCCTGCTAGCATGCATTTAGCCTTAATTTCGCGCGGTCATGCGGAGGGTAATGTGACGTTCACGAATGATCCGATTCCTTTGAAAAGCTGTTTACCCAGAACGATAACTGACTCAGTCAGTTACAGCCGTGCTATGTTTTTTTTATGACATTGCTTGCCAAAATGCTCTGCACACACTGCAATAGCTAATACTATTTTCATTTCATTAACAATTATATTTATTTAATAAGCGAATAAATACAATACAAGACAGCGGTGGACGTAGGAGCACTCCTCTACTATTTGTTACATGTTCCTTTTATTTTGTTTCTATATTACAAATAGCACTAAAATGTTACCAATGCACACAACACTTGTAGTAAAGAACTACATGGGTATTTTATATTTATACTTTGAAATGTTATATTTATGAAAATATATACATTACCATTTTTTTCTGCAAGAACATACAGTGGTTCTATTTTTTACCTTTTGAGTGAATATTAATTTTACTTAATACAGATGATTCTACCTTTTTGTGAATTTCACTCACAATAACAGGTATATATGTTGTTTTTACCTTCTTGCCGACCAGTGATGTCATTGCTATGAGGACTGCTGTCCTGCAGTGTCTATTGGTTTTCCTCTGGGAAGATGGAAGAGAGCTCTACATTGTCTTTCTTCCACATATTGCAATTTGGTTAGAGGTTGTGAACTAAAAAACTAAAATTTTCACCTCATTCTTTTTTATTTTATTTTTACTTTTCTTAATATCCACAGGATTTAGATGCCATGCCAGACTTCACACAGGTTCCTGTGGGGTTATTGACTGTTATTCCTGAAGTCAGTCAGCAGCCAGGTCCAAATGATCTACACCTTGAAACATCCAGCATTGGTGTCATTCTGGAATGCACAATTGTCGTGGATGATATTGAAAGCCATAATGAAGCTGTTTGCCTTATATTTGGACTGGTCAATGGCCTTCATTTTGAATATCCAAAATGCCTAAAAAAACACCTTTGACTTCATTCTGAGGGTTATGCTCAGTCTGGGTGTAGGTAACCTCAGGCCAAAACTTCAGAGCTTGAAAAATGCACTTATGCAGAGGCACGTAAATACAGATAACAGTTAAAGATGCTTAAGCAATCAATAACCAGTGGAAAGTACTTATGTTTACAGTCGCTTGCATTTCTTCATTTTGTACAGTTAGGTTCATAATTATGTAAATTTTTTGTATTGTATTCTGTTACAATGTTAGGGGTATTCTTAATTTTAACCACTGAAGCTTATCTGTAAAGTAAAAAGAAAAATACCTGTTTTTCCTGAACATTAAATCAGACAAAGCTTTTACTGATTTAGATCAGTTACCAACAATATTTCTTTTTGCTAAATACCAAAATAATAGTATATTGTACATGTCAGATTTCTTTGCTTTTAAGCATTTTGTGAAAGCCCAGATGATGATCTCATTGTTCAATGTAAGTATGTAATAAGCTAATTCACAGCATTAAAGTTTTTTGGGAATTCACTTTTAGATGTATTTTAAGTCAACACTTTAAACCATGGGTCTATGAGGGACCAAAAATGACTAAATGAAAAATAAATAAATAAATACACATATAAATGTATCAATAAATAAATATAAAAATAAATAAATACACATATAAATGTATTTATTTATCTATTTATTTTCTCCTTTTTGTGTATTTATACATTTATGTATTTATTCATTCATTCATTTATACATTTTTTCATTTATACATTTATTTATTCATACATTCATTTATTTATACTTTTATTTATTTATTCCTACATTTATTTCTGTATTTCTGTATTTCTACATTTCCACATTTTCATTTATACATTTATTTATTCATACATTCATTTATTTATACTTTTATTTATTTCTTCCTACATTTATTTCTGTATTTCTACATTTCCACATTATGTACAGGGGTTGGACAATGAAACTGAAACACCTGGTTTTAGACCACAATAATTTATTAGTATGGTGTAGGGCCTCCTTTTGCGGCCAATACAGCGTCAATTCGTCTTGGGAATGACATATACAAGTCCTGCACAGTGGTCAGAGGCATTTTAAGCCATTCTTCTTGCAGGATAGTGGCCAGGTCACTACGTGATACTGGTGGAGGAAAACGTTTCCTGACTTGTCCTCCAAAACACCCCAAAGTGGCTCAATAATATTTAGATCTGGTGACTGTGCAGGCCATGGGAGATGTTCAACTTCACTTTCATGTTCATCGAACCAATCTTTCACCAGTCTTCCTGTGTGTATTGGTGCATTGTCATCCTGATACACGGCACCGCCTTCAGGATACAATGTTTGAACCATTGGATGCACATGGTCCTCAAGAATGGTTCTGTAGTCCTTGGCAGTGACGTGCCCATCTAGCACAAGTGTTGGGCCAAGGGAATGCCATGATATGGCAGCCCAAACCATCACTGATCCACCCCCATGCTTCACTCTGGGCATGCAACAGTCTGGGTTGTACGCTTCTTTGTGGCTTCTCCACACCGTAACTCTCCCGGATGTGAGGAAAACAGTAAAGGTGGACTCATCAGAGAACAATACATGTTTCACATTGTCCACAGCCCAAGATTTGCACTCCTTGCACCATTGAAACAAACGTTTGGCATGGCATGAGTGACCAAAGGTTTGGCTATAGCAGCCCGGCCGTGTATATTGACCCTGTGGAGCTCCCGACGGACAGTTCTGGTGGAAACAGGAGAGTTGAGGTGCACATTTAATTCTGCCGTGATTTTGGCAGCTGTGGTTTTATGTTTTTTGGATACAATCCGGGTTAGCACCCGAACATCCCTTTCAGACAGCTTCCTCTTGCGTCCACAGTTGATCCTGTTGGATGTGGTTCGTCCTTCTTGGTGGTATGCTGACATTACCCTGGATACCGTGGCTCTTGATACATCACAAAGACTTGCTGTCTTGGTCACAGATGCGCCAGCAAGACGTGCACCAACAATTTGTCCTCTTTTGAACTCTGGTATGTCACCCATAATGTTGTGTGCATTTCAATATTTTGAGCAAAACTGGGCTCTTACCCTGCTAATTGAACCTTCACACTCTGCTCTTACTGTTGCAATGTGCAATCAATGAAGACTGGCCACCAGGCTGGTCCAATTTAGCCATGAAACCTCCCACACTAAAATGACAGGTGTTTCAGTTTCATTGTCCAACCCCTGTATATTGGACAGTCTGGAGGAAGTTGGCCGCCAACTTACTTCGGTAAAGTTAGAAAGATATTCACAGATTCGGCTTTTCCGGCTCAATAACTCATCAGCGGAACATTGCCTCTACAAAACCAACACCTCTCTGCAACCGCAGCAAGGCAGACAGTGAGCTACAATCGTATTTTCCTCAAAACACCGCACTGGGAGACCTGCATTGGCCTCTATGCAGAGCTCGCTGCTCCTCAAATCCGCAGGGACCGTCTGCAAATTGCAACACCAGAAAAATATGATGGAGAAATATTCAATAAAGTCACCAAAGAGAGGTGTATTGTCATTAAAATCATTGTATGTGTATGTGATCTCACGTTTTTCATACTACATTTCTTGGATTGGAAATTAATACAAAAGAAAATTGGAATTTCCCAAAGACTATAGCCTAAATAGCCAAATATTCAGTAAAATATGCATAAAATGGTCAATAACTTCACTATAGCATGTTGTAGTGCCATCAAACTCATAGCACACATAGATCACCTCATCTTGAACATACTACAACTCTTACTTTAAGAAAATGTACTTAAATAGATTTGTTATGATTTTTTTACCATTAAAATATGTATAAAATGGTCAATAACTTCACTATAGCATGTTGTAGTGCCATCAAACTCATAGCACATATAGAGTACCTCATCTTGAATCTTTTGAATAAACATAACATTGCCTTTATTGATGCAGACTTGCTTATACTGATAATAACTCTGTATTACAACCAAATAATATTAAACTTTTCCTGTACTGTTCAGTGTGTCACAACCTGCACACCATTACATGAGCACACCAAAAAGTCTTTCAGTCCCAGAATATTGCTTGTTCATGCAATATGACATAAAATAAAATCACATTGAATAATAAAAATCCCAATATTAAAGAAGCCCTTACAGCTGCACACAAAATCCTGTTCACCTGAATACCATTTTCTGTCTTGTTTCTTGCATTATGAGGGAGACTGCAGTGGGAATTGCCTGCAGGTTCCACATCACTCCAACTTGCTCACTGACAAAAGAAGAATTTAACTGGAATGACATATTTTAGTTCTAGTTAGTATTTTCTATTAAACTATGATTTTATGTATAGTAGATTCATAATACATTAATACATAAATTAACAATGTGCTATTTGTTATATTTTGAGGAGCAAACAAGCAGTAACAGATACAGTGCCTTGTGAAAGTATTCGGCCCCCTTGAACTTTTCAACCTCTTGCCACATTTCAGGCTTCAAACATAAAGATATTAAATTCTAATTTTTTGTGAAGAATCAACAACAAGTGGGACACAATCGTGAAGTGGAATGAAATTTAATGGATGTGTCAAACTCTTTTAACAAATCAAAAACTGAAAAGTGGGGCGTGCAATATTATTCGGCGCCTTTTACTTTCAGTGCAGCAAACTCACTCCAGAAGTTCAGTGAGGATCTCTGAATGATCCAATGTTGTCCCAAATGACTGATGATGATAAATAGAATCCACCTGTGTGTAATCAAGTCTCCGTATAAATGCACCTGCTCTGTGATAGTCTCAGGGTTCTGTTCAAAGCGCAGAGAGCATCATGAAGACCAAGGAACACACCAGGCAGGTCCGAGATACTATTGTGGAGAAGTTTAAAGCCGGATTTGGATACAAAATCTTATGAATTTTTATATTTATTAATTTATGCATTTATATATTTATATGTGTATTTATTTCTTCTTATATTTATTCATTTATACATTTATATGTGTATTTATTTCTTCTTATATTTATTTATACATTTATATGTGTATTTATTTATTTATTGATACATTTATGTGCGTATTTATTTATTTATATGTGTATTTATTTATTTATTTTTCATTTTGTCATTTTTGGTCCCTCATATGGGTCGGGTTAATTAAATAAAAAATTTTTTAAATGGTGACAGAAAAATCTGAGGGCTGTCATTTTGACAGATTGCAATTCACACCCCTGACCACTTGGTAGCGAGTTAACATATTAATTAGTTGTTTTCTCACTTGATGCATGACCTTTTTGGCTACACTTGAGGAAGATGAAGAACCAACAAGTGATCAGCCGTCGGCAACTACGGAGTGAGCAAGCAGCAGCAAGGAGGTTAGGCGGGAGTCCAGAGTTCAGTGGGAGCAGTTCTTACGGATTTTGACATCCGTTTTATTATTATAAAAAATCTCACTTTCCTTTTAAGAGACTTGGAAAGATCTGAATTAGGTCCCATTTTATTCTAATAGTTGTTGCCTATATGCGGTATTTATTCAGCTGCCACTGAATATTGCAGTCTCCAATGATCGCCAGAAAAGCTTGCACCTCGTCGTTGCTCCAAGGGGTGACTTTGCGAACTGATAACTGTGCGAACTCCATCATATGTTTCTCTCACTCGCTTGAATGCACGTTTGAAAATGCCGGTTGTTTTTTTTTTACGCTGGTCGACTCTTACGGCCAATCAGTGAACAGCCACATACAGTACCGACTCGGCCTCGCTTTGCCCAGCTAGGAAGGAGGTACCAAAAAAGTAGGTACCGGTACTGAAATAAAAGTATCTGAAATGCTCGCGAAGCGAGCCGAGTGGAGCCAAGTCGGGCCAAATCGAGCCATTGGAAAAGGAGCAATAGACTCATAACAAGGCCACTAAGAGAGGTCAGAAAGCAACATAAAAACTAGATTACAGTTTACTAATAAAATCAGAGTCAAAAATCCTTATATCTGGAGACCAATGCTGTGGTCTGAACTAGTTTAAATGTCCGACTAAAGTCAAACTTAAGTTGCAAAAAAAAAAGACTTCAGATTTGACTTGTCCTAAAGATTTAAGACTTGACTTGGACTTTTGAGCTGAGTCTTGAGTCTTAGTTACAAGTACTGAAGAGGGAACAGAAAGCCGGAGAGCTACAGACCTCAGCTGCTGTGCAAGTTTTACTGTGAAAGGATGTTGTTGATTATTAGCCAGTGACGTTGGTGGATTTTGGACTGTTAATCGCTGTCAAAATAAGGTGAGATCTTTCCATGTAATCCATTTAACATTTATTAAATGTAATCCATGCAATAATTACTAAAATAGACAGTCGAAGCAGAAGAGAGTGAAACAAGCAAATTCTCATGTTCTGGGACTGAAAGACTGGAGAGGCCTGTGTGGAGCTACATATTAACTGTCTTATCTCTTGCAGAAATATAAACAAGTGTATCAAAAAGAAAAGCTGTATGATGATTTTCCATTCTTTTAGAAATATTAAATGAAATTAGTAATCTTTGATTATCAAGTTAAAAGATGTATGATTGAAATATGGTTAAGAACTGATAATTAAAGTACAAAACATTAAGGTTTGAAATCCTCAATCAGCTATATATGAAAGAGATATAATGTTGATCAGTTGTGATGTATGAATAAAAAGAATGAAGTGATGGTTTTATAACTGTGTTTTAAAGTAAATGCAGAAAGCTGAGAATGGAATGTGTAATACTGTGTAAAGTTTAAGACTGAGCAGATTAGGGAGAGAACTGTAGGATGACTAGGAGTGACGAGAGCCAGCTGCATGCTGACAGCGAATCTTTTGAAGACCAGCGCAAGGAAGGGAGGATGAGTCTACAGCCAGCGGCGTGGCTATTACCAGCATCTCCAAGGCCGAAATACAGGCACCAGAAAGTCACGATGACCATGACTAAGTATTGAGCAATACTGTACAGGGCAAAAGTATGTTGCGCAATAACTGAGAAGACTGACAAAGGGCTGACCAGTGAGAGCATCTGCACTATAAGAGCAATGCTAAAAAAGGGAACTGCGGTTGTTTCCTCGCAGAAGACCAGCGAACAAGATCGGACGGAGAAAAGAAGGTGAGATGGAAAAGGAACAGAGACACAGCCCAGCTGATCGACCGCATTAAAAAGAGGATCAACCCGTGTGCCCTGAAGGACTGTGCCTCAAGATTAAGAATCTGATTTCATCTAAAGCCTTTTTATCCAGACAACAGAAGTGAACTTGATTGGTGAACAGCTGATTGCTCTAAGTTTCAGGCTTCTGGAAGTCCTGAATCATCCTCATGTATGTCTCCAGGTTTCCTTCAACTCTTCAGCCTCTGGAAGCTACTGTCTTCGGAGACATATGACAACAAAGTTTCTATTTAACCATTGAAGCCTGGAGCATCAGTGCCTGCCACTTAAAGGAATAAAACTGAAGATTAAGTCATATTTCCTTCAAGAAACCACTCGTTGTTGCCAGAAGAAACAGCTCCATCAGATGCATGGATGAGCCTCCGTCTTCAAAGCCTCTCCAAACTCATTAGTTTCAGCATCAGGGAAAGACAAGTTGAGTTGATTGATTCATTTCTATTATTGAAATTATTATGTGTTGCCGAATTTAAGCTGTTACTGACCCCTGCAAAAACGTTACTAATTAAAGAAAGCATATAAAATTCTAGTTAAATCGTGGACATTCAATTATTTGAGTCACCGTATTTTTGGTTTTTCATTGGTGGTAAAAAGTCTTGTTACCTGGTTCTAAGATTTTTTAGGAGGTTTTTATAGGTTGCCTTAGCCAAGTTTGTTAAAACAGCGCCCTTGGGGCTCGTGCCGAGCCACTAAAATTAACCTAGCCCATATACCAAGAGCTAGTTGGAATATTAGGGAATGAGCAGCCATGAACAAAAGTGACTTTTGAAGTGTGAATGACTGCGGTGGGCTACTCAGTCGTCCAGACCTCCAGTTGAAGAAGGGCGAGACTTTTGTATGAAGGCTGTCAGAGGCTAGGCGAGTCATTTCCCGACACCAGCTTAAACAGAATTTTCAGTGAACCTGCTTAGTAAGATCTTTCAGGTTTAGGGAAGTCCGGACCCGGTGGATGGAGAGCTGGATTTAGCAATCCCCATAGACATAGGGAAGTAGGAGGGAGGGGTTAGCTCATCGGACAATGAAATCGCTTATAACAATCTGTTCATATTAGCTGTGGTTTCATAATAATGACCACATGAATGTCTCTACAACTGAACGCTGTATTAAACGACTTTGGATCATTTAGAAAACATAATAAATGTAATTTACCTTTAACTTTCTCTCGCTGCTGAACTAGATGCAACATTACAAGGCCATGCTGAAAAAAATTATATACCGTGGCTCTTGATACATCACAAAGACTTGCTGTCTTGGTCACAGATGCGCCAGCAAGACGTGCACCAACAATTTATCCTCTTTTGAACTCTGGTATGTCACCCATAATGTTGTGTGCATTTCAATACTTTGAGCAAAACTGGGCTCTTACCCTGCTAATTGAACCTTCACACTCTGCTCTTACTGGTGCAATGTGCAATCAATGAAGACTGGCTACCAGGCTGGTCCAATTTAGCCATGAAACCTCCCACACTAAAATGACAGGTGTTTCAGTTTCATTGTCCAACCCCTGTAAGTTAGCCTTTAGCAGATTGTTCAGTGAATAAAAGATAACTGTTAATAAATATTTAACGATTTAATGATAATTATGGTCATGACCTGGATTGGAGCCAGCTCTAAAGACATCAGCCAGGAAATTAAAGCTTGGGAACAAATGGGTCTTCCAAATGGACAATAATCCTTATTATACTGCCACATTGGCGACAGAATGGCTGAAGGAGAACAGAGTCAATGTTCTGTCAGGAGGAATGGACCAAAAGTAATGCAAACTTTTAGAAGAAGCTTGTGGAAGGAAACAAAAAACTAATTATTTGCTTCATACACTTCGAAAGGAAAAAACTAAGAAAATGTATGTATACCTCTAAATTTGAAGAAAGTTTAACAGAACATCTCCTCCTCATTTTTCTAGTATTAAGCAAACTGAAATAATAATAAAAAGTTAACTTTTATCTGATTTAAAGGCAGACAGGGAGAAAAAATGTTTATGTGTCTTTCTATACAGAGTGTACTTTTATGGGTTCAACTGCACAGTATGCGGGTTTATTAGCTAAAATATCATCGCCATTCTGCCCTCTGTGTATAATCCTACCTGACACTATAATGTCATATTTAAACCTCTCAATAGTAATAGCTCATTTAATGGGGCTGGCTGCATGTGGAAATAGGACTCATCATACACTTTGAGCTTGTTTAATCTAACAGGCTTTACGTCAGCTGTACATATAGGAGTATGACTCATGGGCTCACAGAGAAGTGCTTATTTCACATATTGATATATAAATGTAGGAGATGGATCAGAGTAGGAGGTGGACAGACACATCACAGGCTATGTTTGTGGAAAAACCTGGAAGATGCATGTAAAACATCCAACATTCCAGTGATATATTCTGAAGAGTAATAATCTCAGTTACCTTTATTTTGTAGATAAATGTAATTCTTAGACTAGCGTTCCTGCTGCACGCCTTGTTCTCTTACTGAAGCTGCATTTGGGGATGCATTGTTTAGTATTCAAACTGCAGTAGGAGTTGTAATAATGAAAGATTTGAAAATACAGAAAACAAACACTTAAGTCCTACTGTCACCAAGCCAATGGTGAGAATTGCTTTCATTTAAAACTGAAAACCAACAACTATTTCTACTGTGGTTAACATAATATAATGCTGGAATGAGCAGTTATCGCATTATCTACATCAGGGGTTCCCACACATTTCAGCTTGTGACCCCCAAAAAACAGTACTAGAGACTGGTGACCCCCTATTGGCAACCTGGCGATCCCCTGAATATACATTTAATTAATTCACTCTATATTTATTTATTAAATAAATAAATATAGAGTTTCATAATTTAATTGTATGTCTAATTATTTAATAATGTATTAAACAAGTAAATGGTTCAGTTAAATTATGTAATAATCACCTCCCCCGGGGACCCTACATAGACAAGTAGCTATAGATGAGGGATGGATATTTCCAAACAGCCAAATTTGTCCTTTAAGTAAGCGAGGGGAAAATGTGGTAGCCTTTTCTATCAGCCAGCTGACTGGCAGTGTGCAGCAACCAGTGGGTTAGGACCAGTGCTGTGCTACCCTTGGTTCCATACAGCCAAGACAACTCTGGTCGTTCCGGTGGTTTCCATCTCATTAACATGACCTTAAACTATAGGAACAGTAAAAAGAAGGTTTTTTGTTTTTTTGCGATTTTGACACAGTTCCTTAACCTTTCGGGACCTATGGCTATCAACTGTTTTATAAAACCCATGTCACCATATGAGTGCCTATCACATGTCAGAAATGTGCATGTAAAAGCGAAATCAGACAAGAAAAGGTACATTGTCAGTTTCTCTCAATCAGGCAGTGCCTCCACTACACCGACTCTAACACGCTTCCTAATTATCAACCGCCTCCAACCCCTCTCCCTGTTGCAATGTGTCAAAAATAATGAGGTCTCTACAGAAAAAGAGCAAAATAATTAAAAACAATGAGAGGGTTTTGGCAGCCTGCTACAGTTTTAATCACGCTTGTAGTCCATTTTCCCATCGTGAACTTATTCCTGATGGACAGCTAGGAGCATCTTGGAGTAATCAGGATTATAATACCATGTTTTACTGTGCTCGAGGCATTAATAGTAAGAAGATAATTAAATAACACCAGAGACATATATTGTCAATCAAGCCTATATCTATAACAGAATGCCTTATGTCTAAGCAGGGGGTCAGCTTAAAGCAGATTTTGGCTGCATTTATTTTTCTTTCACTGTGAGCTTAAACAGCTAAATGTATATTTTGAAACAATAATGATAATAAGAATGATTTTTACTTAAATTGTTTGTCTATGTTGTACTTTTTGGAATTTTGCTCACATTTTGACGTTAAATAACTTCTATGTAGGCACATCTTTTTATGCTGCAGCAAAGATTATCTTTACAGATGGCACAATTTCAGAAGGCTACATGTAAAAATTCCCCCGGTGAGAGAAAAAATAGCTGAACTTACTTCGCATTTCCCTAATGGCTGGAATGGTGTTTCTGCAGAGCATTATGATGTCAACAAGAAGGTGCCTTTTTGGGAGGAACACTTTAGTGCGTTCACTTGTTAAATTCTGCACCAAATAAACAAATACATTCCCATCTTGACGTTACCACAAACTTTAGTGCATTTAGGGGAGATTTTATATGACAACAAAATGCACAGTTGTGTATTTTGTTTTTAGGAATAAAAATCTAAAAAACCTGGTGTGCAGTTTTAGTTACTCTGATACCACTAAATAAAATCAAGTGCCCTCAGAAGTCTAATTAGTACATACTCTGCCTGTGAATAATTTAATCTCAGTATAAATCCAGCTGTTCTGTGAAGATTTGGTAGAGAACATTAATGAGCAAAAAGCATCACAAAGACCAAGGAACACAGCAGACTGGTCCAAACCTAGTAGGACACAGCAATTATGTGGAAGAAGTGCTCTGGTTAGATGAGACCAAAGTGTAACTTTTTGGAAAGCATGCAAAACATTAAAACAAACAAAGATCTAAATCCAAGTTAGACTCGGTTAGAACCTTTGTAAAACAGGTCCTGTTTATAGACATTCTCCAGCCAGTCTGATTGAGCTTAAGCTATTCTGCAAAGAACAACAGGCAAATAATCAGTGTCTATATTTAAGGAAAGCTGCTAGAGGCATTTCCCCAAAGACCCCCAGCTGTAATTTTAGCAAAAGGTGGTTTCTACAGAGTGGATTAAAGGAAGCTGATCTACACCTCACTTTAGATTTTTTTTCAACTTTTTGTTTCATTTTCCGAAAATGTCAGAATCATGTGCTACCTTGTGTTGGTTGCTCATGTAGAATACATTGATGTTTGTGGTTGTAATATGAGACAACGTGAAAACATTCAAGTGCTAATAACACTTTTGTTGTAAAGATTTAAAAATGGTTAATTATCCTAAAGCAGTTTCATCATTCATGACTGCTGCAGATCCGGAGATATGAAAACCAAAGATTTAAAATGCAATGTAGGAGGTAAAGTAAAAATAATCTTAATTCTATTTTCTAAGATTTTTAGCATAAATGTAAAGATCTTACATGTATCTTAGCTCTGATTCTCGCCGTACGAGGATGTCCCGTAGCCGGTCAATCTTGGACAGCTCGCCTTCAATCTCCTCGATTGTGACTGTAGAGTCGGCCATTGAGATTACATCTTCTGCTGAAAGGCAGAAAAATATGGAATTTATCTGCAATCATCCACAGAATAAATGGAAAGATGGGGAGTTTTAAACTTTGTTACAGTATATGTGTTAATGTATTGAGGGCAGGAAAGAATCAGGTCTAACTGATTATGAAGGTGTTTTTCAGAGATTTCATCATTTTATTCTAATATATGATTCTGCATGTTGATTGCTTAAACCCCTAAACCTGAACAGCAGCATGAATAAAATGCACAATTCCTGTTCAAGGTAAAACGTCCCTTTTTAGATAGAATACTTTATAAAAACAATGACAGTGCCCTGATATGACCTCATCAGTAGGGCAATGATTAGCCAAAGTTGGCAAGTCTTCTAAAACAACTTTTAACCAGCCTTTGAACTTTGAAATAATCACTAAAAATCACTAGAATAGGAAGAAACTTGTGCCATCAGAAACTAAATTTGTATTGCTCAGACTGAATCTGTATTTGTGTAATTTTAAATTAAATGCATTGATTTGTAAATGAATTTCACTAAACTGAAACTGAATTTACTGGCTTAAAACTGAATTTGTTAGCTTTAAAATTTGCTTTGCTTTATATTGAAAATTCAGTTTCATTACTTTCACTTTCACTTCCAAAATTCAGTTTTTTGTGTCACACATCTTTGAAGCCACAGATTAATAAAACACAGATTCACCGATTCACAGATGTCATTAACTATTGCTGTGCCCAAATTCAGGGGCTGCATCCTTTGACGGTCGCAAATTTATGTCGATTACGTCATGGCGAGGCGTGGAAAAGGCTATCCAACTTCAAAGGCTCCTTCACATGTGGCCGACAAATGCGTTCTTCTCTTCTCCAGATTTGAAGGATGGATCCGGTGTATCCTTAGTGGCCCACCCTATCCCATGATTCATTGCGGGTCGAAATAGATTGTTCAAACGGAAGTAGCAAATGCCGGAGGAGAGAGAAAAGCTTTGAATAAAATTGGATATATTGCGCATTCTGTGAAACAAAATGAACTTTAACAATGTTTTTACAATGCTTTTAAAACAATCAAATCAGAGGGTTTCCTATAATGTTTTTTTCTGTACCGGTACCTAGTCTTTTGCTCCCTGCTCCTGAGCAGGTGAGATCGGGCGGAGTAGGGACCACATGTAACGTGCACAGACTGCTGTTCTCTGATTGGCCATGGGAGCAGGAGAAATGACAAGGTTTTCACTGAGGTAATACAGGGAAAGGTTAATAAAACTCAAAAGTGATTACAATAATATTAAGGATCACATTTGACGGAGCTGGTCCAATCGAAATATAATTTTACACTTTACATATCATAGCCCATGCCTAAAGATTGAAAGAAAAGAAAAAGGACACCATGACAGCTTACTGAATTACACGCAGGTGGGGTGCGCTTTGTTTATTGACATCCTAAACCAGCTGATCACACATAAAATCTGCTGTTCAGAAGCACAAACATTTCCCCCAAAACACACAAAACAATACCACCATCCAACAGCGTGTTTGGTTCGGAAATGTATTGACGGTCTTTAAGAGAACCAGCATCTGCAGGAGGAGGGAGCAGGCAGAGAAGCTGCCCTGTAATCAGACTTCCTGCAGCGGATCAAATAGGAGGAACCGCTGAATCTGTGGAGCACGAATATCCAAAATCCAACCTAAAACTAACTTTACCGCACTCAGACGTCCACGGTTTTGCGCTTTAAAGTCCTTGTCCTCATTATTTCCATGGCTGAGACAAAAACTGTAAAAAATTGTAACTTTTTCATGCAAACTTCTGAGCTTCATCAGTCTAGACAGCACATCTCTCCTCTCTGCTTCTCCTGCCATATCAGAACCCCTGAGCCTTATTTTATAAGTTCTGGCTGGGCTGTGGTCCAATTATCCCAGTGGATCATTTTATACGTGAAAAAACATTATTGCATATACAATAATACAAACATTATTAGTATGTGGTTTATTTATTTTTATTTTGTGTTTATTTTTTATCGTTTCAAGCAGATTAG
Source organism: Crenichthys baileyi (assembly GCA_036173005.1). Lineage (NCBI taxonomy): Eukaryota > Metazoa > Chordata > Actinopteri > Cyprinodontiformes > Goodeidae > Crenichthys > Crenichthys baileyi. The sequence continues at coordinate 422,545 of JAHHUM010002354.1, forward strand.
TTTAATGTGACAATGTCACACAGTAACAGCCACTGTAATGGCTGCAATGGCTGGAGGAGGAGCTTCAGCCGTCAGTGGGTCTGTGGAAACACAACTGGTACCGTACCGAGAAGAGCGAAACCGAGTGGAGCGGAGCTGCGCCGCCTGAAACGTGCCAGGAAAAATGAGCATATGTGGCCATTGGCAGCAGCTTTTTGCTTCTCATACTTCAAATGGCTGTCTATAGCCTTAAGCCCCATAGTGCAAAGCTTAATTTGCACTTACCCATAATAGACGCAAAAAAGCTCGCTAGCAAGGGTATATTAGCAGCTAGTTACCTGTAGCCTCATCAACCTGAGTCACAGAACGCAATGATGTCTGCGCGCGGCTCAAACTTTTATTTGAGAGTAAAGTCCCGCGAAAACAAACTACATATACAAGAATATATAAGATTTAAATAGTCCGGCCACGACAAAATTTAAGATGTCCTGTGATTAACGTATTTAAGGCCAACTTAGATTTTTTTCCCTAATTTAAGACATTTTAAGGCCTTAATTTTAGATACATGAATTTCAGACGTTTAAAGGATGCTCGGACACCCTGGCGGTATTAACCTTCCAGCTCCATTTGTTCGGCTTTACAGCTCCGTGCTTCACGCTAACACGGTTGCAAGGCAACATAAATTACGCTGAGGTAAGGCCAGGGGAAATGCAGACCAATGTAACACCGGTGGCACTCTATGTTAATCTGGCATGTTTAGCAAATAGCTGCAGGTAGCATAAGTGTTACTGTTTGACTATTTGTTTACATGAGTTCTTATAGACGTTCATTTAACTTGGTGATTGACATCCGCCAAGCTCATGTATGCTGCACTGTTCCAGCTCAAAATGCCGTAAAGGAAGTTTAACCTGTTGTGAAACGTAAATCTGTGTTTGATTAATCTGTGGCCATCCTCCAGAACCTGGATGTGTGACACAAAAAAAGGAATTTTGGAACTGAAATTGAATTACAGACCTGAAAGTGAAAATAGTCAAACTGAATTTTTATTACAACGAAATTCAGTTTCAAACCCTTAAATTTCGTTTCCGTTTGGTTAAATTAAATGCATTGGTTTGAACAAGGAATTTCAAACCCAAATACAGATTCAGTCTGAGCAATTCAAATTCAGTTTCTGGTGGCACAAGTTTCTTCCCAAACACCACTTTGTTCTAATGAGAACCAACTTTTTGAAGTATTTCTGAATGCACTGTGACTTATGGTCTATGTTGAAGTCTGTCTACTTTTGTAGACTAACAGACTCTTGTACCTCAGAATATCTTTAGAATATTCTTTTTATGTACCTTCACCAGCATTGACCTGCCAAGTCCAGTGGCCTATTGCAATTACTATATCTACGCTTTTTCAGCATCTAGTGTTTTTTTGGGCCACGATCCATGGGCATGGATGCACTTGGTGCAGAGAGCTTGTAACCCTTTTTCTTATCAGATCTCTCCCTTCTTTTTGTATATTTTTGTTGTATATAAAAAAAGGTTTTTAACTTTTCTTAAAAAAAAAAAATCGGAGCAAAGAACTTGGGCAAGAATTTTGCTAAATCAGAATAATCAAAAACCAATGATACTTCCCTCCGGCACTACTTCTTCCTGCGGCCTGCTACTGCTCACCAGCAGCAATGACTCATCCATCCAGCAGAGCCTGAATTGGCCCTTAATTACCTGACCTTGTGTGCATAAGCATAACCATTACACTGTCAGGCTGGAAAAATGGCACACACACAAATCATTAGGTACACCCGGGCAAATTCAACTTGTCTGTATTTTCTTTTACTCCAAGACCTCCAGAAACCTTCAAACATTTTGTCCAAGCTGTCCAAGCATTTTACACCAGGGAAGATTATCTGAAACTCCCATTTTCATTTTTCAGAGGTTTTGTTTTCAAAATCCTGATTTTTGGCATTGAAAAAACTATTTAAATGTGAAAATCAAGAAAATATTATTCTGCATGTAATAAATATGAAGAACTATAGCAGCCCACAAAAATATTTACTATCTGTTCCGCTCTCTCACATCACAACAATTTTGTAATAATATAAATGTCTTGCTCAAAATTATAATTCAGCGAAATAAACCATTACAGCAATCTTTTAATGTGGCTGTCAAAGTGATCACTGTGTAGCTGATGCAGTTAGGGATGCTAGACTTGTTTGGTTAGAAGAAGACATCTTAAGCATTTTAGCGGACATTGCTTTGGGATTTATTTCATTTTAACTTTAGTCAGATTATTATAATCAATGATGTTAATCTTGCCTTTGATTTTTTTTTGTTGGAACATTTACTCATTGTATGGATAAACATTTATAGTAAAGGGTTGTAACAGTACTTGGTTTATTGCTGGTCTCGTAAGTATCTTACACAAGAGAAATCAGCAAAATCAGGGAAGTCAGGCTCTGAAGTAGATTGGTTGCACTTTTGCCAATTACAAAATCAATGTACACTTTATATTACCAAAGAAAAACAAGACTATTACTTATCTCAAACTAGAAGCTATCTAAATGTCCCCCAAAAAACGTTTGGTTACTATGCAATATCTTTTAGGTAACCCTCAGTTTCTCACTTACCTTCTCAACTTCTTGTTGATTCTCTCACAGTGTCAGACAAATTAGAAAATGCTCACTTCCTGATCATTCATCCTGTTCCCAAGGATCAAAAAATCTCTATTTCTCAGTTTTCTGTCACTGAAATTTTAAAACCTTTAAAAGCTTGATCCTTAAAACTCTTCAGGTCTGTGTATCCTCCCTTCCTATTTATTACCTCCATGCAGGTGTTATAGCTTAACCAGTGTCACAAATTTTTATTCTTTCCATTCAAACTAATTATGTTTCTGATATTTGCAAAAGAGCTTTTCTACTAGCTTTGCTAAAATATGGGGATCCCACTTTATTAAATACACCATATTGTTTGTATATGTATATTTGTCTGTCTACTTTTACATGTACATGAACTTTGATGACATCCTATTCTTAATCTGTAAGGTCCAATTTGTTGATGGATCCAGCGTTGCCAGCAATAGCAACTTTAACTATTCTGTAACTATCTTCCACAAGGGTTAGGAGTGTGTTCATAGTTAGAGGAGAAAACTAGAAATGCAGCCTCCGCTCTAATTCATGCCAAAGGTGTACAAGAAGGTTGAGGTCAGGACTCTGTGCAGGCCATTAAAGTTTCTCCACAGCAAGCCTTTTACACCTGCAGCCACGGAAGTGATTGAACCACCAGAATTCATAGATTTGGTGATGGGACTTAATGACTTTTCCAATATTGTGTAACTATCGACCGATATCTAAACACTGTATCCTAGTATAAGTGCTTGAGAACTAGTGAATGATCAATTAAAGAAATACTTGGACTTTAACGATATTTTGTCCCTTAATCAGGCTAGTTTCAGAAAATAACATAGACGTGTCGCTGCTTCAACTAAAGTTTTTGATGACTTTATGGAAGCTTTGGATCCTGAGGACTGCTGTGCTGAACGTTTTGTAAAATTTGTCAAAAGCATTTGAAACTCTGGATCAGGACCTTTTATCCTTAAGAACTTCAGATAAAGGCCTTACAGCCCGAGCCCTTGGCCTGTTTTTAAATGATCTTTCTTGTGATATGTAGAAGTGTTAAAGTCCCTGTTTTTCCCTCATGGTCTCAGTTTCACAAAAGGTGTGCACCATGGCTCTGTATTAGGCCCGCACGTTTTGCAGTTTACATGAATAATTTGGAGCAGAATGTCCCTGATGCAAGCCTGGACTGATTTTGTGAAACTACCGACTCCAACTGCCGAATGATAGAATTTTTTGCAAACCAGCACAGGTGATCTATACAGATGGAGACTTTATATTTTAAATCACAACAGAATTATTACCGACATATTAAAATCTTCTTACAATGCAAAATATCAGATTTAGTGCACCTAAATCTACTTTTAATTTATTTATTAAACTTGGCTTTCAAAGAAAGAGTAACCCAAATCCTGGTACTACTGCTGAAAATAGACTAAATTCTCTTATTTTCATTTCTCATTCGAGCTTAAAGATTTGCAAACTGTATACCCTTGTTTTGATTAGGCAAGCAAACAAAAAACACAGCTTTCTTTGAGAAAGTTTTGCCTGTCTGATTTGATTCAAATACTTAAATTCATCCCTTTTGTCAGATGTTTTCCCCCAGACCTTAAAGACAGCAATTATCAAAGCATCTGAAATCTGCAATTTATCAATAAGGTTACTGAAAACTGCTTACTGCTGTTTTTCAATAGTGAAATACCTTCTTAACAATATTCAGCCGTTTTGACGTCTTCCAATCAGGTTAACGTGCTAGCTACAGTACTGACACTGCCGTTGTCAAGGTGTTTAATGACATCTGCATAAATACAGACTGTGGAACAACCACAGTGTTGGTATTATTGGACGTCAGTGCAGTATTTGACACTTTTGACCATGGTATATTACTGGAGCGACTGGAGAACAAGGTCAATCTTTCTGGTGCAGTTCTGGTAGGAGTCTTACTTGAAGGACAGGGACTTATTTGTGTCAATAGGTAACTTTACATCGGAGTTGACAAAAATCATATGTGGGGTTCACCGTTCCATCTTGGGACCCCTTTCATTTAATATCTACATGCCCCCTCCTCCCTAGCTCAGATTTTAACAAATAACAAGATAAATTACCATAGCTGCTCAGATGACACACACCTCTATATTACAATGTCATCAGCTGACTATGAAGCTATTCAAGCGTTAGGTAGATGTAAATTAAAAGTTTGGATGTGCCACAATTTTCTTCAGTTAAACAAAAACAAAACTAAAGTAATTATTGATGCACTAAAGGAGGAGCGCTCAAGAGTCAGCACCCAGTTTCATGTGTTCAGGTCTGCCTAACAAGTCAATCAGACAGCTGCAGCTGATCCGGAACGCGGCATCCCATTGCTGCGACGATGCCTATAAATGTCCATGCAATCAGCCAGATCATCAGTTATATAATGTCCCAGGCATTTAACAGCAGTACACACTTTAAGAACAGCACCACATAAAGAGGAACCAGGAAATACCCATTTCTGACCCTTCCTGCATCTTATAATCATGATGCTACTCTTCATTGCATTGTATATAATGTCATGCTCCTGACCATATTGTGAGGAGACCCTCAGTAACTGTTGGATGACTAAAAATAACCAAATGATCTGCATATATCAGGTGGTTTATTATAGTCCCACCAGCAACACACCCTGTCCCAGTCTTGTACCTGCCTTGATAAGTCATCTACATACGCATTAAAAAGAACCCAAACTGGTTATCAGAGCTAAAGAAAATAATGTTTTATCTTTTTCAGTATAATCCTCTCCAAAACCGTTGCTAGCACACTGGCTTAAGCTATGGGCCGATAATTATTCTTGTTTATTTTGCCAGTTTTATCTTTCATAATAAGCACTAATATAACAGTTAAAAGTGAGACAGGCAACATGCCATGAACTAAAAACCCAGTAAAACACAAGGCAAGCAAAGGAAAGAATTTTAAATGTTCTGCAGACATCTCATCCATATCACATACCACAATGAGCCAATCACGTTCAAGTTTTTTAGACAGTGTAGTATTAAGTTACCCAAAATTATTATTCCATTAATTTAGCTATGTAAAATAATAAAGTAATAAAATATGTATCCAGAAAATTATCTAAATAGTAATATTAATAATACAATTCCAGATAAAAACTCACTTGCTTTCTCCGTCGCTCTGTGCAGCTCAGTTTTATCCAGCGCTCCATACTGTTGAGAGGATTTTCTATCTTTTTCCATGCCTGTAAAATAAATGCCGCCTTTTCCTGAGGTTGCAGAGAGAATTAAAAGGTGAAGTCCGTGTACTGTTCTGTTATAAATCAATAGTCTCTGACAGACTCCATGCAGTGTCACGATAACATTGAAGAAAATGAGAGCAGAACAGACAGCAGATGCTGAATTCAGCCTCTCAGGGTTTATTTGCTCAGAGGCGCCCCCTACTGGTCCGAAACTTCCCTACAATCCACAATGCTCCTCAACTCACCTCTACAAGCTTTAGAAGTGGATATAAACCACTTGGAATTAACAGCCATCTGCTTCTTCAGTGCTCCGATGCACCTTCTACTACTCTGACTTTGTCTTTTTTGTTGAACTGTTTTGTATTTTCACTGATTTATAATGGTTTTCAACAGCATGCTGGAAATGGCATTACCAGTCCTCCAGGGGGGCACCCAGATGTTCTCGCAGCGAAGCAATGATCAGTCTGCAGGCAGTGGAACCAACAGGTTATATATGCTGCACAGGGGAAAGCCCAAAGGCTCAAAGAGATGATACAAACATAGGTTTGTCATTCACACATTGGTGAGAAATGTGTGGGGAAGATTCACACATCTTTTGTTTGGAAGGACATGAGTTAGATTTTAAGGAAACAATTTTATTTCTGTGATGTATTAGTTAATACATTTTCCTTTCATATATATCAAAAATATTCAATGAAACAAAACCGCAATTATTATTCAGGAAGTCTTCCTTCAAATGCATGGACCAGCATCTGTCACATCTCTTGATGTCCAAGCTGCAGGGGACCTTGCCTCCTGGGTCAGCAATGTCTATTCAACAGCCTGCATTCAGTCCCCATGGTAACCAACATCTGTGGTTGCCAGACCCCAGAGACCACGGTTGTTCTCCACCACTTTTAGAGGTTTTGGGACAGACACACAACTTTGTCATCTGGAAGAAAGAATATTTGCTATCCAGAAGTGAAGGTGTGTTTAGCTGAATTCAGAGCGGGTCAAAACAATTTCAAATGTTTTATAAAGAAAAATCTGAAAAGTGCAGCATGCATAGGGAATTATCCTACGAAGCTAACTATATGTATTCACTGCCGTTTGCTCTATCAAACCTAAAATAAATGCAGTGCTGTAATTGCAGTGAAGGGTGGTTCTACACAGTATTGATTCAGGGGGCTGAACATAAATGCTTGCCACATTTTCAAAAAGATTTTATTTGTAAAAAAACCTGTGAACACCATGAATCACTTTCCTTTCACTCCATAATTATGCACTACTTTGTGTTGGCTCACTGAACCACCCAACAAACCACATCCCAATCTCAATCTATGTGGTTTGTGATTGTGAAATGATAAAATGTGAAAACAAAATGAATTCCTTTGCAAGGCACTGTAGCAGAAATACTTTCTACCCCAAGAATCTCTTGGCATGATGAGTTTATCATTCAGATATATTTATTAGACTGCAAGCACAGCATAAGGCATATTTAATCCATAATAATTTGACATAAATGCATAAGCCTTCATGCATTTAACAGTTTTCTCAGCGAGAAATCCTGAGCAAAAGCATTAAGTGAGGTGGAACATTAGACCTCACAGTTCTTTCTCCTGGAGACACAGAGTCGTAATAGAGCAGTAGTGATCCCAACACTTGCTGACAAACTAACTTCACGGCTGTCAACAGATCAAAATAAAGCATCTGACATGAGGTATGTTTGGCACAAACTCATTTTAAAGTACAGGTTTGACAAGAATTTCCTACACAGATGCCCAAAAGCAATCATTTGTAATGTGCTCAGCTTAAAGTTAAATACATACGATCAGAGAATGAGCACTTCTCCACCTGCTTAAACCCATATTTTATTATTTCACAGTTTAGTGTCCAATGTGAGGAACATAAATGATGGCTGCAGCAGTCAGGGGTGGAGGAGGATCAACAGCCTGTTTGGGTGGGGTGTAACAGGATGCCAGTCCAGTTTGGCCTGGTCGTCTGCACACGTCTTTAGTTTACACTGTGGTAAGAGGCTTCAGTGTTTCTACTCCCATGATGTCTAAGCTGTTGAGCTTGTATACTGAAGCCGGGTTTTTGGTCCTTATAATCCTGCTGCTTTGTCTTCAAAAACAACTAGACCTAAAACAACGTCTGCCTTTGCAAATGGGAACCAGAATCCTTCGATAGAGCTGGCACCCCTGCAGGATGCTGGAACCTTTAGTTAAAAAAAGGAAATTGCAATGAGCAGTTCTAGTCAAATAATCTTTGGTGGTAATCAAACTTGTCAGGGGAGAAAATCCAGCATCCTCGGCTGGCATTTGGAAATAAGGAATGACATGTCAGGCAATGTGCCAAACCTGATAGGGAATATAATTGCTATTCCAATGCTAAAAATTCTATATTTTAAACACATTTTGTTAAAGATGCACCGATCGGTGCATTTCTTTCTGGTACCCATTTTCTGGATTTATTTAGGTCTGACGTGCTGTATCCAATTTCAAACATCAATTTTATTTTTCTAACGACTCTAAACACGTCAAAGAAAAGTGCTGAATCTTATTTGCTAAAGGTAATAGTTTTGAGTCTAAAGGAAAATGGATGAATCTATGCTTTTGAAGCACGTTTGCTATTTACTAAACTCAAAATGTGCATGACAAAGCAACAAAGCCCACCAATCTGAGCATATCATCCCCATCATGTAACATGGTGGTGGCAGCATCATGCTGTGGGGATGATTATCTTCAGCAGTGACAGCTAAAGACAAGGCAGTACCCGACAAAACAATCTGATAAAGCTTACAGAAGACTTCAGTCGGGTAGACATTCAACTTTCAGCGGCATAACTCTAAACATGCAAATAGATCAGAGCGTATTCATGTGTTAGAATAGCCCAGTCAGTCCAGACCTAGATCCAATAGAGTCTGTAGATTTGACTTAAAACAGGATGTTCACAGATGCTCTCCAACCAATCGGACTGACTTTGAGCTTTTTACCAAAGAAGAATAAGCAAAACTCCCAGTCTCCAATACTGCCAATTGGCCAATATTGACATCTTACCGCCTGATTGGTGCATCTCCACATTTTATAGATCTTTTCTTTTACCACAGCATCAGGTCTGTTAGTTTAGGTGTCCGACTCTCCTTTCATAGTTGTTATTGCCTCGGTCATCCTCCATGGCCTTATCCAGCCAGTCTCTCTCTGGCTCAGATTCAGAGTCACTGGCCTCGCTTGCGTCAGCTGCCAAAAGCCGTGAGTAGTTAATCCTGCGCTGGCGAGGGGCTTTCCACTGCAGCAGAGGAAGGCACACACACCATGCCATAAGTCCCACGGCCACCCCTCTGTACAGCCATGCCACCCCGAATCTCTGCACCACAAACCCTCCAGTAAAACTCCCGAGTGCACTCCCTAAGTGCAGGCACAAGGAACTGTAGACCCTCCTGACGCTTCTTTCAGCCCCTGGTGTTGCAACGTCCTCACACTGGATCCCCACAGCCCACCAGAGGGCGCCGCTGCTGAAGGTACTCAGCACCTGTGCAGGCAAGGCCATCCAGGGCCCCCAGAGGAAGGAGTAGTAGAAGCACTGTATCCCGAGACTAGCAGCCCCCACTACAAGAACCCTGCCTGGGCTGAGGAGCTTAGATACTCTGCCAGCCAGAAGGGGAAAGGCAGCCTGCGAGAGCAAAGCGAGGGCTAGAGACAGCCCCATGTGCACCTCAGTGCTCCCATTATCCTCCATCTGCCAAAGCAGGAAGTTTTCCACAGCTGAGTTCACCACTCCGACCAGGAGGATGGTAAAAGCACAGAGCAGAGCTTGGGGGGAGCTGTGCACCAGCTGTATGGCCTTCAGGAGCCCGTTGGCTCTGTCTCGCTTTTTGTTCAGGTACAGAGGGAGGTAGACGGCTACAGGCAGAGCCAGAGCCGCCAGGCCTGCATAGAAGTAAAAATGCACTGCACTTCTGGAGGTGTGAGCAACTATGAGACAGCTCAGCTGGCCAACCACAAGCCCGGCTCCCCCGACCCCAAAGGCTCCCCCGAGTAGACCCCACACCTCTGTGCTGCTGTGACGGTCCGAGGCATCCGCGTAGTCCAAATACTCGTAAAGGCCGTCGTCTACCGTCCATTCCAGAGGGGCCGACATCCACTCCCACACTGACACGATGATGAGCATCAAGAAGAAGAGTTGGTTCTGAATTTCCATCTCCTTCAGGCTGGCTAGAAACCCAGAACTGTTCACAGACCTCTTATTCCTTTCTGCACTCACCAAAGAGCTGACGGTGGAATGCACAACGCTCAGTACTGTAGGACTGCTGCTTGGGACCGCTGATGAATCTACTTTCGAGGGCTGAATTTCTGAGTTTTCGGCATCATTTTGATTAGGTTTAGTTGGTACAGGAACAGGTTCTGAATAACTGACTGAGTTAGAAGGGGAGGTTGCATCAGCAAATTCTCTATGTGTACTAGTTGGCAATGTCTGACTCGTAGTACTAGTTGTAAGGTCAATCAGACTTTTGGCTGAACCAGAACTAAGGTTGGAGGTGTTACAGGTGCTGCTCTGTGCGCCAGGATTCCCTACAGGCGGTAGGAGCAGCAGGAGCAGAGCGGCTGCAGCAGAAAACACCAGCGAGCAGTTTATCACCACCCGCCTTTTGTTGTAGCGTTTGGAGAGGAGACCAGCTGCTGGGCTCCACACCAGAGTTATGGAGTGCTTAGTGCCCATGATGATGCCAGTCATGGATGGAGACAGGCCCAGCTGGCGGAAGTACAGGGTGAGGAAGGGGAGCAGACAGGCTTGAGAACAGGAGCAGAGGAAGCTGAAGGTGCCTGTCAGAGCGAGGGTGCGCTTGACGTCGATCTGCTTCATCCTCCCCATGGTCCTCCAGCAGCGCAGAGTGTCTCTTCAAAGATTTCACATGGACCAACTTCTGGGATTCAGAAAAGGAGACACAAACAGGAAATTATTTAGTGACACGTTTGCAAAGGTATTTCCACCCAATGAACATATTTTATTGTGATTTTATGTGATAGACCACAAAAAAGTGTGGTGTGCATTTGTAATTATTCGCCTTTACACCAATAAGACCTAAATAAAATCCAGCACGACCACAATCTTTTGCAAGTTACTCATTACTAAATAGAGACCGTCTCGGTTCGATTTAACCTCAGTATAGATCCAGCTGTTCTGTGAAGACCTCAGAGGTTGTTACAGAACATTGGTGAATAAACAGCATCATGAAGATCAAGGACCACAGCAGAAAGGTCAAGGGGAAAAACTGTGACGAATGGGACAGATTATAAAACAGTATCCCAAGCTTTGAATATCTTACAGAGCTCTGTTCAATGCATCATTCAACAAAGCGAAAGATTATGGAACAACTGCAAATCTAGTAAAACATCGCCATCCACCTACACTGACAGGCCAGGCAGGGAGACTATTAAACAGAAAAACAGAATAGAGGTCCATGGTAACTCTGGAGGAGCTGCAGAGATCCACATCTGAAGTGGGACAAACTGTATACAGAGAAAAATTTGTTGTGCACTTACAAAAGCTGGCTTTTATTAAAGAGTGGCAAAGAATGAAGCCATCGATGAGAGGAAGCCAGGGGAGGTTTCCCACAAGCCAAACAGGGGACACAGCAAACAGATGGAAGAGGGTGCTCTGGTCAGATTAGATCAAAACTGAACAATTTGACCTACTTGTGTGGTGGGAAACCAACAATCTACATCACCCTCAACTGAATGAAACATGGCAGTGGCAGCATCATGCTGTGGGGATGACTGTCCTTAGCAAGGACAGGGAAATTGTTTAGAGTTGAATGGAAGATGGATGGACCTAAATATAAAGACCTGAGACTGGGGTGAAGGTTCACCTTCCGACAGGACAATGGCACTTAACATACAGCCAGAGCTACAATGGGATGGTTTAGATCAAAGCATATTGATGTGTTGGAATGGCCCAGTTAAAATCCAGATCTAAATCCCAGTCAGAATCTGTGTCAAGACTGCAAAAATGTCGATCTTTATGTGCAACGCTGGTAGAAACATACACCAAAAAAAGTAGCAGCTCAAAGTGCAGCAAAATACAGTTTTACAGATTATTGACATTGGGATACTGAACACAAATGCACGCCACACTTTTCAGATTTTTATTTGCAAAACATTTTGAAAACCAAATATCATTTAACTTACAGTTCACCATTATACTTTGTGTTGGTCTTTCCCATAAAATACATTGATGTTTGCAGTAGTAACATTAGGAATGTGAAAAACTTCACAGGGTGCGTATACTTTTGCAATAGCACTGTGTCAATTGATTTCCTGTGTAGGTCCATCACCACCGTCCAATAGTCCGGTTTAAGTCCAAAAAATTACCTTTCTAATGGCGACCTCATCTGCAAACACTAAATAATCTGTTATTTGGACTATAACCTATCAAGGAAAAATTGAGAAATCTATTTTCTAAAGTCAAAAAGATAGTTCAAATATATATATATATATATATATATATATATATATATATAAAGAAAAAAAAACAACGAATCTTGTTGATCAGGTTGTATATTAACTCATTTCCGAAAGATAATGGAGCAGGTTGACGTAAAGGCGCAGCGCGTCAAACGCCTGTTTATGCTTACTATCACACCATAAAATTACTTTTTCTTTAAATATAAAAGTATAAGCATCGCATCTCCAAGCGGAAATATTTTAGTGAAGGAAAAACAAGGGAAGCGACGGAGAAGTACACATGTCAGGCTGGATCCACCTGTCCCAGCTGGACGTCAGGATGTGCAACACTTGTCCACGTCACACCAAGCCCGCAAGATACGGAAAGAGTGACACAAAGTTACAAATGTCAGGCTTACCCAGTCTTTTCTTCTTCAAAATCGTCTACCTTTTATTTTCCCCATTCAGGTACAAACATGACATCCAGAACTTTTCCTTCTCCTTCGTGTTTTAGTTCTACACACACCTTCTGCAGCCAGGGGGCGGTTCATGGACCGCGGTCATGCAGTAACTGCAGCGCACCTACAAGTAGACACCTGACGAGCAATTCCACGCCTACAGCGCCTCCTAGTGGTCTGGAGTGCGCCGGAGACTTTTTAGTGTAAAGAGAAATGTCTGCAGTCTTCTGTTTTTCAGCTCATAATTAACTATATGTAGAAAAACTTCTGATAATGTTAAACACCACATTAAACACGAAATGTGGTAAAAAATAATTATTATATGACGGAGAATGATTTACTGTCGTGTTAAAATTAGTAGTGGCAAGTAAAGCTCACAATTCTTACACTAGCTTTAATTTCCATCCTTATAAATAGATCGGGAACACTGCACAAAAGATAAAATTGTATAAAATAGATACGTTTTTCCGCTATAAATTGTACTAAAACAAATTTTAAGGCTTGGAAAATATTTATTTTTATCACAGAGAGGGTACATCTTCATACATCAGTGATGGTTTATTGACCAAATAGCAAATTAGAGGATTTAGCAAATATGCTTGCCATTAGTAATGACACGCAACAAGTCAGTATTTTGGACATCCTTATAAAACAAGACGATGAACACTAATGATGGAGCAACACAGAGAATCATCTGTGCCTTGCAACAGTGAACTTTACAGTGAGTGTACATCCAGAAACTTCACTGTATTTTTTGGGGATTTTATGTGATAGACCAACACAATGTAGTGCAGCATTTTTAAGCAGACGGGAAATGATACATGGGTTTTAAACACATGAATATTCTTTGATCTAAATGATTTTATTGTAGCTCTGCTAGATTTTTATGTACTTCACTGCATCATTTAAGTCCACTGGTAAAATTATGCACATCTGTTATGTAAATACCATAAAACTGTAAATAGCTGCAATGTCTTTAGTTTTGCTATGTCTTCAAAAGGCAAAAAAATTTCATAACGGTTTGGTGAGATTTTCCGCCGTTTGTACATGCGTGAGGAGAAAAGACAAATAGCTGAAGGTTATATTTATTATGTAAAGTAAACAAGCAAATGTATGGAATTGTCTGGAACAAGTATTGACTGTCTGTAAACAGAAAAGGGGGACAAAAGTGATAGGTATGGTTTTATTTGAGTTGAGAATCAAATAAGAATTAATAAAATATAATATTCTATGATTACATCATTTCATTAGTTTCACATGAAAATAAATAGCTTACTTAATATACATATATTTTGGTTATTGACTTTAGTTAAAAAAAGCACAAAAATAGTACTCAGGTAGTCAGTTTTTATGAATGATGGCAAATTAGTGAAATTCAGTACAGATGGTAAGTTAATATCGTCATACAGGAATACCATAGTAATTTGGGGTTTTTAAATACATATTTGAACTATGATTATACAACAGTCAGCTTCAATGATTATTAATAACAAAAATTAGGCAGAAAAATACTTGCAGATTCATACTTAAAATCAGATCTTCACACACACTGAACAAAAACACACAACCTGTTTTTCTTCAGTCTGACATCAAATTAAATTTAACTTTTCCTGTTTTATGTAATTTTAAATGAACTAAAGATGAAATAAAGTTATATTCATTTGATAAATGCCTGAGTGATGAGAGAGAAAATTTAACTCAGAAGTTTACACACATTTCCTCAATAAATGCCATTTAAACTTGGCAAAGATTGAACGTCTTTGTCAAAATTACAGGAACTATGTTTGCAGGGCTCAGGACTAGGTTTTGAAACAGTTTTAACAAGTAGGCATGGTAGTGGCAGCACCATGCCGTGGGGCTTACCTGCTACCAGTGTTAATGGTTCATTGCATAAGACGGACTGAATATTGTCTAATCTAAACTCTTCAACTTTAAACTTGGCCACGGCCAAAACTACAATAAAAAGTCACAATAAATGTAAACGTCTGTAACCCAAATCATGCTGTATGCTGTCCTTTCAAAATGAATAATAAAAGCCCAACATTATTCTGGCATTCATACCCATGTTAAGTGTGTGTGTACGTCAGGCTGGATGTGTGATTGTTGTACCACATGAAGAAACATTAGTGACCCAAAAAAGGCTTTTGTTCAGTGTCCTCTTCGTCTGAGTTGCTTTGAATAAAATTACTACATCTATGAAAACTTTGGAAATGTTAACATGACCAAGCCATGTGTGCCTACCTCAGTTTAGGTATTTAAAACATGCTTTTTGAGCACAAAATATTTTAGAAATCATTGTCCCAAGACAGTGAAAAACACAAAAAATGTTTCTTTTTTCTCAATCAAAACAAATGGTTAACAGAAAATGGTTTATATTTTGTATGTACCTATCAACAGCACAAAATGTATTTTTTAGGGTTAAACCCAGGGGTGAAAGTGAGCTGGTACGGTCCGGTACTGCGTTCCACTGAAAGATTCTGCCGGGACGAGGGAAGAACGGCTGTCTGCTATGAAGCCGTCATACAGAACCAGTTACGGCTGCATAAATTCACGAGCACACAAAGAACATCAGATCTGCTACCAATAGGCAGTCTAAAACATTGTTTCTGAACCAATTGTTTCTGAACTGTTCTGTTATGCTGGAGCCTCAATGCTCTTGCTTTGCTTCTCTCTCCTCGGAGCTCGAGGCTTTTGTGAACGACCAGCGTTTAAAACGAGCACCGTTACATTTAATGTCCGTCTGCTCGCTGCTAAATACCCCAGTTAAAAGCACAGGGAGAGTAACTAGTTGTATTTCATGTTATTTTGCTGAATTACAATAACACAGTAAAGCTCAAAAACACCACTTATGACCAGAGATTTCATATACGATACACGAGAGTACATGCGAGCTTACCTCCAAAACAAAACGGTTGCCAAGGAGATCAATGCGTTCGATTTAATGGACTGGGAGATTTTACACAGGTGGTGCATAGACATAAAAAAATGTTGCTTGCATTAGGACAGGACGAACAATAAATCACTTACCATCTACAGATGATTTAAATAAAAACCGCGAAAGCAACCGAACTGTCAAATTTTTAATTTAAATGAAATCAAAACTTGAATTCTAATTCTAATTCTAATTTCTGACTTATACAGACAGCCTACAGTACAGTAAAAATATTTATACATTTTAGTTTAGTTTGAGTTTGGACTTTGCTGAGAGAGATCTGGAGAGGGCCACAGATGAGAGTGACATATATATATACACACATGCATATATGCCCCCAGTGCCTCCCCAGCCCCCTCTCTAGCCCCGCCCCTAAGTACCGGCAAGAATTTAAAACTACTTTCACCCACGGTTAAACTTATAATGAATAATCACCTGTTTCTTGAAATGAAATGTTAATTTTTGTTCTCTGTCCTTACTTTATTTTCCCACTCAGTGTGTTCTATTCTATACATCCTGGATCCTTCAACAGTGCTGTGTCAGATGGGTCACTGACACGAGGCAGAGAAAGAGGTGATGGGAAGGCAGAGCAGAGAGCAGTATGTCGGGTGCAGGGGTTGGATTTGGCCCGGTAGTGTTTTGTAGGTCCTCCAGTCCGAACTGCTGCCTGGTTTGCTGCACAGCGACACCTCACACCTAAAGACAGCACACAGAGTTACTGCCAATTTATACCTCAATGCATCCATGCTGAGTTTCATATAATACATGTTTCTGAAATACACAAAATTTAAAATGCATTTATTGCTTTATTTTTTTAAGTTGGCTGTCAATTTGCAATAATAGAATATTAATCTTTTCCCATGAAGAATGATGAACTGTTACCTTTTGACACTTTGAATGAACGTCTTTTTGTCTTGATCCAGACAAACCGCAAACGTTGTCCCATTCCCTTGAGCAGTCATGTGCACCTTGTCCACCTTTATTTCTGATACCAAGATCTGCTCCAAACACAAGAGTCAGTCTGTTTTTTAAAGAAACTATCCAGAGATGTATTTAAGTTTCACCAATAAATGCATAACAAGAATAAAAGTGCAACTGGGTAATGGAGGATGAATTTCCACAAAAGGATTTTACAAAATAAAAGGATTATAAAAACTGAATTGAAGAAAGAAAGTGCGAATTTCATTTTGTTTGTATTTGGGTTGATGACATCACAAGAGGCACGGGAACTGAACTGTTCTGCTGTTTGAGCTAGAGTTGCACTCTGAAAACCCCAAACCATGCTGGATTGAAACTGTTGATGATGAAGCCCCTTTAAATGATGACGAAGACAATTATCTACTTCAGTACTTTACCTCAAACCAACCTTCTCATCTTTCTAGTTGATCTTTTCCTTTCTGTGTATATTTGCCAGTAATAAAACAAGTTGATATCAAACTATATTTGAATCACAAGTCAAAATGTGACTGGTCAGTAGGGCAGACATGCATGGCAGCTTGTCTCTTTCTCACTTCCTCCCTTTAGTGTAAAAACTGCAATAATAATGATGCCATGTATTGTCATGATCTGCCTCTGTTAGGATTTGAGTTTGAGCTCCTTGTCTGCTTTCTCTACTTCGACTTGCTATTATTTCAGTTCATTCATGTTTATTAGAATCATTATTCATTCTTGTGTTTAGATTACGTTGTGGGATTCCTGTGGTAGATGTTTTTGTTTGTGCTTCCTTGTAGATCTGTTCCTCCCTGTTTATGTTCTTTAAGTTAGTTCTATTGTTTACTTATTTCTTTCTGTTTTGGTCATTTCCCTGGATTCCTTGCTCGTTTGTGTCAATTAGCCACCCCTTATCTGTTGCCTGCATGTTCTCTTCCACCAGCTATTCCTGATTCCCCTCTGATTAGCACCCTGTGATCATTGGTCTATTCTCCACCCTTCCTCAGTACCTATACTCCCTGGTTTTATTATTCTTCACTGGTTCCAATTGGTACCATCCAAATTTAGCCTAATGGTAGATGTTAAATGTCAGGCTTGGTTCAATGACGTCTTTTTGTTAACTTTTCAACCATGATTTTACAATATTTAGACCAGAAGACACCACCTTCTTTTCTTTGTCTATTCAACAAAAAACTGGTCAGTGCGATGGCTTAAACCTTTTGCTGCAGCCATACAGAGTGCAAGTAAATACCTTTTAGGGAGGAAATTGATTACAAACATGTAAATATAGAGGGAAAAAAGCTGGAAAAATACAGATGAAATTACTCAAAAGAACTACGATCAGTTGCCTCATGCCTTATGTGATGTCATTAGAGGCATGTGTGCATGGAAGCTTGTTTTGGAGGGTAGATTTAATCTTGATTAAATCATGATCTACAATAAAATAGAATAACAGATAGAAAAGTGGATCATTACACACAGTTCTATAGGTACTAAACTGGTTCGGAACTGAGTTTGATTGGTTTTACAGAAAAGCCTGGGTTGTAGCTTTAAAATGGGAAAAATGCGTAAGCATTAGTACATTTAAACTATCCTTTACCTGGTTATAACCCTTTTTAGATTTGGAGTTCTGCTTCTTCAGAACCTCTGTCAAGGTCAGCTGCAGGCCTTCTATAGAATCTGGATAAAGGAGCAAAACACAAACAAAAGTAGAAAATGAAGTTAAAGCACTTTATTTAAAAGGTGAAGCTGCAGAGCTGGGGTATAGCAATAGAGCACTGACCCAGCTGCTCTGAATTGCTGCAGGTTTTTTGAAGGTTAATCGACGTGCAGACGACTTCTTGGTGGATCCACCTACTCCTCCCACTGACAGCCACCTGTACTCATGTCAAACAGGAAACAGTTAGGATTAGCTGGGGCTGGTAGAAATAGAAATGTGTACTATTGTTTCTAAAGCAGGAAGTCAACGTAAAGGAACAATACCTTTTTGTAGGCCACACTCAGTGTGAGAGGAACAGCCTCCCGCTCTTCATCAATTCCCAACCTTTTGCTCGCAGCCCCTTCTCAAACAATACAGCACATATGAATCCACATGCACATATGTGTATGTGTTGCTTTTTGTCTGTGTATGTTTTGCAGAGTGTGACTAACCCATGGCCTTAACAGCTCTGGCCCCAGCTGTGTGTCCCAGCTCCAAGGAATGAATGAACACTTCCTTTCTCTTCTCTCCCCCTGCCAGGGTCAGCTGTGCAAAGGAAGGAACCAGAATATTTTACACTGGGAGCGGGTCGACATGTCCTGGACATGTTGCTGTGTGAGATGATCCTCTGACCTCAGCCTGGTAGAGCTGCACCAGAATTGGCTGATCCGCGTGTCTGCAGTAATAGAGAACCAAGTCGGCCAGCAAGGGAAGACGATAATCAATGCTGCCAATACTGGTGGAGACATCATCGTCCTTGGGAGCAGCCTGAGTCATGGGAAGTTAATATATTACAGCAGGGGTATCATGTGCACACTGATACACAATCATTAATGCTTGACCAGAAAAGTTGCCTTTATATGTATTCAATTACCAGGTTAATTTCCAGGAGGCATGGGTAGATTTTAAAGAATGTGAATATAATCATTATAAATCTTAGCTTAACTTTTTAAATATTCTTTGGTTTAAAGATCTCTTTATCAGCTGCCACAGGAAATTGACATAGATTTTATTTTTCTCACACCATACGGACGATAGAGAAGCAGTGCTGCCCCTCCCCCATCTGTTGCCATGCACTTCCAAGCAGCTGGCCTAAAGAAGCTTACTATGCTTTTAAAATTCAGCTGTCTGGAGATATTTCACATCATGGCATGGAAATGAGTGCTACCCATCACTGCTATGAAGGCAACATTGTTTTAAAGCTACAGTTAATGAGTTGAGCGGTGTGTCTCTTGAAGGGCAGTAAAGTCTAGAATTAAGAATTTCTTAGCGGATTTCAGGATAAAGTGTTTGTTTAACTTTACCAACAGGTTTCTTTAACTGAAAGTAATATTAATGATTTGGAGTGGCCCAGCCAGAGTCCTGACCTGAATCTGATAGAGAATCTGTGGAGGGAGCCAAAGATTAGGGTGATGGCAAAGAGGCCTTCCAAGATCAAACACCTGAAACTCTTCAAAGATAAATTGTCAAAATACAAGCAATAACATTTATAAGTAGGGTTTGATTGTTGTAATGCCAATAAAGATTTGTCCACTGATTATTAATAGTGTGCATTGGAAAGGTTTTTTATTCTTTCTTTTTTTTTACCTCCATCATCCATGGTGGCAAGATAAATATGGCTAACCATTCAGGTGTTCTCAGTGGGAAAAAAAAGAAATGGTCCACTTTTTCAAGTCATATTTATATGTGAAGAAAACAGAAAGTTATGGATTACTCATGAATTTAACACATTTTTATAAGGGGTGGTCCATAACTGTGGTTGGCACTGTGCAAAAGATGCAGCATTTGTGACAGCTACTTTAATTACCCGTTTTGTCTGTGGTGTCTAAATTAAAAAAAAAACAATGATTACGCTTTTAAAGCTAGATTTGTTTCTTGTTCTAAAAAATCTTTATTTAAAAAAAAAAACATTTACTTATATTGCCTACTTAAAATAATAATACCTCACAGTAATTTACCTCACAGAGCACTTCAGAGGACAAGCTGAGCAGATTGAGGACATTGCGCTCATACCAGGGATCTATCAGGCCCAACATCTCTGCTATATCTGTTGTACTGTCCTCCACTTCCTGGCCATTTAATTCCTGTCACAATAAAGAAATATGAATTAAAATTCCATAAAGCTTTTACTGAAATAAATGCCCTAAATCTTTTGGAGAATTATATTACATGTGTGGAGACGCTGCAGTACCTGTCCTTCTGTTGGCGTGTGTCCTCCTCCTGGACTTGCAGCTCTCTTCTTGGTGGGAACAAAGTAAAACTGCAGTTTGCATGTCCTAGTGAGTTGGGGACACCTTCTCTCTTTCTGCTGCAGATCACTGTATGCCCGAGCAAGCCTCCCAGCCTCTCTGTCACCTCCGAATGCAACCACCTTGACGACAGTCTGCACTTCTGGCTCATTCCCCTCATCGCAGCTCAGAATCGGCCTCCTGCGAACGCAGATGTGCCTCCGGGGAGAGGAAGGATCTACTGGAGCTGTGACGGACACATTCGGATGAGGATGTCTCATGGGAGTCCCTGAATGTTTGAGCTGGGCCCCTGTCATTAAGTAGTCTTTGGTGATGTCACCATTGTAGCCCATGCTCCGGACACGGCGGCAAGTGCTTGGACTGTGGGGTGTCTTGAAGATCAAGGAGAGACGCTCCAAACCCAAGAGGGATTTAGATTTTTTCTTGGGCTTCTTTCTAACCTTCAGATGGGTGCCTTGTCCTTCCTCAGTCTCCTCGTGCGCTATGTCCTCACTGAAGTCGCTTTCAACTCCTGACGAAGCAGACGGCACAGACCAGCTGGAGGAAAGAGAGTAACCTGAAAAGGTAGAGTCCCTCGAGGAAGACGAGGTGGTGGAAATCCGATGGCTTTGAATCTGATCATCCAGTTTGTTTGAGTCCAGCTCGTCTTCTTCATCAATGCTAGTGTCAAGAGTATCATCCTCACATATTTTGGGGAAACACTCTGGAGGGGAATCCAGGTCAGAATCAACTGCAAGAAGGTCTTTTAGGACCTCTACATGAACGAGAAGAATGGAATAAGAGTTGGAGATATGATACTGATGCACAGCAGCTAAAGGTAGATGAATTGTTTTCAAATTACCAAAGTTATCGTCCTCCCATAAACATGTGTGACATTTGGGAAAGGGCAGCGTTAGGATCTCTACAGATCCTAAAATGAGAAGGAGATGCTTAGATCAAACAAAATATAAGAACATGAATGTTATCATTTTATTCCTACTCCATTAAGTATCACAAACCTAAATATATTTTAACAGGATTATATCTAATAGACCAGTATGGGGTAGAGTATAAATATGAAAAAGATAATTTAATTTTGTGTATTTATTTACAAATAAGTATTTGAAATTAACACTATTCATGGAAATTTGTCCCTCCCAACCCCCCCTTACTCTGATACCCCTAATTTAATAAACCCAGTGTAATCAACTGCCTACATGAGTCACTTACTTAATAAACCAACCTGACCAAACAGCTGGTCTGACCAAACAGACCAGCTGTTTGGTCAGGTCAGGGAGAAAGTTGTGAAGAAGTTTAAAGCAGGTGTAAATAGTAAATTAATATCCCAAGCTTTGATGACTGGCATCAGGACAACCCTAAACATTCAGCTACAGCCCAATCAAAGCCTAATCTAAATCTTTTTAAAAACTGTGGCAAGACTTGGTGGTCACACGCGCTCTTCATCCAGTCTGACTGAGATTGAGCTATTTTGCAAAGAGGAATGGTCAAAAGTATTAGTCTCTGGATGTGCAAAGCTGGTAGAGACATACCTCAAAAGAAATGGTGTTGTAACTGCAGTGAGAAGTGGTTCTGACTCAGGGGATCTGAATGCAGTTGCATGCCAAAGTTTTGTATTTGTAAAGCGTTTCACAAACCATTTGACTTAACCACGTGAAAATGTATATACATTAAAGCTTGTGGCTGCAACTTGACAAAATCTGGGAAAGTCCTAGGGCTATGAATACTTTTGGAAGGCACATTATATGGGGTTTGTCTCCGGTGTTCTGTGCCTTACCAGTCTCTGAGCAACCATCCCCAGAAGGGACAGCAAGACTTTCTCTGAGCTTCTCCAAGCTGTGGAGTAGACCCTCCCTAGCTGTCCTATTATCTGCCACAGAGGTTGCTGTCTCCATGCTGCCAGTTATGGTCTCCAAAAGCTGTTCCAGCTCATATAGCTCTTTTTCCTGATGTTAAATAAAGATGGATATTATTATAAAAAGACAAGAACAACGTGGTACTACAACTAAAATGTGAACCATAATGTTTGCTATTTACCTGCAGAGCAGCATGGAGAGCCTGCAGGTCCAGTTTGTTACCAAAAGCAGCCTGAAAGCTGTGCAGGATAAGAGTTGTAATGACATTTCTGGTTGAGTAATTGATGGTACTGAGCTGCTCAGAGGCCAACTGGACCTCCTGAGGGACATCACCATCTGGGCTCACCAACAGCACCATTCTGATAAAGACAGTGATTTACTTTTACGTATAATTAAGATGTATACATTTTTAATCTGTAATCTATTGTTCATTACTAGGAACTTGAACTAGGTACTTACATGGTTTTAGAGCAGTTGACATCAGGGGAAATTGCCTGCTCCGTCCTTACCAATCGTTGAAATGAAATACCTGCAGTAAAAAGGCAATGAAGTATGAACATCAGTGGTTGAACACTGTTCAACAGGAACGTAGCACAGTAAATGTGTAATAGCTTGGACTCCAGAACTCAATATTTATTTCATAGTAAAGCTAATTTTGTACTTTAGATGGACACATAATATACATAAAAGCGGTAGAGGTAATCGAGGATTAGCAATATTTTTCTTATTTTTGGTCAAATGCACAGTTTAACAAGGGGAAACAGTGAGGGCCAGACGTGTCAAGAAAAAGAGCTAAACGAGAGATTGATTAGACAGAATCTCTACAGAGAGGCAGTTAAAACAGGTGTGCCCAAAGTGTGGCACGGGGGCCATTTGCGGCCCTCGGAATGATTTTGTGTGGCCATTAACCAAAGTTCAAGAATGGTACATTTTTGGCCCATAAACACAAGCAGATGATGCAGATAGACTTCTTTGTGCACAGTTTTCACTGATGTGAGGCCTTTTAACAAAATTGCATCCACTGACATTTGCTCAAAAGCAGGCTCAGGCGCACCCCTTTATTAAACTTTGCCTAATAAAGTAGGAAAGAGTGACTCATATTTGGTTCGTGTTGCTTGAAAATCCACAAAAAAATTTGCTTGACCAAGTCAATAGAAAACAATCAACAAGATAGGAAATTTTATGGCTTTCTACAGTATATTGGACCTTTTTCACGAATCACATCTACAAGGGTTTACTGATATCTTTCATTAAAATATTGTGTGCTTACTTTATTTTTGAGCAGGTAAAAATAAAATGTTTCACAGTAAAATTATTCTTGAACTTTTAATAGAGAAATCCCCAGAATACTTTTAAATTAACAATTCTGGTCCACATGGCCAAACATCTGAACACCAATGGGTTAAGAAACTGGAACAAGTTTTCTTTTTTAAATACACTTCACAACAGTAGAAAATGGTGAAGGCACATTCTAATATTTTATAGTATTATTAATTTGTCGCATACATAACACAAAGCCAAAATACCTGTTGTCTATGAAGGGTCAAAGTAACATAAATCAACTTGTAAATAAACTGAAGGGGTGAAATACTGAACATGGTAAAACTGAGTACCTTAAAAACCAACGTGATTAATTTCGCCTCTGTGAAAATTAGAATCTGTAAATTTGGAGGTCATTAAAATGATAACATGGTAAATATTAATGTTATAAATATTAAGGTTATCAAATTTAACGTTGCCTGTTTTCATTCACTGCCTTGATTTTAGCGCCTCCATTTTTACCACTTCAGTTTTATCATTCATCGCGTTCACGGTGTAATTTTAGTTACTTCCTGTAGATTGGAATACGGCAGCAGCCCCGGTGCGACAGCTGAGTTTTGTAGTCCGTGACCCACAATTTCCCATGATTCATTGCGGGTCGAATTGGATTTGATTGAAGTCGGGCAGCAATGGCGGAAGATGATGGCAAAAAATTGTGAATAAAAATGTAAATTATACACTTTCTGTGACCCCAAATAAACTTTTAAGATGCTTTTAGGCGGGAATGTAGGTTTGTTAAACTTAAATTTCAATCCTGTAGAGACTCACAATAAGAAACACGAAATGCAATTAGAGAAGTTACACATGGGATGTTTATTAGTTGGGCGCTCAGACCCCAGAGGAAGACAAGAATGCTGAGAATGACATGAACTTGAATGAACGTCTTAGAGTTAGAATTAGAATTGTCTTCCCCCCGGGATCAGATACTGGTGATGGAGAGGAGGCCTGATGATAAGAGAACTGGAGAAGCTGAGAATCCGATAGAGGTGATGGGGTGGAGGAGGGTCGAAGTTCGGCTGACAGCTGGGAGATCCATGAATGGGAGACTTTAAATGCGGAGCCTTGAAGGATCATTGGCTGAGGATTACTGCAGACTTGATGCTGATTGGTTGGAGCAGAGACACATGGACAAGCCACTGGATGAAGCCGGAGGAGTGGGTGAGTCTCCCAGATTGAATTTTCGTCATCAGTCTGGAGACTCAACCTGGGCGCTCTTCGCTTGTGACTCCCCATGGCTCCCCCTCCGCAGCTCCACCCTGTGGCCAACGATATCACTGCCGTACTGTGGAAAATGGCTATGGCCTACAAGTACTCCGCTGCTGCACAGGGGCTGCTGCCGTATTCCAATCTACAGGAAGTAACTAAAATTACACCGTGAACGCGATGAATGATAAAACTGAAGTGGTAAAAAAGGAGGCGCTAAAATCAAGGCAGTGAATGAAAACAGACAACGTTGAATTTGATAACCTTAATATTTATAACATTAATATTTACCATGTTATCGTTTTAATGACCTCCAAATTCACGGATTCTAACTTTTACAGAGGAGAAATTAATCACATGTTGGTTTTTGCAGAACTCAATTTTACCATGTTCAGTATTTCATACCTTCAATTCATTTCAAGTTGATTTATGTTACTGTGACCCCTCATAGTTGTCCACCTGAGTGGACATGTGAAAAACTGTTTGTGTCATAGAGTGGTTTCAGGTCGGACCAGCTTGCAGGGAGATACTCGGGAGCCGTGAGGTAAGATTGTGAGTCATATTTATTATTAGATTGAGCAATGCAGGAATATAGACCCGGAGTACAGGAAACAGTGAACATGATGAACAGAACTTACAGGATCTGAACAGGGACTAGGTCGACAGAGAACTCAGGAGAAACACAGGAGCTAGACAGGTGCATCACATGAATCTGACAGGTAACTGGCAGGACGAGGCAACGGGGAACAAATGAAACCGGTGAGCTTATATGCAGGGAAGGTGAATGGTGAAACAATGGGAACGAGAGGAGTAGGTAATCAGATAAATGCTTACAGGTGTGCTGGCCTGGTGAAGGGAACTGAGGTAATGGAGGTTGCTATGGTGACTGGAGCTAGGAAACGCAGAGACAGGAGGGGAGACTAACACTAAACTAAACTGGGAGGAACAGGGAAAGGAAACCTAAATATAAGCTAATGTAAATAGTAAGTCTAGGAAGAACTAAAATATTAGAGATTAACGAAGAGAACTATTACTATAAAAACTAACCGAGAGCGAACTATACTGTAAACCAAGGCTGGAGAAAGAACAACTAATATTAAGGGGAACAAGCAACGGGGTAAATCATAACAAAAATGGGTCTTAAGCCAGGAGGAAGAAACTAACAAAACTAAGCACAACGCAGCAGTAAATAAACCTTAATAAATTACTCAATCAAAACAAACACAAAGAGGTGGTTGGTATGCTTTGAATCATTGTCCTGCTGCACAACCCAGATGCATTTCAGCTTAAGGTCACAAACACATTGCCCTTCAGGATCCTCACACTACCACCACCATGTTTGATAGTCAGCATGATGCTCTGTTTTTGAAATTGTGTGTTAGTTTTCCACCAGATGAAACAGGTAGCACACCTTCCAAAAGGTTCCACTTTGGGAGTCTTGGGAGTCGTAAAGATGTGTTTTTCCAGCAATTTTACCTTGGAATTCTCCCATGGAGGCCATTTTTGTCTGCTCCTTGATGTTGGATCGTGAACTCTGACCTTAGCCCAGGCCATTGAGGCCTGCAGAGCTTTAGATGTTGTTCTGGGTTCTTTGATGTACTCTTGGAATCATTTTGTTAGGCTGAACATTCTTGGGAAGGTTAGTAACTGCTTTAAGTTTTTGTTACTTCATGTTGACAGACTGGCCCTATTTTATAGATTTTTTGATTCCACAGGCTTTTATCCTTCAGTAAATTACTGAAACCATAATTTAAAAATGGCATTTTGTATTTACTCAGGTTCTCTATGTCTGGTATTAAAATTGGTTTAATGATCTGAAACGGTTAATTGTGACAAAGAAGCAAATCCAGTGGTAATCTGTTAGAGGGCAAACACTTTTCTTTGACACTTTTATATAAGAGTTTGTGCAACCTGGTGCTCGAATCTCCTGGTCAATGACGATTAGTAAACTTTTGCAGGCAGAGCTACAAGGCTCCGGCCAGGCCAGGAACTGGTGGAACAACAGATAGGCCTCCTGTAGCACAGTGCACCCTGGAGCTAAATAAGGGGTCTAGAAGAGAGAAAAAAATAGTTTGATAGTTTGATATAAAACAAAATGCTGATTTAATGCATAACCAAGACTAAAAAGGAACATTGATCATGCGTTCCTTTTCTGTACACAAATGTTTAAAACTCACTCTGAGAAGAGCTGCAGAGAAAAGGAGGGTCAGGGGGACCACCAGTTCATACCGACACTCCTCCAGCACCTGCAGAACAATACAAAATGTGAAATACAAAACAGACATTCACCTCTGACAGTACAACTTGAGACAGCAATGCTGGTTGTGGGTTTTTTTCACCTCCTTTGTTTTTTGCAGTATTTTTTGCAGAAGGATGAGGAAGTTGTGGGGATGCCTCTTCACAAGTTCCTCCAAACACCAGCGGCTTATGCACAGTCCAGCTTGTTTGAAAGTCAAAAACAGACAACCTGAACTCAGGCACATGCAGTTCCCATTTAGGTTTCATTCTGATGTAAATCTGTAAAGAGCTTTATTTGACAATTCATGTACAAAAGAAGTGATGAATGTCACCGATATCCACACACCAGTTTCTATTCTTGATGACTTTATGAATGAAACTGTTTCGTTAGATATTTCAAAACTAATGTTGCATGATTCTGCTGGTGTGTCACCACTTTCAGTTCCCATTTTGTCTAGGAACCCAACAAAAAGCCTCCAGTTGGTTTGTTGGATATTTAACTGAATTTGATCGTTTTCACACATCTTACGCTAGCCTTATCATAGTCTATAAATGTTTTTCCTCCTCCATCTCCTAATCTTGCTCATACTGCTCGTTTCATATTGTTAGTGTAAAAGCAAGTGTAGTTTGGGATTCTTTTTTTTTTTTTTTTTTTTTTACCGTGTCCTGTCCGGCAGAGTAGCGCTCAGAAGTGTTGTCTGAGTGCCAAGAAATTGCCCAACAGATTTACTTTCACAAGCGGAGCATCACAGCTATTGCTTTAAGGCTCTGCTTGATATTTATAAAAGAAACTTTATTATGAACTTCTTTGGGAATATTTCAATTGTTACGGACACGGAGACTGAAATGAAAAGGAAAACAGAAGCTTGACAAAGAGAGAGATGGGGCAAAAGGGAAGAAGGGTAAAAAAGGAGGAGAGAGTGGAGGAGAGAAAGAAGGATGAATAGAATAAAAGATTACACCCTGCTTGCTTATACACAAAATAACACACAGTATTTATGAATGTAAAATGTACTTAGTGAGAAGTGCAGCCCAATATAGATCATCTGTGTATCTATCAACACCTGTGTGGATGCGCTTTGTATACAAGGTTTCTCCACAGAAATAAGCAATAGTGAGTGTGAGGACCCACCGACCTGCCCCATGGTCCCCGGGCGGACACTGAGGGGATCCGAGCAACAGACATCCAAAGGCCCCAAGCACAGGAACCCCAGGAGAACCACCGCTGGGACTACCACAACCCCCCCAGAGAAGAACAGTGGAGAGTCCCAGGGAAACCACCCAGCAGCGACAGTGCAGAAGCCCCAGGGAACCGCAGCGACGAGCCCACAGGCCCCGCCGGCAGCCGTCCACTCCTGAGCAGATCCAGCCATGGACCCAGAGACCCAAGACCCCGGGACACGCCACCCCCAAGACAGAGGCCCGACAGAGCCCAGGGGTCCAGGCCCCAGCAGGCAGCCACCGGGATTGAGTCAGCACACACCCAAGCATCCAGCCCCGGACACCGAGAACCACAAGTACACCACAAGCAGAGACTCCAACCACCGGCAGGCAGGGTGGCGGGGAGGAAATAGGCCCCCCATAATATGGGGGGGGCCTAAGCTGAT
Source organism: Crenichthys baileyi (assembly GCA_036173005.1). NCBI lineage: Eukaryota > Metazoa > Chordata > Actinopteri > Cyprinodontiformes > Goodeidae > Crenichthys > Crenichthys baileyi. The sequence continues at coordinate 451,263 of JAHHUM010002354.1, forward strand.
CCAGGAGAGGGAGCAGTCCAAGACCCAACCTGTCACAAAAAAAACAGGGACTCACAGTCACAGTCACCCACTCCCACCCTCATCCACACACATAAAATCACTCACTCCCAACGTAAAGACAAACAACAATGGACGTCTTACACTCCCTCACACTCCCCATGCATACTCTATACTTCAAGGTCCGGGCGCCGGCAGCCCCTAGGGGCAACCAGCTCCCGGACCAAGGAGGTGGTCCCCTTCCCTCCTGGGGCAGAGACAGGCAGACAGGCCCAGACCCGGGTGGTCTCGGCCCGGCCCCCGCCCAGAACCCAGTCCCCACCAACCCCCATCCACCTCCGGAGAGGGGGCTATGTACAAAAGAGGGGTCCACATGGCCCAAACCCACCCGCCAACCAGACCCCCGCCCCAGGACGGAGCATCCCCCCCCCAACGAGCTCCGCCCGACCCCATGAGTCTCCCACCCCCAGTGAACCCCAAAAATGAACCCCCCCACAGGGCCCCCCCCAACAGGGGAACAACCGATATCGGACACACGCCCCCAAACCCCAAAAACGCCACAAACCCCCCCCCCCCCCCCCCCCCAGGGGGCACACCCCCACAGGTGAAACTCTATAGCCGAGAGGCCGACGGGGGTCAAACCCCCCCCCAGCGCAAGCTCTAAATACAGCCCCCCGCTCTGAGCCCCCCCCCGCGCCCCCGCCCCCCCACCAAACAGTGCCCCGCAACAGAAAGGCAAGGCCCGCGCAAAACCACCCCCCCCCTGGCGCAACAGCGCAGACCCCGCCGAAAACCGCACCCCAACAGGACCCCTGACCCCGCCGCATGAGGGACAGACTCACCCACCCGATCCCCGGGGTCAGTGTCCCACCATGCCCCCAAAATGCCCCACTCAGCCACAAAAAAAAAAAAAAAAAAAAAAAAACATTCCTGCCACTGCAACTGCCAAAGGGAGAAAAACTATCCAGCTCAGCTCCCCATCGCCACCCAGCCGATCCAAACGCCGGCGACCCCATATCCCAGAAGTGGATACAACCCTCTACCCACCGGCTGCAGCCCCTCCACACACCCCCCACCCACCGCCCCGATCCCCCTGTCACACATGATACCAAACAGAGGACCCCACCACCAAGCCCGCCCAATCCCCCAGACAGCACCAGTAGCCCCAGCCCACCAGTCCACGAGAGGATACATGCACTAGCCGGGGTAACGGGGCCTGCAGGCCAACCTCCAAGCCAAAGCACGCCCCACCAGCCGCCCCGGGTGCAGTCGTAAGACGCGCTCCCCCCCCAAACCCCCCGACCGGGCAACTGCAGCCCGGCCCCCCAAAACCATGGGCCAGAACCACAGAAGCGGGGAAAGAAGGCCAGGGCCCGCCCCGGTTTTCCCGGGCACCCCCCAAACCCCACCCCCAAACCCTGGGAGTGCCCCCAGCCCGCCGGCCAAACCCCGCACCCCCGCATGGCGCACTATGGCCCCCCAAAAGTTCCAGCCGGCCACCCCTCCATCGGACGGGGCCACATCCCAAATCAATGCCGGCTAATCCCCCCCCCCCCGGAGCCCGGACCCCCCCCCCCCGGCAAACCAGGGCCCAAAGCCAGGAGCCGAGATCCAAGGGAACCCAACGATCCCGAGAGAGAGACCCCGAAACCCCCCAGCACCAGACAGTCCCAAGACCTCCCCCCCCCCCCAAACCCCCATAGGGGGGGGCCCATCCCTCCCCCGGCCTCCGCCAAATGGGAAATAGCGAAGGGGGGGTGTGAAAAACCCCAAGCCTGCCTCCGCCAGCTCAAATGTGGTGTTGGGGCGTTTGTTGTATTGTGCGTTTAAAAAAAAGAACGGGGGGGAAGGGGGGCTGCCACCCCCCCCCCCCCCCCGCACTCTAAACCCTCAATGTCTAAATGCAATTAAACCCTTAGAGGTGAGTGAAGGCACCAGAGGTTAGGATACGAGCATATCCTCGTTCTTGATGCCATGGAGTGCGGCCACCCCCAAGGCCCTACATGTGAATGTTATGAAAATGTTATAAGGGAGAGTGTCTAAGTTGTACAGTAAAATTGGGGCACAGGCTGCCATGGGACCGCAAAGATGGAAAACCCTTGCGGCGCTCCAATGCCAGCCAGCTCCCCGGCTGACCCCAATAGGCACCCCCGTTTGCCAAGTCCCAACAAAGGACGGAGGCATAGGCGCATCCACCGGGCAAAAAAACGGGCAGGTTCACCCCCGAGAACCAACTGAAAACCGGGATAAAAACAACCCCCCCCCCCCCCCCCCCCCCCACACTCTTTTTTAAAATATTTAATAAATTCTTCGTCCTTAAGCAATGATGTATTAAACCTCCAGTTTTTGTTTTTGGGGGTTTTCTTTCTTTTTACAAGAGTTAAGGAGAAGGAGCATGATCGCTGACAGCTATAGGGTGTATCTCAGTGTCTGAAATGTCAGTCAACAACGAGCTGCTGACTAAGAAAAAAATCCTGACAGAGAGTTGGGGGATTGTGAGAAGAATGTATATTCTCTGTGATTAGGGTGAAGAGATCGCCATGCATCGCAAAGTCCTAATCGCCCTGTACTGTTTAACTATGTTTATTGATTGCCAACTGCGCTGAGTCCCTGTTGTACTCCGCCTGTCTATTACTTCATTTAGACCAAAGTTGAGATCGCCCCCAAGAAGAAGTGAGCAATCCAAGTGTTTAGACAGAGCAGAAAAAAAAGAATGGAAGAATGGGAGGTCATCAACGTTTGGGGCATATATACTGACAATACATATCTTTTTGCTATGTATAGATATTTTTATTATTATAAATCTACCCTCTGGATCTGTAACTGTAGTTTGGGATTCTTACCATTCCAGAGCTGCTTGTCGGGAGAGTTGATTCCCAGGTGACAGAGGCAGCGCTCGAGGCTATGCTGGATACGGTCCTCAGTGCACGAGCTCTGCTCCATCGTCTGCAAAATCATCCCAACATCCACAGGTGAATGAGAAAAGACAAACCAAGAGGAAGTTCTTCTGTTTGCCTCTGTTCCTGGTGAACCAAATGGTCCCGTCAGTTGACCCAACTTCCTGCTGTTGTCGTTGTCAGTAAACAATAATCATTGTTGCTCCGTTCCAGAGACAATACAGCTCCAACCCGAGATAAAAGGCTTGCTCATACACAGAGAGATTCAAGCAGTGTTTGAGTGTTTGGGAGAAGATGTCGGGACTGAAACAAGCTGAAACTTCCCATTAGTGAGTGATACTCTGTCGGAGTGAACCGGAGATGAGCTGGTGGAAAACAAACGCCACAACTTCTACTTTTTCTGCTTAAAATTAGCTGTCTACATCTGGTTGGTTATGACTCACACTTAGGATGGAAATGAATCTTACAGAAGGTCAACTGCATTTTAGATGCCCCCAAAACTCTTCCCTCAAACTAACCTATAAGCTCAAATTTGAAATAACCATGACTAGTTGTGTCTATTTAAAATAGCCAGGGCTGGGCCTACAGAGGTAAAGTAAAACTGATCTGACGTCAACAAGCAAGATTATTTGAGCTTTCATGTTTGACCTGAAGGATGACGAAATCTGATGATGACTTAAAGAAGAAATTCTGATTAATTTTAGATGCTTGGGAGTAAAAATGGATCTTACCCTGAAACTTCATAGTCAAGTAAACTCTGTGGTGAAATTTGCTTTTTCTAGTCGTGAGGTTTGTCAAAAGATAAGCTTTTTCTGTCCAACAGCAACCTGCAGACAGTGATAAACTTTTAAAAAGCAGGCGCCCTGATTCCTGTTATGTTCCCTTTTTAGGCATTAGTGCAACTTCCACAGCTTGCCTACAACTGGTGCAAAATGCCAACCGCTCGATTTTGAACTGGTACAAAGTAAACATGAGAACATTTCTCCAACTTCTCAGTTTATTTCTGGATTAATTTTAGAAACTTGATTTACTTTATCAGTCTAAACTGCTGCACCCATGTGTCCCATCCTATTCCCTCCAATCATCAGGACCAGATGCTTTTAGTGGTTCTAAAAACACGATGTAAACAGAGAAGTGATCAGGCTTTCATTGTTGAAGCTCCTAAACTGTGACTTGTTTTTTTCTCGTTTTTATTCATAGATTTTCATAGATTTTCATAGATTTTCTGTTTTTGTGCTTTGATTTGTCTTTTATTTGATTACCTGTTTGTCGGTTACAGTGGGTTTTCTTGTGCACTTTGATCAGTCTTGTTGAGTTTACTGTGCCCTAAGATGACGTGTTGGGAATAGAATAGAATAGTCTTTATTGTCATTGTACTGGGGGTACAATTGGCCCAGTACAAATAAACTGAAATGAATTATAATATAAATAATTTATTTGAATTTATCTATAATCTTGTAGGGAATTTACACAAGGATTTAAGTAAGAAAACAAAACATGCTCTAATTTACTTTTTAAAAAACAGCTTGCTGGCTGTAGCTTTAAAAGAGTGCTAGCTTAATAATGCCTTATTCGTACCAGTTTGCTTCACTGTCGTCATGACCGCAAATCCTGTGTGAAAAAAATGATTTAGAAATGGCGACTTTAACTCCTAATACAGCAAAGGTGCCTGTTGGTGCATCTGACACTCGCTAAGCATCGCATTGCAAACAACCTGGTGCCATCTAGCGGTCACAATGGGGAGGACAACTACTTATAATTTTACAGCATGAAGCTGTATTTGAAATATGATGGACCAGGATGGATTTGAAACTTTTGCCATCATTGAAATTGAAAGTTGTTTAGTAACGTCATCAGCAAAATAACGTGTGTTATATCAAACCATTCTTCATGTTGCATCATACGTACATACAGTATACATCTACTGTAGCTATGTTAAAATTAACAACTTATACTTACTGTAGCATCTGCTTGACAGAAAAAAACACTTTTTGTTAATGTACTGTACTTGTCAGTAAAATCAGACTGTAAGGGCTTAACCTATGGGACTGGTTAAAGACCATAACAACACACCATTCTATTACAATTTTATGAGGTCTTTTTTTCCCCAAACACTTTTCACCAGTTAGGGTAGAATTTTATTTTTATCCCCCTTTTTTACTCAAAAAACAACTTCCCCCCGGCCCTCTTTTAACGACCACCCTGCAATCCGCATTTAGACATCAAAGTTTTTAAAAATTTTTACCCTAAATTTTTTTAGTTTTAGGGTCCTCTTTTGGGTAAAAAGGCCCCCTGAAACTTTTAACTTCAGTAAGGCAGACACTACATTGTCCACTGAGGAAACAGGTGGTGATCCACTGTAAGTCAGGCAGCATTTTCCAGCACCTGATCTGTCACAAAATGCCAACTGCTGCCCAGAATCATTAGGCTTAATGCTGATACTGTTCAACTAGCATAAAGACCTACAGTTTACTAGGCCGTACAGACACAGGCTAATTTAGTCTAAAATAAAAAAACTAAATGCAAACACAAAAGTGTGACATCCTGGATAAACTGGTACATAGTTAATAAGAGGAACAGGAAATATGCAGAGGCTGAATAACACTATGCAGATGTGATGTTAGCTACTTAAAAAAGACTTGTTTCTCCTGTAGAGAGGCAGCACAAAAAAAACAAAAAAATAACAGAAATGTAACTTAGAAAATCCAAATTAGACAGTATATGACACAAAATGTTTTCAGATTAGATGCAAAATTAAGATCACATTATTTGAGAAAGGCATATCTCTTACCACTAATTGCATTAATCAGTGTCCCAGATCAGCCTGGATCAACCACAGCTGAGAGACGCCGGCCGGCAGTAGGAAATACCAAGACCACATCCTCCTGTGTTGATGCCTTTCAAAAACAAAACCCTCCAACTGTGCAGTCAAGACAGCAAGGGTTGCAAAACAGGAACTGAGTCTTTTTGCTGAAGTAGTTTACATATGTGCTGCTACTGCAGGAGGCGGAGTCTTCTGTCTGACAGATGTCACCTGACCCTTTCGAAATCAGGTAGGACGCCTCTACTAACCTCTGCTCATGTATAATCAAATTAAAAAGAAAGTACACCAAGTTTTCAGTGTACACCTCAAATATATCAAAACACACAAGAGATTACATAATGTCCACAAGGTGACCCTTGCAGCTTCCATAGGATCTGATAGGAGACGTAGCACGTAGCACTTCATTAACAGACCATCGAGAAGTTTGACCACCTCTATAAAAGAAGTTTTGGCAATTTTGGGTACTGACCCAAAACAGTCTTGGTACCCCATGGCTCCGTTTTGGGCCCACTTTTTTGTTTGCTCTTTGGACACCCCTTTAAATAAATTGGAGTTCTTCAAACTGTCTAAATTGCTTAAGCGCCTAAAATAAACTAAAACTGGTTAAAGTTTGTAAATTTAACTGAACTTTGATAAGACTGAGATTAGAACAGGCAACAGATTAGACATTTGACCTTGGTTGTTGAGCAATATGTAAGAAAATTAGGTGTTATTTATGATTAATCAATGTCACTTGAAAGTCCCTCTGAAGTGTTTTCATCCTTTTTCGATGTATTTCCATCTAAGCTCAAAAGATGGGTGTCAAAACAGGAACTGAGATAATTTATTCATACTACTGATTTTCTCTCATCTAGACCATTGTAAAACACTTTTGACATGCATCAACAAAAAAGCCCTTTATCACCTTCAGTTGGTCCAAAACTCTACAGCAGGACTCATAATAAAAACAAACTTCGCTCTGCTTTTACTATCTAATTTCTAATTTCAAATATACAATACTATTGTTTATTTGTTTGAATTGTCAGCACAATTTAATTTGTTTTTTTCTTTTAATTGTGTTTTAATGTCATTTTTATTCTCTGTCTTTGTAAAGCACTTTGTGATTTGTATCTGCAAAAGGTGCTTTGTAAATAAACGCACTATTTACTACAAACTGTTGCTATGGAGCATAGGGGCATGTATTAACTAAAAGCCAACATAGCAAAACATTACAAATAACCTTAGAAAGGTGATTTTATCATCCATTAAAAAAGCATTTTAATCCATTGTTCTACAGTGGGAAAGATTAACCATAACTGGAAAACATTTTAAGGGAGTTGCCTGTCTTCCCTAGGGTGGACTTCCCAGGAAATCCCAAGGGCAATCAGTGCATTGCTAAAGGCAAGCTTGTTTAAGTTAATGACATCAAAATTAGAAAGAGACTGAAGAAGTGTAGCTAGTTTGGGAGAGTAGTCAATAGAACAAAGACTGTTTTTTTTTAAAGAACATGACAGCATGACTTGTGTTTGCAAAATTTGCAACTGAATGAACCACAAGACTTCTGAAACAATTTTCTTTGAACAACTGGGATCAAAGTCGAGATTTTTGGCCATAATACACAGCACCATATTTGGTATAAACGATAAAAATAAAGAAAACAAACAGTAAATCAGACTCAAACCTACAACAGAATGGGTGAGAAATCATTCAAGGTTTTGCACTGGCCTTGTCAAAGTCCAGACCTGACGTGACAGAGTCTGGAGACACAGTGGAGAGTGATCTGCTGCCTGCAACATCCTTCAGCATGACTGATTTGGCAGTGGGTCAGTAATGGTGTATGGGGTGGCAATTCTCTGGAGGGCCTTGCGGCCCTCCTTGTTCTCGCCAGAGGTAGCCTGACTGCCATTAGGTACCGAGATGAGATCCTCAGACCCCTTGTGAGACCATATGCTGGTGTGGTTGGCCCTGGGTTCCTCCTAATGCAGGACAAGTCTAGACCTCATGTGACTGGAGTGTGTCAGCAGTTCCTGCAAGATGAAGACATTGAAGCTATGGACTGGCCCACCCGTTCCTCAGACCTGAATCCGATTGAGCACATCTGGGACATCATGTCTCGCTACATCCACCAACGTCAAGTTGTACCACAGACTGTCCAGGAGTTGGTGGATGCTTTAGTCCAGGTCTGGGAGGAGATCCCTCAGGAGACCATCCGCCGTCTCATCAGGAGCATGCCGAGGCATTGTAGGGAGGTCATACAGGCACGTGGAGGCCACACACAATACTTTTTGAGTGTTCCCTTTATTTTTTTGAGCAGTGTATTTTGGCAGAGCTAACATGCAAGAATGATACCTATCTGTGAGCAAATAGTACAGTTAGTGTCCTAATGGACTATTTTTTGAGCCCTAGTACCTGAGCAATGATCATAACTTCGGCCTATATTTCAAAATAAAAATCTTGTTCCCCAGTAGGGGAAGTGACAATATCATTGAACAACTGGGGGACATACAACTAGCCACACAATTTGAGCCATTAGGGTCACAGGGTCCTGATGATATGTGTGTGCAGACCAACTGTGGGCCGCACAGTACACAACGTAGGCAGGATTAGCTGTTTGGATTATTAAAAAAAAAGCATGCTGAAGCATCCGTAATCTGTAATTAAGATCGTATTGGTTTTAAGATAATATAAATGTGCAGTTGAATGTATCTGTGTACCTTTTTGATCTTAGACCAGCTGCATATTATTTTCTTGTTATGATCAATCTTACAACCTGAAAACAACCATTTGAAACTTTTTGATCTTTGTTAAATTTTAAAAAGTGTTAAAATGTGGATACATTTGTTCAAAATTTCAAATGCTTTTAGAATCTGGTGAAAATGGAATGTGCTATGTTTTAAATTGTTTAATGAATGTTTAAAACAATCAATTTCTTCTCTTTTTATGAAAATTTTATTTTAACACAGTTCATTTATATACCACCAATTTGCAACAAATATTGCCTAAAACGCTGTACAAAAAAAATAAACAAAACAAACAGTCAGTTTAGTCCAGTCATAGAGACGGATTCAAAGTCAATTAAATACATCCCAGTTTGATCCTAAATGTCAGACAATTCAGTCAAGTTACTTATTTTTCAAATTGGTAAAACGCTTTCTATCAGAGGAAACTGGGGGTTTGAGAAGACAGAGCAGACACACAATAAATACAGAAGCACTGATCCATGAGTACTTTCTCTGTTAAAGAAAAAGTAGGGGGTAAATGGCAGCAATTGCTCCTTTAGTGACTTCATCTAAGAGAGAAAGACAGCTAAACGGATTAGCTCTAAGCTAGTGTATAGGACGAAAGAGCACAAATAAGTTAGTCACAGCAAAAGGCTCTTCAAATGCTGTGTCTGCAAAGAAACAGGGTTAAACAGGGTTAAACACAGCAGTAGCCCAGCTGATGCCTCCCTCCAGGAAGGTGTCACTGCTAAACATCAGGCCAGATAAAACAGAGATGGAACATAAAGTCAAAAGTGAAAATAACAACAAAACATGCAAAACAGGAAAGTAGTAGAAGAAAGAAGCAGATTAATATTGGTCAGTATGTCCTCTAGCAGTCTAAGCTTGCAGCAGCATAACAATAGAGATAGCTCAGGATAACCTATGCCTGTTTAAATATAAGTTTTATCACAAAGAAAAACTTTAAGTCTGTATAAAGGAGACAGGGTATCGGCCTCACGGACTAAAACTGGGAGTAGGTTCCACAGGAGAGTAGCCTGATAACTAAAAGATCTGCCTCCCATTGTAATTTCAGAAACTCTATGAACCACAAGTAAACCTGCAGTCTGAGAACAAAGTGCTCTGTTGGGAACATATGGAACAATCAGATCCCTGCTGTATATACAGGGGTTGGACAATGAAACTGAAACACCTGTCATTGTAGTGTGGGAGGTTTCATGGCTAAATTGGATCAGCCTGGTAGCCAGTCTTCATTGATTGCACATTGCATCAGTAAGAGCAGAGTGTGAAGGTTCAATTAGCAGGGTAAGAGCACAGTTTTGCTCAAAATATTGAAATGCACACACAACATTTGGTGACATACCAGAGTTCAAAAGAGGACAAATTGTTGGTGCACGTCTTGTGGGCGCATCTGTGACCAAGACAGCAAGTCTTTGTGATGTATCAAGAGCCACGGTATCAGGGTAATGTCAGCATACCACAAGAGGAACGAACCACATCCAACAGGATTAACTGTGGACGCAAGAGGAAGCTGTCTGAAAGGGATGTTCAAGTGCTTACCCGGATTGTATCCAAAAGCTTAAAACCACGGCTGCCAAAATCACGGCAGAATTAAATGTGCACCTCAACCCCCCTGTTTCCACCAGAACTGTCCGTCGGGAGCTCCACAGGGTCAATATACACGGCCGGGCTGCTATAGCCAAACTTTGGTCACTCATGCCATGCCCAACGTCGGTTTCAATGGTGCAAGGAGCGCAAATCTTGGGCTGTGGACAATGTGAAACATGTATTGTTCTCTGACGAGTCCACCTTTTCTGTTTTCCCCACATCCTCGAGAGTTACGGTGTGGAGAAGCCCCAAAGAAGCGTACCACCCAGACTGTTGCATGCCCAGAGTGAAGCATGGGGGTGGATCAGGGATAGTTTAGGCTGCCATCTCATGGCATTCCCTTGGCCCAATACTTGTTCTAGATGAGCGCGTCACTGCCAAGGACTACCGAACCATTCTTGTGGACCATGTGCATCCAATGGTTCAAACATTGTATCCTGAAGGCGGTGCCGTGTATCAGGAGGACAATGCACCAATACACACAGCAAGACTGGTGAAAGATTGGTTTGATGAACATGAAAGTGAAGTTGAACATCTTCCATGGCCTGCACAGTCACCAGATCTAAATATTATTGAGCCACTTTGGGGTGTTTTGGAGGAGCGAGTCAGGAAACGTTTTCCTCCACCAGTATCTGTTATGATTCTGTCCCGTCTGCCTGCTCTGCTCTCACTCATGCAATTAACTCATCTGCTTCACCTGTCTGCTGCTGCGCTGCTGCGCAATCACCGTCATGCCACACACCTGTGGAGCTGCAGTTATATACAGCCCTCTGACAGGCAGACAGTGCCAGATTTTCGAAACATTTGTGAGTAGTTTATCCAGCGTACCTTCCTGACTGATCTCGTTCCATGACCTTGCCTTACGGATTATTCCCTCTTGCCTGCTCCTTGTCTGACGGATTGGATTTTGGATTTCGACTCTGTTTTTCTGCCTCTGGTTTATGTCTCTGGCTGCCCCCTTGTCTGACGGCCTCTAGCCCTGGAATTCGACCCCTGTTTCTGTCCTCGGATTTACGTCTCAGCCTAGCCACGGTTTATTCAGCCTGAGTCGCCTGGCTCTCTAGTCTGCCTGGACTTATTGTCAAGAGGACAATCACAGCTCTCTGTGTTCCTGTCTAAGTGTCAGCTGGTCCGGAGGATTTGATCAGTCGGCAATCCGACTTCAGTCTGTCGGACGCTTCCTCATTAACTGTCTGGATCTCTTCCTCCCTCTGGATTCTGTGCCTCATCCCCAGACTGAGAAGGTTAGTGGCTTTATCTAACTCCTTGCAAGATCATGAGTTTTATTCAGCCACTAACTAGTCTCTCTGTTCTCAGGGATTCCAGAAGCTGACTGCTGTTCTTCTGGCTCTCTGATCCTGAGTTTCTGAATAAAACTTTTTACTTATCAACTTTGTGTTGGCTGAATTTGGGTCTCTGTCTCTTGGTCGTGATAGTAAAATCTGGCCAAAAGATGGACCATCGCCAGCACAGCAGTGGCGCAAAAATGTTGATCACTCTATTGCCCGTCTTAATTTCCGGCTTGGGGAAGTGATTTCTATGCTGCGATCCATGACTCCTGCTTCCACGCCGGCGTCCTCAGCCTGTTTCCCCAGAGTTCCTGATCTTTCCGCTGTGGTAAGAGAACCTAGACTCACGCCCTCCCGAGCTGTTTAGGGGAGATCCTGACCAGTGCCGTGCTTTTCTTACTCAATGTGAGATTCATTTGAGGAGGTCAGCCTTCTTTGTTCCCTCTGAGAGCGCGCTAAGGTGGTTTGTTATTTCCCTGCTCTCTGGAAAGGCTAAGCAATGGGGACTGCTGAGTGGCAAAATGGTTCGATCACGTGTGCTTCTTATTCTGCATTCTCCAGGAGCTCTTCAGGGTTTTTTGATCAAGTTCTTCCTAGTCGTGAAGCTGCCAGAGGTTTACTCTCCATAAACAGGAGAGAGAAGTGTTACATCTTATATCATTGACTTTCATTTACTGGCAGCAGACAGCTTTGGAATGAGCATGCTAAAAATGGATGCTTTCATGCAAGGTCTGAATGAGAACATCAAGGAGAAACTGGCTACCCGGGACTACCCTGCCTCCCTTCACCAACTTGAGGACCTGGCAACCCGCATCGATTTGCGGCTCACAGAAAGGAGGAGGGAGAGGCTTCATAGACGGGTTAATTCCCCTTCAGCTCACAGTCCTGTTCCCCACCTAGAACCCAAGGGTCTTCCACCCCCTTCTGATCACTGTTGTGACCCGGAGCCCATGCAGTTGGGTCGTTCAAAGATTTCTGCGGGGGAGCGAGATCGACGAAGGAAGAATAACTTGTGTTTTTATTGTTGTGGACAGGGTCATGTGGCATTCAAGTGTCCATTAAAAGCCCAGGCTCAGTAGAGGTGAGGAGAACTCTACTGAGCCGAAGTTAACTGTCTGTCTCCTCATGCTCATTTCCTGCAACTATTCAAGTGTCTTCCTCTTCTCATCAGGTGTCAGTATTCATTGACTCAGGGGCGGACACGGAGTTTATGGATGAGTCGTTCGCCAGGGACCATAACATCAAGATCCTTCCCACGTCTGACACCCGTAATGTCCTGGCTTTGGTATGTCATAGTATCAACAGTTCATACTACAAGACGGAGGAAAAAACTCATACTGGGGGCAATCATCAGGATGAGGTCACATTCAGGATCATCAACTCTCCTAAAAACCCATTGTTTTAGCTCCTGGTTACAAAAGCACAGCCCCCATATTGACTGGCAAGCCCAAAGAGATTTTGGGCTGGGCTAAGTCTGCTCGGCCACTTGCCTGTCTTCTGCCTCTACAGATATTATTCTGGAGAATGACATTGAGGAGACATATCCTGATCTGTCTAAGGTGCCGTCCGAATATCATGCGCTTAAGGAGGTATTCAAGAAGTCCAGGGCACGGCACTTCCACCTCATAGAACCCTATGACTGTGCCATTGAGCTCCTACCAGGCACCTTCTCCCCCTAGGGGTGGATTGTAATTCATTGTCAGAACCAGAGAACCAAGCCATGAGGAAGTATGTTGATGAGTCAGTAAAAGCTGGTATTATTAGGCCTCTTCTTCTCCAGCAGGGGCAGGCTTCTTCTTTTGTGGGAAAGAAAGACGGTTCATTGAGACCATGTATCGACTACAGGGGGTTTAAACGACATCACCGTCAAGAAACCGATACCCTCTACCACTTATGAACACTGCTTTCGACCAGATTCAGGGCGCCAAGATCTTCTCTAAATTGGATTTGAGAAACGCTTACCACCTTGTTCGTATCAAGGAAGGGGGATGAATGGAAGACGGCATTTAACACTCTACTGGTCAATATGAGTACCTTGTAATGCCTTTTGGTTAAACCAATGCCCCTGCAGTTTTTCAGGCATTGGTGAATGATGTCCTGAGGGATATGGTTGGAACAGTTTGTTTTTGTATAACCCCCTTGATGACATTCTGATTTATTCTCAGGATCTGTAAACCCACAGAAATCATGTCCGGGCTGGTCTCCTCCGTCTTTCTTCAAAATCATCTGTTTGTCAAAGCTGAAAAGTGTGAGTTTCACACCACTATCACTTCATTCTTGGATTTCATCATTTCTCCAGACCAAAGTTATAGTGGACCCCTCCAAAGTCAAGGCAGTCTTGGAATGGCCTTCTCCTACCGACCGCAAACAGCTTCAAAGGTTTCTGGGGTTTGCTAATTTTTACAGACGGTTGATCAGGAACTATAGCCTCGTTGCAGCCCCTCTCAATGCTCTCACATCATCCAAGACAAGGTGTTTGGAATGAGACGGCTGAAAAGAGCTGTTGTCAAGCTTAAAAGGATTATTTACGTCTGCTCCTGTTCTACGGTCCCCAAACCCGATAAAACAGTTTATTGTGGAGGTTGACGCCTCAAACACAGGGTTGGAGCTGTCCTAAGCCAAAGAAATTCTGATGGCCGTATTCACCCATGTGCCTTCTTTTCTAGGACTTTGTCCCAAGCAGAGCGCAATTATGATGTGGGGACCGAGAACTGTTGGCAGTCAAGTTGGCTCTCGAGGAGTGGAGGCATTGGCTAGAGGGGGCCTAAGGAACCGTTTCTTGTATGGACAGATCATAAGAACCTGAGTACCTGGAATCAGCGAAGCGCCTTAATCCCAGGCAGCAAGGTGGGCTTTATTTTTTGAGATTCAACTTCTCTTTGTCTTTCAGACCTGGAGTCAAAAATGGCAAACAGACGCCTGTCCAGAATACAGGAACCCTCCGAGTCACAGACCTCTGGGGAGGATGAGTTTATTCTTCTGGAATCAGTGAGACTCTCTGTCACCATGTTGGAGTTGGAGGGAGAGGTTAGAGATGCCACCAAAGACACTCCCTATCCCAACTTCATGCCCACCTGACCGGTGTTTTGTCCGGGACGCCTCTTACCCAAGTTACTGAATTCATGCCATAATTCACGTCTGTTCTGTCATCCTGGTATCAGCAGGACGTTACATTTGTCCAAACTCAGTTTTGGGGCCATCTCTTGTCAAAGATGTCACAGATTACGTCACGGCCTGTACTCAATGTTCCCAAGACCAGTCTTCTCATCGCCCTCGTGCTGGACTCTTGCATCCCCTACCCATTCCTCCTTGTCCCTGGTCACACATAGCCATGGACTTCGTCACAGGTTTGCCAGTTTTAATATGGTTTCACAGTTCTGTTAACCATCATCGACAGATTTTCTAAAATGGCGTTCACCTAGTCCCCTCAAAAAGTTGCCCTCAGCAAGGAAATGGGGGACATTCTGGCACGTGAGGTTTTTCGCCTTCACGGCATACCCACAGACATTGTCTCAGACAGAGGGCCCCAGTTTGTGTCACGTTTCTGTGAAAGAGTTTTGTTCCTTGCTGGGGATTACTGGTTAGTTTGTCCTCAGGATTTCACCCACAGTCGGATGGACAGACGGAGAGGGCCAACACCAGGAGGTGGAGACCAAACTTTGCACACTATGTGAGTCCAACGCAACCAAATGGTCTCAAATTTACCCTGGTGAAATATGCTGTCAACATCCTCCGGCTAGTGCCACGGGTTATCCCCTTTCCAAGTTGTGTTTGGTTTTCAGCCACCCTGTTCACTGTCCAGGAGAAGAGGCTGAGGTCTCCTTCTGCTCAGGCCGCGGCCCTTAAGATGTCAGCGCATCTGGAGGAAGCAAGAAGGTCTATGATCAGAATGTCGGAGGTGCAAGGCACGCACAGCAAATCGTCAGAGAAATCCTGCTCCAAGCTACAAGGAGGGCAGACGGGTTTGGAGCTATCCACAAGGACCTCCGCTTCTGGTGACTCCCGTAAGCTGGCACCTCGTTTTGTGGGACCCTTTCCCATATCCAAGATCATCAATCCTGCGGCTGTTCGTTTACGTCTGCCTCGTTGCCATGAGAGTTCACCTACACCCACGTGTCCGCGATCAAGCCCTATGTGGTGTCCCGTCTCGGGCCCACCTCCGGGCCCCCACCCGCCCGGC
Organism: Crenichthys baileyi; assembly: GCA_036173005.1. NCBI lineage: Eukaryota > Metazoa > Chordata > Actinopteri > Cyprinodontiformes > Goodeidae > Crenichthys > Crenichthys baileyi. The sequence goes on from JAHHUM010002354.1 coordinate 466,757, forward strand.
TTCTTGCTGATGGCCCAGTCTACACTGTCCGGCGCATCATCGGTCCAGACGGCAGGGACGTGGCATACGTTACCTGGGGACTGGGAGGGCTATGGTCCTGAGGAGAGGTCCTGGATTCCTGCACGATTCATAGTGGACAAAACCCTCATCCGGGAGTTCCATCGCCTTCATCCTGATCAGCCTCGGGGTCCGTCCGGAGCCGGACCTTGAGGAGCGGGTACTGTTATGATTCTGGCCCGTCTGCCTGCTCTGCTCTCACTCATGCAAATTATCTATCTGCTTCACTGTTTTTTTTTTTTTCCTGCTGCGCCTGCTGCGCGCAATCACTGTCATGCCACACACCTGTGGAGCTGCAGTTATATACAGCCCTCTGACAGGCAGACGGTGCCAGATTTTTTGAAAAACATTGTGAGTAGTTATCCAGCGTACCTTCCTGACTGATCTCGTTCCATGACCTTGCCTAGCCTTACGGATTATTCCCTCTTGCCTGTTCCTTGTCTGACGGATTTTGGATTTTGGATTTCGACTCTGTTTTCTGCCTCTGGTTTATGTCTCTGCCTGCCCCTTGTCTGACGCCTCTAGCCCTGGAATTCGACCCTGTTTCTGTCCCTGGATTTACGTCTCAGCCTAGCCACTGGTTTATTCAGCCTGAGTCCGCCTGGCTCTCTAGTCTGCCTGGACTTATTGTCTGTCGGACGCTTCCTCATTAACTGTCTGGATCTCTTCCTCCTCTGGATTCTGTGCCTCATCCCCAAACTGAGAAGGTTAGTGGCTTTATCTAACTCCTTGCAGATCCTGAGTTTTATTCAGCCGCTAACTAGTCTCTCTGTTCTCAGTGGTTCCTGGCAGCTGACTGCTGCTCTTCTGCTCTCTGATCCTGAGTTTCTGAATAAACCCTTTTACTTATCACTTTGTGTTTGGCTGAATATGGGTTCTCTGTCTCTGGTCGTGATAGTATCACGTAGTGACCTGGCCACTATCCTGCAAGAAGAATGGCTTAAAATCCCTCTGACCACTGTGCAGGACTTGTATATGTCATTCCAAAGACGAATTGACGCTGTATTGGCCGCAAAAGGAGGCCCTACACCATACTAATAAATTATTCTGGTCTAAAACCAGGTGTTTCAGTTTCATTGTCCAACCCCTGTATACATATACACATATATAGCGCTTGATTATCAAGCGCTTTATATGTGAGAAGAGGAATTTTAAATTCCATTCTGGATTAAACAGGGAGCCAATGAAGAGATGCTAATTTCAGTGTATGCAATATGCTTGCACATATTGTAAGAAATTACATCTTGCTTTGTTTTAATTGTTGTGCTTAAAGGCTAACAAACAATAAAAGTTAAAGCTTGCTGTTGATAAAATGTCTTTGTTATAGCAAGAATTTAACAGCTTTAACTAGCTTGCAATAGTACTAATGCTAACATCTTGCTAGAAAATTGGACTTCTTGACCCTCAGGCAGTGACTGCCAATAAACTTAACCTTAGTTGTTAGGGAAAAGAATTGCATGTTAACCTCTCAGAATATATTTAAAGTTTAGTATTATTTCACTAATGTTTTGTTTATTTTTAACATGAGTAAAATGACCTTAATAATTATGTACAATTCAACTAATTTAGTTTTTTTAGTTCATTTTAAAGTACTTTTTAATTCCTAAACATTTATAATTTCTGCACAGAAAATATCACTCAAGCATAGAAACCCTTGGCATAAACTTTTCAATGTTTGGTTGTATTCTGTTACTGTGAATATATGAAAAAGAGACCTATTGCTTTTCTTAATATTCATTTAATTCTGATATTTCACCACAAGATGTCGCCACTCCCTTTAACATAGCATTGAGAGGGTTGAAAAAAAGGTTTCCACTGCTCTGACACTAGTAGACCTCTCTTTATTCCTCCCATTAGAATAGAGAGGGAATGGGACAAACAGTGATAGAGGTGGGCAGAGGTGTGACAGCGGGGACCGGCTGAGCTGAGGCAGAGACAGGCAGCCAGTGGGGCATTTGCGATTTTTTCTCTCTCTCTCCCTCTTCTTTTTTTATTTTCAGAAAGGAGGGAGAGACTATTGCACATTTTTCTCGTGCGTAAACTGGATAGGCTTTTTTCTCCAAATTCTGCGGAGCCCAACACTTTCAGCCTGAGCTGTGCATTTGAGAGGTGGTGGTCTGGGTGGAGTTTTCTTTCCCTTTGTAAGATTTCTCTACACATTCAGCACCATGCCCTTCTTTTGCCCTGCATTCCTCTGGTTCTCCTGATCTCCCTAATTAATTTTCTCTTAGGATTTGCTGCAGGTGCTGTGATAACTGATAGGTGCTGTAAAGTGCTAACTGTGTGTTCATTGTGTTCCAGCGCATCGGCCCCTGCGGCGCTCGGATTAGTCCTACCATGAGAAGGGTTTTGGAGACTTGGATCGCGCTGCTGACAGTTTGCGTGCTGACCGGAGGTGCCTCCGCAGGATACGGGCTGAGCATGTTCGCCGCGCAGTCCTCCCCACCGGACCCGTGCTACGATGAGAACGGGAACCCCCGGAGGTGCATCCCCGACTTTGTCAACTCCGCTTTCGGGAAAGACGTGCGCGTATCCAGTACCTGCGGCACCCCTGCGGGTCGCTACTGCGTGATGACCGAGAAGGAAGAGGAGCGCACCCGGGACTGCCACACGTGCGACGCCGGGGACCCTAAGAAGTCCCATCCACCCGCCTATCTGACGGACCTCAACAACCCGCACAACCTGACCTGTTGGCAGTCTGAGAACTACGCACAGTACCCACAGAACGTCACCCTGACCCTATCACTTGGGAAAAAGTTCGAGGTTACCTACGTGAGCCTACAGTTCTGCTCGCCCAGACCCGAATCCATGGCGATCTACAAGTCTATGGACTACGGAAAATCGTGGGTCCCGTTCCAGTTCTATTCCACGCAGTGCAAGAAGATGTACAACCGGCAGAACAAGGCGACAATCACCAAGCAGAACGAGCAGGAAGCGATCTGCACGGACTCCCACACCGACATGCACCCTCTAACCGGCGGCCTGATCGCCTTCAGCACCCTGGATGGCAGACCGTCGGCGCACGACTTCGACAACTCGCCGGTGCTGCAGGACTGGGTCACGGCCACCGACATCAAGGTGATCTTCAGCCGCCTCCACACCTTCGGGGACGAGAACGAGGACGATTCGGAGCTGGCGCGCGACTCCTACTTCTACGCCGTGTCGGACCTGCAGGTCGGAGGACGGTGCAAGTGCAACGGGCACGCATCAAAGTGCGTCAAAGACAGAGAGGGGAACCTGGTGTGCGAGTGCAAACACAACACGGCTGGCCCGGAGTGCGACAGGTGCAAGCCGTTCCACTATGACCGACCGTGGCAGCGCGCCACGGCCAGAGAGGCCAACGAGTGTGTCGGTAAGGGGGAAGTTTATTATACCTTATTTTGGAAATATTAAACCTGTTAGAATTTAAACAATTCAACTATTGCGCACAATTTTTTGTTGGTGATTTGAATTAAAAATTTTCGGTGGAAATTTTGTAACTTTGCAGCTCAAAAAAACTTTATTAGATTGAACGAACACTTGTTTAAATTCTAACAAATTTTTAAGATAATTTTATCCAAGTTAATTAATTGAAATTATATTTATTTTTGAGGTACAGTTTAGGCAATATATGCGCACTTATATTTTATCAAAAACAAGAAACATTTTATACAGCGCTGGTTAACAATATTTACGGGACACTTCATAACCTAAAATCATATTTCTAAATATACCTTTAAAACCTACAAGCTGAGATCAGTTTTACTGCTGCTGCCATAAGTGTGCAAAATGTATTGAATGCGGAGGATCCCCTCTGTCATAATTGACATGCTGGGTCCTCATTGACTGGAAACTCAAGACTAACAAGCATCTTCACTTCCCCTTTTATTAAGTCATCTGGTATTTCCTCCTTTGTTAAAAAGAAACAACATTCAAAGAAGAAGGAAAAAAAAAAGTGGATAAATCTGAGATATGTCTGAATCAGGGGCGTTGCTAGACCTAAAGTCATACAGGGGCACAAGAGCTGAATACAAATAAAATCCAGAGCCAAATTTTCAGTTTGGTTCATTTTTTATATGTGCATATTTTTAATCATCATTTAAATACATTAACACCAACAGTTAGGCTTTGTTAACAATGTTCTCTGAACAAAAAACCTGCTTTCCTGCTTAATTTAACTTCTAAATCACTGTCTTAAAATCTTTTTCAGTCCTACTCCTACATGATCTTTTTGTAAAACACCATACCTTATCTCATCCATCACTTCTTACTTTGGAAATGTATATGCAACATTACTGAAGCAATCTGAAGTTTTTTAGTGTCTTTTTAAAAATAGCCGGCTTCACAATCACAAAAGCACAGTGCATGGATAGGGGAAGGCCACTCATTGGAAAAAACCCTAAGCTCTTCGATCTTACCATTGGTGTCATTAGGTTTATTTTAGGGGAGCTGAAGCCGCCCTAAAATGTCCCTAAGCCCCCCTATATAATTATAGGGGGCAATATATATATAATGTGTGTGTGTGTGTGTGTATGTCATAAAAGAAAACAATATATGATATGCAATTTACATAAAGAAGCAAGATTATAGGTTGAAAGAAACATTACAAATTTAATTATTTGATAACACGGGTTGTGTTTTTATTTAATATGATTTATATTATGTAATATATTGGAGCATAAAACCTTGGACAGATCAGACTTATAATGTCCTGAATTATAAAACGAGGGTGCAGTATTCTTTTTTTTTTTTGTAATCATGATCGTGTTTGTTTGTACCCTTTTTCATGACCACAAACCCAACATGTAGACTTTAAAAATAATATCAAGTCACATTTATTTATACTTAATAATTCTAAGGATTTAGAAGAGGAAACATGGGGTAAACAAAAGAAATTATGTTATAAATGCTATACCATTAATCATAACTACATAAATCGAGCACATTTCAGTTTGATGGCAGTGGTTTGGGCATGTGTGGTGCTCATGGCTTTCTACATGCCTAGGTTCACAAACTATTATGTTTGATTTAAATGTTAATAATTTCAAACTAAAGACTTAGATGCCCCCTCCAGTGTTGGGCTTCGAAGAATTTGGAGAAAACACCCCATTCAGTTTACACACGAGACCCTGCAAGGAAAGCGGATGTAGAAGAGGGATGGATGGATGGATGGATGGATGGATGGATGGATGGATGGATGGATGGATGGAATGATTTTAATAGGCTGTGCAGAAACTCAGTCATTGATAATGAGAAAGATGATTTCCTCAAAATAAACGTACAATCTTTTTTGACAGACAAAAAAATAAAAGTAGGTGAGTTCTTTTTATCGTAATTTAAGAACTTCATATACAGCAAATTATTATTTTTTTAATGAGAAATGTGTGTCTGTTTTATAGAGCTACAAATATAGAGGAAGTGAAGGGCAGAATGTCCTCCAAATGCGTAATCGTGCACAGAACGACATTTTCGACTGCAGCACCAGCTTTAATAGGAAGGAAACATCACAGCAGATAGACTGCAGGGGCAGGATGTGTTTCTATAAGCAGGGTTTGTTACAGATCGCAGGGCCGATTAGGGCTGTTTTATTGACATTTCTGGCACGTAGAGTATAAACTGTCACTTTAGAAGCGGTAAACTATTCACAGAGGGGAACAAAGCATTGAGTAATTTGAATCCAAGTGTTATTTGCTGTGATGCCTATTTCCAAAAGAGGAGCAGGGGCTTATATCAACAGCTCAGGCCTCTCTGAGCCACGGCGAGGCGAATCAGGAGAAGTAACGAGTCTCGCCACTGCCGTAGATTGCTCAACCAAACGGAACAAGTGAACAAGTTGTTCCCTTTGGCCTCCGACTTTCACCCGCATGTGATCGCTTTTTAAGAAAACAAAAGCGTGTCACTTGTGGCATCCATCTCACTGTCAGTGGGAGGCCTCCCCACCCCTCTGCTTCACCATCTCTCTCTTTGTGAAAGTAGTGTCATCAGATAAAACTGCAGAAGAACCATACAAAGGAAATAATAGGAAGGGTGGCCTGACACCAGAGGTTGCATGGGTCCACAGCAGAATTTTAGTTGGGGACTCACGGTCAAGACGAAAGGTGGGCAATACATTTTCCTAAAGCGCCACATGATAGCTTTGATTATCCTCATCCAACAGATGGAATATCTTACCAGCATGCTAAGTGTGCATTCATGACAATTGGAAATAGTGAAAAATAAATGTTGTACTGCAAACAATTCTTTGCAAAATTATTATTCTTTTGTAGTCCTTACTTTGTAGTCCATGTACTGTATCTGTCTCTTTTTATAGCATAAGTCGACATTAGTACATACAGTATATTAGGGTGCTAATATATTGACCCAAACAGAGGAGAGTAGTTACCTTCATAGTAAAAGTCTGTTTTTCAAATAAAAGCTGGTTCTTCTCTAGTCGTACATGCAGAATTAACATTTCATGCATGTTTAGTTTTTGGATTTTCTACTGACCAGCCTAGGACGTCTATATGACCAAAAGTGCCCAAGCACGGTTCAGACCATTACTCATCAGCCACCACAACGTCACCAATCTCTCTTTTAAATGGATTGTGCTTGATGGTTTGCACATTGTTAAATTAAACACAATTAAACAACATGTTAACAAGTGAGCCATCAATTAACTTCTTAATTCAACTGTTTTGAGAGAATGTCATCACTTATTATTATTGATAGAATAAGTAGGGTTCATCTTATGGTCTGCCAGTCATGTTTAATGTACAGCACTTCAATAAAAGCTCTACAGAGTCGAGACTGGCTACCTCTACCAACTACTAGTTAAATAACAGTTCTAACCTTTTACTGTGTTATGTTCAGACATATTACAAACCATATAAACACATCAGCTGCACACAACCAGTGAGAAAAACTCTAACTGAACCAACATCTGATCAAATGTTTAATTCAGATTTTTCCCAAGATAAAGTAGTCAGTGTAGAATGTAACCATTATTCAACCTGAAAATTTTCAAATAATTTTAATGACTAATATTTAATACTCTCAGAAACTCCTGTTTATGGTGTAGATTTATTTGCAAACAGTTACTTTGCATGAAATGTGGGCCCACCACACTCTTGGGGTCCCCCTGCTGGCCTCCGGGCCCTAAGCGGTGGCTTGGCTTGCTTTTGCCTCGGAACTGCCTCTTTAGCAACAACTGGTCTCCCTTTGTTGTAGACCATTGTGATATTGGAGCAAGGGGAAGAAAAAGATGTGGTTATGGGAGAGTTGGTTTCCCTTCTTGGTGGCAGGCATCAAGGAAGTAAGTCAAAGTCAGGTTCCCATGACGTTACGTGCATGGTTGCCATAATTATGTTTTTATTTAAAAAAAAGGCATTTATGTTGGCAACGGCAACCTTTGAGTTCTTATCAGCTGGAGGTACATGACTAGAAAATTTGACAATAAAGACAAAGGACAGTACAGGTCTCCCCACCCCTGAGGTGTCTGAATAACCATAATATAATCAGAAAGTAAAATGGGGGAGTTAGTTAGTTTTGGAAGATGTTTAGATGTTTGGAATGCCTAAAGGGGCAGCAGGCTGCAGAGCTTCTGGGCTGGAACCTCTGCATGAAGTTAACATTAACAGAGGGTTATAACATCTAGAAAGAGGTGGAAAGAGAGACCAAAAGAGATGTAGAACAGCAACACAGCCATGTTTCTGTGGAAGGCCAAAAGTGTCACAATCCAATAAATAGGTCATTAAATTACACATTATAATATTTATATATGCCATAAATAAATACTAATTTTTAAAATGGGGCTAACTCTTTATAGTTAAGGGCGATTGGAAATAAAGGCTTTAATTTTAGGATCTTAAATTATTAATTTATTTATTACCTTATTGTATGTATTTCCAGTTTTATTAAAAATGTTACATATATGAATATTTATTCTAAGAGTTATTTGTTCATTAGATTTGTGCACTTCTGGCCCTCCACAGTTTTGGAATATAAAATCTGTCATGATAATGTTCACTGTTATGTTACAGTTCTTACTGATCAAAACTGTCCACATTCACTATGCCACCAAATTCACAAGTTTGTATCGCCACTTGTACAAATTCATTACTGCATATGAAATCCTGGCAGAGATTCATTATTTAGCTGCATGAATGTGGTTAGAAAATCAACACAGTGACAGGCCTAGGCCCTCGTGCCCCTGGCAGCTGCTTCATATTCTCTCCATGCTCGGTGTTGCCCTGACCCCAGAGAGTAACCCCCCACCCCCCCCCCCCCCCCCCCCCCCCCCCCCCCCCCCCCCACTCCCCGCATGACTGATGGGCTGTGAAGCGAACTGTGGGAAACTTCTGTCTGCCAAGTGGGTTTTGAGGCAAGATGAAAATGGTTGCCTCAGTCACTCACACGTGTAGTTTTGCACTTGTTCAATTTTCAGCGTTGTTTTCGCTGTCACCCCACCATGCGGTGTTCTGGCCCACTCATTCTCGTTTCCCATGTGCCCCCTTGATTTAGTTCCTAAGCATCCTTCCTTTTACCTTGACAGTGTCTCTTCTTTGTGGTGGGGTGCATTATTGTGTCGTTTCAGTTGAATTTAAATTCTTCCGAGATTTCTGCTAATGAAGCATAAAGATCTGTGTACAGACAAAAGTAATACAAAACAGTATCTTGGAATATATTGAGATATGTGAGTTGCCTTTCCACCTGCAAGGCCACTGAAGTAGTGATTGTATCAATTGGATGTTGGCTCAGCTCCAAGTTTGTGCAGACCATTTCTGTCTCTCTGTTTTAATAATTTTTTGAAAACAAAACAGTCAGTGAGTCAGTCATTTTCTACCGCTTCTTCCATAGTGGGTCGCGGGGAAGCTGGTGCCTATCTCCAGCAGTCTATGGGCGAGAGGCGGGGTACACCCTGGACAGGTCGCCAGTCCATCGCAGGGCAACATACAAACAACCAAGCACACACTCATTCACACACCTAAGGACAATTTAGAGAGACTAATTAACCTAACAGGCATGTCTTTGGACTGTGGGAGGAAGCCGGAGTACCCGGTGAGAACCCACGCATGCACGGGGAGAACATGCAAACTCCATGCAGAAAGACCCCTGGCCGGGAATCGAACCCAGGACCTTCTTGCTGCAAGGCAACAGTGCTACAAAACAGTTTGACATTAATTTAATTCTAAACTAGTCGGTACAGACATTTTTTCCTGTCAAATGTTAGAAAAATGCAATTCTTTCAAAGTATCATTGACAGCCAGTAGCAGTTTTTGATATGGAAAACAAGGCTCTCCGCCAGCTTTGGGATGGTGTGTGTCATTTGTTTTATTTTGTTTGTTTCTAAGTGCTCCTGACAGTTGTGCTCAGTGGAAGCACTGTGAGAAATATGCTTGTAGACTGTGGGGGGTGAATGATTCTGAGGGGGATTCACAAGTCCTGATTTGTCGCCACACTGAAGGGCTGTTTCAAGGCCTTTTACAGAGTCTGGATTGAGTTTGATCATTTATAGCAAAAAATTTGAAATACTTTCAATTTTTATGGCGATTAGGACCAGCTTGGACTGAGACAAGTTTGAAAAGCACTATGTAGACTGGTCAAACTCTGGCCAAATTATTCTTCACTGTTTACTGACACAGCTTGTGATTTGTAATTTTCTAACTCCTTTACTTATACAATACAGATTTAATTATTTATTTTTTGGCAGAACGGGCTTTATTTGGGGTTTGAGTGTGTGTGGTTGAGGGTTTTGGGTTGTGGAAGAAGCAGGCTTGCCCAGGGTACTATTCATGCCAGAACCACTTCTGCCAACAGCACCAGTTATGAACAAATCTGTGTTACGAAAAGATTTAACAAACAATTATACATCTGTATACAGTCAAAACTTGATTTCTCTGAGAGAGCAGGAAGAAGCCATAGTAGTTGGTTTTGATCGGTTAGGCCATACGAGACCTGCTTCCCATATGGGACTCATTTCAGGCTCCAACGGCACCGGCCTGTGTGATGGGAGAGAGGTATTTTTCTACAGCGTGATGTGATATATGTTCTTGAAACAGAAGCCGTGTTTTGGTTCCTTACCTCCTCTTCTGCCTCTGTGTCTTCGCCTTTGTGTGGTCATCAGAGCCATCTATTGCCATTGTTTAGTTTGGTGCTTTTTTCCACATGAATTGAAGAAAAATAATGCAAAATCGTAACAGAAACAGGCTCTGTTTGCAAACGATTAGACTGACTTTCCCTTGAACAATTTCACAGCTTGTCACCTCACAACCACAAACTTAATGCATTTTATTAGATTTTTCTTTGACAGACGAACAAAAGTAGCACATATCTGTAAATATTACATGGTTTTCAGTTTTTTTTTTTACAGCTATCTGAAAAGTGTGCCGTATATTTGCCTTCATTTGGCTGATACCCCTAAATTAAATCTAGGGTAGCTCATTTTCTTTAAAGGTCAACTTATTAGTAAACAGAGTCCAACTGTCTGTAATTTAATCCAGCTGTGCTGTCAAGGCCTCAGAAGTTATCAGAGAACATTAGTGAACAAATGACAAGACAGTTGCGGAGAAGTTTAAATCATTGCCAGGTTATAAAACCAAATCAGAAGCTTTGAACACTTTACAGAGCTCTGTGGAATCCATCTGAAAATGTAAAGATTTTTGCACCACTGCGAATATACCGAGTCATGGCTGTACACCTAAACTGACAGGGCAGGGCAAGATAAGTTTTAATCAGAGAAGCAGCCAGTGGGCCGTGGTAACTCTGGAGGTGCTGCGGAGATCCTCTGGTCAGGTGAGAGAGTCTGTTGAAAGGACAACTATTGGTAGTATAATTCAGAAATCTGGCCCTTATGAAATGGTCGTATAAAGAAAGCCATTTTTGAAAGAAAGCATAAGAAGTTTGCAGTTTGCCACAAGCCAGGTAGGGAAAACATCAAACATGATGGAAAACGGTGCTCTGGTCAGATGAGACCAAATTCTGACTTTTTGGTCTACATACAAAACACTGAGTGTGGTGAAAAAATAATCCTGCATTGCTATCACCCTTAATATATCATTCTCTTGATGAAACATAGTGGTGGCAGCATTATGATGAGTGAATGCTTTTCTTCAGCAGGGACAGGAAGGCTGGTCAGAGTTGATGAGAAAACCTGTCAGATCCTGCATTAGACCTAAGACTGTGTTACAGGTTTACCTTCCAGCAGAACAATGACCCTAAACATACAGCCAGAGCTACAATAGAATGGTTTACATCAATGTATATTCATGAGTTAGAATGGCCCAGTCAAAGTCCTGACATAATGCCAAAATAAAAAAAGATATCCTCCAGCTCATAATCACACACTATTTCATGTTATGTGATAAACATATCTTGTTTAATGGGCTTTTACTGTAAAGCACTTTGTGTTTTCATTTGTGAAAATTGCTATATAAACAAGGAAATCTGTACAAGATTTTACAACTGGAAGAGCTACTGATCTCTTCTCAAAATACATTATACTTTCAATATGAATAGACACGATCAAATAGACAAAACAACACCAACAGTTTGTCTAGGTCAGGAAACACTGGGATTTTTTTTGGTGTTCCAGAAGGATGCAAAGTGGAACACAGTCATATTTCCCACCAGGAGTCCACAGCCTGTCAGATGGACCAAGGAGTCTCAGTCATCTGGAACACATCATTGCTCAGGGGAGCTCATTTTAGAAGCTTTAAGCCATACACATTTTACCATCATTTTGCATCACAGCTTGTTGGTTTTTGTGTAAACAGTTGAAGCTTTGCCAGACATCAGTGAATTATGTTTTATTTCCTTTCTATGGTTATCTTGGAGAGTCGTAAACAGATTTTCTTTAATTATCTCTTAAATATGAGGCCGTATGGAGGCACAGTTGTAAGCACTGTAAGCACTGACTTGCAGCAAGGGGGTTCTATGTTTAAAGCCTGTTAGAAGCTAACCCTCAATATACACCCAGAGCTACAATAAAATGATTTAGATTAAACCACATTCATGTGTTTGAATGGGCCAGTCAAAGTTCAGTCCTAAATCTATGTGGAAATTATGAGGTAAAAGATGCAAATTGCTGTTTCAGATGTGCTCTACATTTAAAATGATAGCTGCCCTGTATTGAGCTCCATCCATTGAAATAAAGCATCCCCACAACATTATGCTGCTTCCACCATGCTTCACTTTGGAGATTGCTGTGTTTTCTATGAGACACACAAACATGTGAAGTCGTGTGAGTGCTTTTAAAGCCTAATAGTTGTACTCAGTTTTGTTTAAGGGTAACAGGCTGACTAAATATGCTCGCCAGACTTTTCAGATTTTGTATAATCTGGTGAAAGTATAATTATTTTCTTCCTCTTGATGGTTAAGTACAAGTTTGATAAACACGCAATAATAAGATTGAAGTTCAACACTGCAATGCAACCAAACGTGGAAAGATTCAAGGTTCAAACTTATGAATAGTTTTGTAAGGCACTGTAAACCAAAAGAGATTCATAGCTTTTGAGCTGTTCTTGTTTAACTTTGTCTTTTTGATTCCCCTGATTGACCTTTGTAATGGAAACAGCATAAAGCAGACATTACTGCTACTCCCTCACATTTCAGTACATCCTACAGTACACAGTCTGTCACTTATATTATCAGTTCAAGTAAAGTCTCTATCATTTTGATTGTGTGTCCATGACACAGGCTTTATGCACTTAAAAAGCAGGACCTGCTGCAGTTTTGAAACCAGCCTCATTTAACCCCATCATGATTACAAACAGAGAACAATGCTCCTGAATCGGGCTCTCGTTCTGCTCCTTTCCAATGTTTCTTGCAACATAAGCCCGGGTGACTTTGGTAAAAGGTTTTTCTGTGTACAGTCAGATCATAAAACAAAGAAATGCATTTGGGGCATTTAAAAATGAGGGGGAAAAATCCATGTTCTGCTACAGTCCAGTGTCCTCTGGGTAAACGCGGCATGTTTTGAGGATTTTGTTTTGTTGAGCTCATAATTCAAGACAGACGTGATGTTTGGAGCCAAAAAGCAAAAAAAAAAAAAGTTTTGCTCAGGGTTTATGGAGCAGGCTGAACAATTTTGTTCAACTAAGCGGTGGATGGCAGTTTTGAGGGATGTCACAGTGTTATGAGTTGAGGGTGCTCACTTTGATTTAATGCACTGGTCCTTTATGCAATATTTGTTGAGTAACACGTTTATGGTTTTGAAGCATATCAATACAACACGGTTTTTTAAAACATAATATGTGCATAAAAAGGTTTAGAAAACATTTAATGACTGATCTCCAGCATAAACAGTCCGTGGCATCCTTCTTTAATTAACAATGGTTTTTTTTGTTTTTTTTTACTTTTAGTGATAAAAGATTTCACTTTAAAACAATAACCCTGGGTTTTTGCTTTTTTGTTTAATGTATAGTGTTCCTGATGCCACAAAGCATTGCACATGTTTTTTTGTGTTTTGCTGGAAAACACATATTTCCAAATTCCAGATTTTAACAGCATTAAAAGAAAATCTTTGTTTAGTTAAGAAAAACCCAATTCAGGTCTGGCCCAGTGTACAGTGTACATATTTTTTGCATTGTATATGCAACTAAAAATGATCAAACGTTGAGCAGATTCCTTAAAATAGTGTTAATTGTCCTTTAATCTACGCTCTATTGAACAGTAGTGGAATAGGAAATAAACTATTTAAACTTCATTTAGAAAACAAATGACAAAAATTCACTTTTTTCCAGTGCTGTTGCCTTGTGTGGTGAGCCATAATGCCCATATTAATAAAAGTTGGAGTGCAGAATCTTATTTGATCTTACATGGCTGCCATATTTACTTCAACAACAGATTGGCTAATACAGTTTGTTGGAGGAGGATCCCTCACTGACTGATTCAATACAGATTCAGCATGTTGAACAAAAGTCAAAGCAAAAATTATTAGCTCTTATATAATATAATGTTGTGATAGTACCTAAAGCTGCAGTGTAACAGCAGCATGCTGTGGTTGTGGCTGTTAGAGTTTCAGCTTGTTCTAAGCTTATTACCTTAGCTATTTCACGTCTTCTATAAAGTGACTAACTTGTACAGAAATTAAATCCAGAATGAAAATGTGTTTGGTGCAGTTGTTGTAGTTCTGAGACATGAAGTTTGAACTGCTCGTTCTTTTAGGTATCAGTGCCTTAAGGGGTTAGAAAAATCTCACTTCTTGTTGGAGAAGATTCACCTACTCAGTAAAAAAACAGCCTAATCCTAAATTTTTAGGCTGTTTAGGAAAGAAAGTCTAATGTAGCACGCAGTTTTTTTAATTTATTTAACCTTTAATTAACCAGGTAGGTTAAGTAGAACAAAGCCTTATATACAATAACGACCTGGTGGAGAGAGACAAGGGCACAACAGGCAACACATCATTACAACAGCATATAACTGTTTACAAGTTACAAGAATGCCGTTAAAATCATAAAAAAACGATACTGTGACACATAGAATAAATACTAAGCATTTTAGCTGAAACATGTGCAGGTTTCAGACAACATATTCATTAAAACATTAAGCATTATGAGCTGGGCGGCGCGTGGTCTATAGGGAGGCAGAGGAGCATGTAACAAATGACAATGATAGGATGTGGACAGACCGATTAGACATATAGAAATAAACTCAATTCGATTCAATTCAGTTTATTTATATAGCGCCAATTCACAACACATGTTGTCTCAAGGAACTTCACAACAGTCAGGTACATACATTCCAATTAATCCTAACCATTGAACAGTGCAGTCAGAGTTAGTTATTTATTCAAATTGGATAAAAAATTTTTCTATCTCAGGAAACCCAGCAGATTGCATCCAGTCAATGACTTGCAGCATTCACTCCTCCTGGATGAGCATGTAGAGACAGTGGACAGTCACTGGCGTTGACTTTGCAGCAATCCCTCATACTGAGCATGCATGTAGCGACAGTGGAGAAGAAAAACTCCCTTTTAACAGGAAGAAACCTCCAGCAGAACCAGGCTCAGTGTGAGCGGCCATCTGCCACGACCAACTGGGGGTTAGAGAGAACAGAGCAGAGACACAAAGAGAACAAAGAAGCACTGATCCAGGAGTCCTTTCTATGGGAAGGAAACGTAAATGTTAATGGAAACACATACCATTGGATTTTCCTTCAGTTTTATAAGGATGAGCAGTTTACAGTAGAATGCAAACAACAGTGGTATGTGCGATAGGAAGCATTCATTGTAAAATGTAAAGCATAGTGGTACGTAACTTTATGTTTCTGCTATGAAAACTTAGGAGATTAGCTGTATATGGTATCACCATAGTCAAACATGGGGATGACTGTCATTTAGGCAAAGGTTTTCCTCGCAAAAGAAGTGAAAGATTGAATACATGCGCTAAAGCAACTAAGTTTGGACTTGATCTCTGATTGTAACATATTGATGTGCTGTGAGAATAAGAGACAACTATCCAGCCAGATACCCAAGTATTTATATTCAGAAACTTGGTCAATGGCTGTACCTTCTTGTTCCAGTATTGCCCTGTAATTAGATCCATCCTTCTTCCCACTTGCTCAGATCAGCAACCCTGTCCCAGCTGAGGAAAGCATCACCATGTTTCACAATGTTAATAGTGTGTTCTGGATAATGTGAAATGTCAGTTTTGTGTTTTTCTGTAAAAAAAAGTAAAAAAAATATGCCACTTCAAAATTAAGTTCTATTTTCTGTTGATCCATCACATTCTAGACCCTGATAAAATATGTGGAAGCACTCTGTAATAAGAGATGATTTTAATACAAGCTGACAGCCTTTGTTATGTAGACATGACAGATGTACACAAGGCTGATTTAGTCTCATATCACGCTCATTTTTAAATGTTTCAGTCTCAACTCAGAATAGGAAACTTCTCTGGTACAATTAGTGGATAATTTTGAGTTTTTAGGGGGTATTTTGTTAGTTCATATGAAGAATTGTTCCCTCCTGTAATGAGTGCATGTCAGCGTGAACGGGTGGATGCTCAACTCTTTGTGTCCACCGTCTGTCTACATGGAGCTGAGTCAACTGGGGCCTCATGGGGTGGCATCAGGACCACCTAGTGTGTGCACTTTCGGGCCTCTTTGAGCCACTGAGGCAGGGCAGGCTGGGAATGATTAATGGATCAGGGGAGTGACACGCTCCGCAGCTCAGCTTCAGTCCCCCAGCTAGCTCCCCTGCTGCGCTGCCACCCGACACAGCCGGCTCAGAGACAACACCGCTTTCACGCCAACACACAACACGCTTCATCAGTGTCACTTACCCGACTCACCCACAGTGCCACGTCCCTCCAACCCCCCACCTTCCCGTAAAAAGCATTTGGAACTCCTCAGTTCAAGCAAAGCTAAGCTGCTTTGGCAGGGACCATCTTTTCCTGCTGAGTTGTTGACCCCCCCCCCCCAAAGAGAACAAAGACAACAGCTGGTTTACACTTAGAGTGTCTTGCAAAACTATTCACATCCCTTGAATTTTTCAACATTTTCTCATGTAACAAATGTGAACTGTAATGTGTTTTTGTTGGAATTATATGCAACACAATACAAACCATCTCATAACTGTCGAGTGGAAGAAAGATTATCCATGGTTTTCAAAATTTTATATAAATACTAGTCTGAAAAAATTATGGTACGCATTTGTGTTCAGCCCTGTTTACTCGGATACCCCTAAATAAACTGCCTTCTGAAATCACCTACGAAAAAAAATTCATATGTGCGTAATTTAACCTTATGACCTTGCCATATGCCTAAAATGACAGGCAATGGCAATTAATCACAGAAGCAGCTGAGAGGTCCATGCTAACTCTGGAGGAGCTGCAGAGATCAACGGCCTAGGTGAGAGGCGACTATTAGTTGGGCTCTCCACAAATATGGTTGTTATGTAAGATAATTGAAAAAAAAGTCACAAGCAATGTAGAGAATGCAGCAAACATGTAGAAGAGCCAGACGTAAGACTGGGGGGGGGGTCACCTTCCAGCAGGATAACGACTTGCAGCCAAAGCTGCAACACTTCTTATGTGTTCAAATTACCTAGTCCAAGTCCACTGGCAAGACTTCAGACTTTTATATTTTGATTTGTGAAATGCTAAAAATCATTTCATTTTTATTTTTTGAAATGTATTTTCTTTCTGTCTTAACATTTAAAATCCCAGTCAGAGACACAGACAAAATGTGAAAAATTTTGCTGGTTTTGAATATTTTTGCAAAGTGCTGTATAATAAAAAATAAAAACGTACAATGAGTCTGCAGGGGATTTGCTGTTCTTTTAGGAAAGTATTCCAGCATTGTCTTGCAAAAATTATGTAAATCAAATGTGACTGCTGTGTCCAGTTGCCAGACTTCGCTTTTTATTAGAACCAACTTTTCCAGAGCACTTTTGCTCAAAGTAAAGACAATAAAAAAAGTCAGCGTTAAAGAGGAAATAAAGTTGTTGGATCCAGTTTCATATTTATTTCTCCATATAACGTCTGTGTGGGTGTCTCCAAGTGGATCTGTTTCCCCATAATGGATTTCCACATCCTCCTGTTCTCTGTCTCCATCACTCACACACCCCAGTGTGCAATTTTTCTCAGAGAGAGAACGACAAACCACTTATTGGATTTGAGGGGATATCCAGCAGGATAGATACAGCAGAGGGAAAACTCACGGGCTACCACATATTGCTCCCAAATTGACTATAAATATCCTAGGGTTCCACATCTGCTCGAAAGCGGGAAGAGTTGGGAATTCATCACCTTCCTCCCTCTATGTGTTTGTGTGTGAGGTGGAGACAGATGTCTCCGTCTGACTGGGAGTACAGAATCATCCTCAGACGGGGGATCAGGACGTCATCTAGGCGGCCGTAACTCTCTCAGCCCTAGTCCCTGTGGAGATAGTTTCCATCCTCCTCTCATCGCTCGTTCAGGTCACCATGGCTACCGTGGGGCAGATAGCTCGTGATTCCTCCAAATCAGTGGAAAGCAATTTCCTTCCTCTTGGTGATCGGTACAGATTTGAGACATTCAGCAGATAGTTTCTTCCCTTGCCCGCTCACAGGAAAATCCTGGGCACTGCTTGTGTGTTGTACATTCAGGCAACATCCAGCTGTCCACGGCATGCAGGCATCTGCACGTGTGTGTGTGCTATGTGAAGTATGCTTACACAAAGGAAGAAGGTCAGTTTCACTGGAAAATGAGCCTGTGATAACAAGTAGTATCTGCTTCCCTCCTAGGCTGATAGCTCGGAAAAATAATGACCTCAGAAAACTGGGAACATGTTAGTTTACACTGAGAACAGCAACCCATGAACTGCAGACCTCTGTAAAAGTATCTACAGGCAGAATACTGAAAACAGTGGACATACAAGAGGTTGTTGCATTGAATTAGAATATCGGACTCTTCCCCAATCTGTCATCATTGCTGCACAGCTTCAGCCTGAGTTATTTGGAAATTTTTTAAAAACTTTTCATTTTTCGATTAAAAAAATGGATTTGTACAATCAGTGGGATATTAATCAAAAACACTGTAATTTCCATCTATGACTGGCGACAACCTAAACATAAATGTTTTGTTCACGTTTTCTTTGAAGTCAGAGTTTGAAGTGAAGCGCATTATGTTTGGAATTCGGGGAAGCCAATGGAATTTGCAATTTGTCATAGCACTAACTGCTCTTAGCAATACAAGACAAAACCAACGTTTCTATGAATTTTAAATGCTAAAGGAATGTGTTCACTAATTGGTGTTGTGCAGCAGTAGGTGTGCCGCCGTTTCAACGAGATAAAAACTCAGAAGTGCACCTCAGCCATACTTGGCTTCAGTCTACTTTACCACTTAGAATTATGACTTTGGTGGGGGGAACTTGTTTTAGAATATCCGATTCAAGAGTTGGTTTGCTGAAATGCTAACTAAGCTAGCATGTTTTGATATGACATGTTGATAACTAAGCTTGTAACATATTTGAATGTGGTTCATATTAATCGTGAGGAAGAAATGTAAAGTAAAAGATGCTATCCTGCCTTCATTTATGCTGAAAGTCATAACATTTAATAACTAGCGTTTCAGCTGGTCTCTATACTGCTCACCCCTATCACCTCTACATAAAGTTTAGTCCTAGATCCATTATATATATTTAGAAGTCCTTTCACTTTCTTACTTTGTTTTCTGTTTTAAAATGAGCGAGAAATAAAAGTAATAAAATTTACAGAAAATATCTGATATTTGGAGGTCTAGTTTCAAATGGGAACCAATACAAATGACACCCACTCACTGTTTAGCAACAATTCACATCTATTTCTGTAGAACAGATCCTCTGTAGAGGAGATAAACATAAAGGTCAGACATAAATTGTGAAACCTTTTCTCTTCACTCAGAAGAAAAAAAAATGAACCCACCAGTTTTTACTCTTTTGAAAGGTTGTTAGATGTTAGATGTTATTATTTTCTTTATCAATGATGCTAATTAAAAGATTTAATGTCAGCTGGGCCAGACTTTAACAAAGGCTTACTAAGGTTTTGAGGGCCCCAAAATTAATATTACGTTTTTGATGAAATTACTATTATGACCTCTTTTTTGGGGGAAAACGTAAGCCAACATCACTTTGAGGTGTTTTAATTTGTTGGATTTTCATGAATATATTGAAAAAGCAACTATTCAAAGAAAATAATGTCATAGCCCCTCATCTAAGCTAACCATCGACCCTGAGCACAACAAAGAAGCAACAGCACATCTTAAGCTTCGCCCCTTTATCGTTGTTTTTGATGTATTTTATTGACTGTGTTGCATTGTCACCTACAAGCCTAGGATGGTTACTTTCACATTTTGGATCACTGATATTTGTATGGATAAATGACGATATTTTTAATAATGAAGTTTTATTTATAAGAAATGCTTTGAAAGGAAACGAAGATTGTTTGCAGAGAGATCTCCTCTCATGTGGTTAAGGTCTAAAATACTTTAAACCGATGTCTTCCTAATTGTTCAACTTGTGTGGGCAGGTGTGATGGAGTATTAGGGCCAGACTAAGAGAAATTATTTTTTTGAAAATTATGAGAATAAAGTCGTATTATTACGAGAAAAAAGTCATACTATTACCAGAATAAAGTCATAATAATATGAGAATATAGCCAAAACATTAGGTCTACGGGAATTAATGAATAATATTACTAGAATAAAGTCGTAATAATACGAGAATAAAGTCATAATATTACCAGAATGAAGCTGTAATATTACAAGAATAAAGTCAGTATATTACCTGTATAAAGTTGTAATATATGAGAAAAAAGTTGTAATTTTAGCAGGAAAAAAATCGTAATGAGACAGCTCCTCTTCTACAAAATATGCAGTTTCTTCCAAGTAAGTGTGTTTTTTTTCTTCAAAACAGACAGTTGTTTGCACAGTCATTTCCAATCACTTTGAAAGATACACTGCTTCTACATGGTTAATGTTGGTGGTATGAATTATTCTATCTGGAAAGACGGACTGCATAGAGCGATTTTAATGGTTCGTTTAAAGCTTTTTTTAAATTAATTTAACAAAGCAGATCAAAACATTTTGAAACACGTTTTTGAGAACATAAATCAGTTGTTTCCATAGGTATTTGTGACTATTAAACATAGTAACTATTTAAAGTGGAACTAAACCCCATGTAAAATAATAACTCTGCCCCCAGTGCCAAGTGTGGGGATGGGCGGAGGGGGTTAAGCGGGGGTGTGGTCAGGAGGACAAGGGAACGTGGCAGCTAGCTTAATTTGGTAAATTGACACATGGAGAGCTGGTAGTTTCACAACAGATATATCTTTGAATTGGAGGGTTTTTCACCCCCCTCATCATTGAAGGTTAAGAGAGGCTTTATGGCCTAAGCCTTATCAGTTCGAGCCACTGGCTCAAGGTGCAGACTCGGCAATGCCTGAAGCTGGCACATGTAACAAGTTGAATGTTTGAACCAATAGGAAAATTCTACTGTGGTAGCCACTGTTTAACCCAGAGAGGGCAGCACTAAAATGGTTTTAGGGCAAATATTCCAGAATGAACAGGTTCACATGAAATTTTAGCACAGTAACATAAAGATAGCATCCTTAAGGCCCAGTTTATACAGTGTATCTGGTATGTTTGAGGGCTACAGATTCTAAATCTGATAGGAGCGATTATTGTACACAGAACTGCAAGTCAGAGCTATCCTGGCGTTTTACAGTATCTTAACAGTGATTGTGATGCAAATGTTCTGAAAATGGGAGTAAATGCTCCTTTATGTGGACTGAACTTTGGGTTGTCTAGCAATTTAATCTTTGCCTAGAAAAAAGAAACAAAAGCATCTGTTTTATCAAATTAAAATAGTTCAGAGTTAAATCCATGGATTTAACTGAAAGCTGTTGTGCTGGCGGCCTTGATTAATCTTTTGCGTTATTTATCTTACTCATAACTACTTGGCCTTAAACTTTAAATAGTTCCTGTCTGTATCTTTGAATGCTTCAAAAAGAAACCAAGCCTTTTCCTCTTCAACTTAGGACCATGTCCTGGCAGCCATCTAGCAACCAGACAAAACTTTGTGAGAAATACATGCTAGTGCATGAGTAATAAACTTAAACAGCTTCCTTTCTTTTAATAAAACAAAAATAAACCATTTATTTGTTGAATTGTTGCTTTTTTTCAGCAGAAAATGGGCCGACTATGGGGCAGAAGTGAGGCTCTGTAAAGATGTCTGTCATGACAGGATGTGACTTGATTACACATCAGTTGTTAAATTAAAAACTGTTGCATTGCAGTTTCTTCTGGAAACAGCTGAAGTAAAAAGTTAAAAATGATGTTGAAGTTCAAAGCATGGGGGAGAGATGATTTTTGAGTTGGGAATGTGGACATTTACAAATAGACCTTTGGAGAAAAAGGGAGAAAACCACAATAAACATGCCGCAACTAAGACGGCGTGTCACCTCAGCTTTTTGATTTACAGTCTGGTGGCTTCCTGCCTCACTCTCCCTAACTCCCTTTGCAGGGGAGAACACCGGGTAGCTGCCGTGTGCCAGATTGCTAAAACAACCTTTCTAACCCTTTCTCTGGGGAGGGGATCTGGACTTCAGCCCAACACCGAGGTGCTGCCTCGACCTGGAAGTGTTCGATTTTTGTTTGGGGAATAATGTCCACTCTGGCCCTAGTTCATTTAGGCAGCCTTCATGCAATGTCAGGTTTATTTTATGTTTCACTTTTTCAAGTTGATCAGAGTTATTTGGAACTTGTAATTAATAATGCATGATGTCCTGTTTCCTAGGGTTATAATATGAGGTGACACAAAGAGCCACTTGCTACAAGGCTGGCGAGGACCTTTATTTATCTTGCTACCACTCAGAGTAAGCAAAGCCCACTGTGAGACACATGCAAAGAGTGGCGTCTTGTGTCACGAAGTGTCTATAACAACCATTAGATGCTATCTACTTGCTAAACGGTTGTTTGGGAGCAAACCAAAAAAAAAAAAGTATTTTCCTTTCTACCATCACAATGAATGTAACTGTTCCAGTTAGGGTCCCAGTGGAAAACTCCACTGGGACCCTAACTGGAACAGTGCGCTTTGGTCAGATGAGACTAAGACTCAGCCTTTCGGCAACAAAGGCTCTTGGTGCATTTGGTATGAAACAAAGGATTGATATATGAAAAAGCATTTCATGCCATGTGTTAGATATGGTGGACGATGTGCGACACTATGGGGGTGTTTCTCTTCCAAAGGCCCTGGGAGCCTTGTTAGAGTGCTTGGAATCATAAAGTTGTTAAAAAAAGGCTTTACCAGTGGTGCCTTTAAATCTGGTCAGTAATGGGTTTTTTTTTACAAGTGGACAATATTTGTTGCTTTGTTTATCATGCTCTGTATTTATCTTTTGTTATTTCAGACACATTAGCTACAGGGGGAAACAGAGCAGCAACAATGGAACAGCAAATATATAAGCAAAGAGAGGAATCACCATTTCATCCATTTTTTGCTCAGTTCTGTTTAGTAAGAAGTTCAGTATGTCATAATGGGGTTTTCTTAGACTCTGAGATACACAACCACGAGGACAAAGACAGCGTTTTAACAGTTTATTTAGTAACATGGATAAAGGTCGGACTTTTAGGTCGGACTGATCACTGAGGTGATCGGTGAAAAAATCCAAAAGTACATATGCTAAGAGGAAAGCCTATGAACCCCCCCCAACCCCTTTTATCGTAAATGGTTCAGGGGAGGAGGAAGTAGAAATTTTACTCGGAAAGGATAACGACCCTGGGCAGGACGTGAGCGGGGTGAGGATGAAGAATAACAGATTATTTGTGGTGCAGGAAAACCTGCGATATTTAGTTTTCTTGTAAATGGTGACTCGTAGTGCTGAGATTGTTGGATTGACTTTGCTGTAAGGCTATGATCTATAGCAATAGTATCGTGTGTGGACCTACCAGAACTCCCTGATGAAATAGCTCCTCGTAATTTATATCAGAGTTCCATGTTGGTCGCTCGTTCGTAATAATGGGTTTTTCAAAGACTCGAGATACACAACCACGAGACAAAGAAGCGTTTTAAACAGTTATTTAGAAACACGGAATAAAGGTCGGACTGGAACCAGGCGCTGGAGGATGGTGGACAACCGCGGCGTGAGACACACTTCGGGTGGAAAAGGAGAAACTTTGAATGTGTTCTTTTAGAGTGCATGACTCCTACCAGGGTTGGTGTCTTGGCAAGAACCCGGTAGGGAAAAATGAAAGTACCTTCTCCACAAGTCGGCTGAGGCGGACAGGCTCCTAACACTGTGTGAAACAAGTTTTTGGCGGATGAGGTTGCTTTGTTTTTATCTCCTCCAGGAAACTCCACTATGGTTGGAGAAGTGTTTAACGGCGGCAGGGTGGACAGGCACGGTTGACGGGTGGTTTCAGGTGACTCCTGAGAACGCTGGGCTTAGCGAGTGGAAGCAGAGAGGAGGCTCAGGGCGACGGTGTCAAGGGGAGTTCAAACTCCTCTGAAACAGACAACAGACCGGAAATGGAGACCAGAAAGGTTCCACGACTTCCCTACGCGGAAGGGTGATCGCAGCAGGAGGACGAGAAAAACAAGGAGATCAGAAAAACTGCTTGGAAGCAAGACTGCAGAGAAGCAGAGGTCTAGCTGTTACCATGCCAAGTGAGAAAAACGAGCTTATGGCTCCTTCTGGGTTTCCATTCCATAAGTAGCCCAGCTGATTGCTCTCAGATAAGCATAAACACCTGTGCAGCAGCACCTGCTAGTCACACCCTGCATAGAGAGAACACAGAACACAAACACAGCCTGCACACAGCCTGTACACACACCACCGTGGATATAACACAGTAGGCCCTGAGTAGTTAACATAGATCTTCAAGACAGACAGCCATGAATGCACAGACTCAACTATGAGGACAGCATGTAAACTCCAGTAAGAAATGCGACTGGTGACTTTGTAGAGGTGAAACTAAAGATCTAACGACATAAACCCTATTACAGCTCATCAATATCACATAATTAGAATATCATAGTTTTCCAGATCAGCTCCAATAGCATAAAATGAGGTGATACAAGGAATGTTTTTAATGAAAAAAAAATGTATATATATCTAAATGCTTGCTCTGAAACAAACTTTTACTGATTGAATCTACATACAGTAAAAGCTTCCTTTCAGCTCACATGGAGAGGGCCAGAATGTACTTATTGTGCCTAATTACTCACAAACCTTTCTCATGGACTCTCTCTTACACACTTGATTAAACTTAAGGGGAGGATGGAAACCTGGTTCCACACCTTCAATGTGAAAGCCCTTTTAGAGCCTGAGGCAAAATACTAAGTCATTAAACAAAAATGGAAACATTGCAAAACATTGGCTTAGAAAACTGTTGGCTCTTTTTTGCACACCTATTAATACATAAACATAAAGCAAGTGACAACAAGGTGTTTGGTCAGCATACTTGTTTCTTGGTCGAACAGGACAAGTGACTTAGTTTAATAATTATTGACATTTTGATAATTAAGTAAAATGACCTGTGAGGATGGGAGAAAATGATGGGAGATAGGTATTTACAGCATGCCTGAAGAAGTTTTTGTGGGGTATGTGTAGCAGAAGTTCTTATCCTTTTTCTGTCTTTTTGCGAAACACTTCATTCGCAATCAGACTGGATGGAAAGTGTCTGATGATGTCAGTTTTCTTGTCTTGCCAGAGGTGATCCCCGATTGGTCTTCTTTTGGTAGCCTCTAAAATGTTCCCTTCCAGCATTGCCCTGTATTTAGCTCTAACTATCTTCTAATGAAATCTAAGCAGATTGCCTGTCTCTGCTGATGAAGAGCATCCCTGCAGCATTATGCTATCACCATCATCTTTCTAACTGGGAATGTGTGTTTAGGGTGATGTGTAGTGGTAGTTTTCTGCCTTACATATTAGTTTGTAAGTATGATAAAAAGATAAATTTTGGTCTCATCTGACTAGAACACCCTTCTCTGCATTTGCTGTTTCTCATGCATGGCTTGTGACAAACTAGAGAACGGGACTTTTATGTCTGTCTTTCTACAATGGTGTTCTTTTACCCACTCTTCTAAAGACCAGATTCATGTACACAACTAAATTTTGTTCACAACAAAATTTTGTGCATCTGAGGTGTGGATGTCTGCAGCTCCTCCAGAGTTACCACTGGCCTCTTGGCTGCTTCTCTAGTTAATGCTCTGCTTGCTGAGTCTGTTCTTTAAAAAACAGAGCAGCTACTGTATATTGATACCGAGATTAAACTACACACTGTATTTGTGAATTAGGTCACTTCTAAAAGATTTCAGTTGCATTATACTTTATGTAGTGGTGGCAGAGAATGGCCCTGTTTTTTTACTTTTCAGTCTCTAGACATGTAAAGCTGATAGAGACATTCTCTAACGAATTCCTAATGTTTTTTTCACTTGTTATGCACAAAAAATTGCAACAAAAATACATTCAAGTTTGTAGTTTAACGTGACAAAAAGTAAAACATTTCAAGGATTATGTATACTTTTTAAGGCCCCGTAAATCCTAAGCTTCTATTATAAGACTTCAGGTTTAATAAGCAACTTTATGATATCAAAAGAAGACAAAGTGTTGGTAGAAAATGGCTGACGTGTAGCAAAGGGGGCTCAAGGGGGCTTGATGCGTCCTTTCCAGCAAACTGGACGAGGATTACGCCCACTCCCTTGGATGTCTTCCAGCCCTGCAGCAAGAGTATAAATGGGCTGAGATATGCTGCCCATTATGCATTTTTATTCATAAAAGAAGGCGTGTTATCATTGGCAGCGTCTATCAGTGGCTGCTTCGAGAGGAAAGTGAATAACTCCGGTCACCACAGATTACACGATGTAGCCTCCAGAAACTGTCAGGGCTTTTGTTTCTGCATGTTGGAAGAATCATAATTTAGAGCAGATTGGACTCATAGACAGTGTAGATAATGTGATTTCTATTATTTCACTTCTCTCACATACCTAACATGTATGAAGCCATCACATATTAAGTATCATTGTAAGAGCCCACAGAATTTATTAGCCTGCACAGCTAGTAGAGTGTTTGCAGATCTACTTTAAAGCCTGGTAAAGAAAATTACTGTTCTTGTCAGAACTCCCTCTAACAACTTAACTAACACAGATTATTGCAAAGCTAATCTTACATTGCTCTTGCTAATTGCCCTGTGCATAGGCTGATGTCAGTTTGCATTACCTAATGACATCCATGGGGATGAGAAGCAGCCCAGAGAGCTACTTCAGCCAGTCCTGAATTGGGTGGCTGTTTATGTTGAGCCAGTGCATTCCCCGTTCGCCAGGCAACCGAACTGTTTACAAGCAGTTACTCGCACAAAAGCTGAGGGCGGGCTGATTGCTCAACTAATTGATCCCGAACCAGAGATCACAGAGCTGCGCTCGTAAAGACAGGGAACAACCCCCTGCCCCACCACCACCACCATGACATCAGCCCCCTCTGCATGGCGGAACTTAGCCTGCAAGTCAGCAGCGAGACTAATTTGCACACTGAGGCATGCTGTTTCCAGACAGACCAAAGGCAAATTGTCATGAGTGAAAGGCGTGACACACATTTTTTAGCTATTAATCAACAAGTGAGTAGTCTGCAATTAGACTAGAATGGTTGCCAGCATGGAGGCATCTTTATTAGACCTCACAGCACGACAGTCGTACAAACATCTACTCGTAAATGGCAATTGCAGCAAAAAGTTTGATTATTCCAACACAGGAAGTTACTGGAAATTCTAAAGTAGGAGCCTTTGTCAACAAGAAACAGTAGTGAGGACACCATGACAGTTTACACCCAGATTATTTACCTGTAAAATGCCTCATCTTAATGAATCTAAGTGTAAAAAACTCTTCTTCTTCAAGCAAAATGCTAATGATGCCAAGATTTAGCATAATTCTGGTTTACCTTCTAGTTTTAGCTGAACAAATGGCTAAAGCATATTGGATCAGTTTATAACAGGGGTATAATGATAAGTATAGCTCATAAGAAGATGGGATACATGATATAGGGCTCATGAGATTTTAGTGATGTTTTTTTGCAAACTAAGAAATATCAATTTGTGCTTTTACAAATAATGTGAGGACATTACGAGTGACAAACTTCAATCACCCAGCCATTGTCTAAGCCTATTTTTGGACTTGAAGAAGGGGGCAAACTCAGATAGCACGGACACATGCACGGCAAGAATGTGTAAATTACATGCAAAAAGATGTATGGCTGAGATTCAAATCCAGGACCTTCTTGCTGCAAGGCAACAGTGTTAACCACTGATCTACCATGCAGCCAAATCTGTAATCAGTGTAGAATAATTTAGTCCAGGTTTGACATGTGGTCCTGTTGTCAAAAAAACCTTTGAATCTGCGCTTTTTGTGTTTTGCAAATAGAAAAAATATTTATAATCTCAAACAGCTTTTAAAGAATTGCTGTTCAGTGTAGAATTATCTGGTTTAGGTTTGATCAATCTAAAAGGATTATAGATTATATATTATATTTAAATTTTAACCTAGAGAGGATCAAAATTTTATCCAGATGCATTGAAAAACGATGAAATAGTCCTTTAATTTACTCCTAGAAGTAAGCTCTGAAGCAGATGCTAACTTTAGGGTCAGTAGCAGCTGATGGTTAGCCAATCACAGTGATCTCACAGCTCACAGTGCTCCCAAATAGTTCCATCTTTTTTGCAGCCGTATCTTTTTTTTACTACCAGATAAACACTTTGCAAAGAGTTAAGGCTTCTTCAGTGCTTTTGTAACCCAGTGCTGGCTGATGGACAGTCTTTTTTGTGGACTCCATCACAATGGGGCCACTCAAGAACTACTTCCGTTTTCCCTTCAAAATAAGAGTCTCAGTCAAGGATTTAGGGTGTCAAGCTTATAGTATAAACTTTTGCATTTGGAATTGAAAAAAACAAACTGCTATGCTCGTGAAGCTAAGCAAGATGCTGACAGCAACTGAATGGCACTCCATGAGAAAAATAGGATTCGACTGTCTTCATCATCTCATGTTAGGAATTATCATGGCTAGTTGTATTAAAACATCAGCCCTTGTGTGTATTTCTTTGAGAATGTAAATTCTTACTATAAATCTGAGATTTCCAAAAAGCTAACATCACAAAAACTGAAAGCTAAAAAGGGATAAAAGAAAGCAACTACTACAAAATAAAACACAAACATGTCTCAATGTAAAAAAACTGTTTATTTTTAAATA
This sequence comes from Crenichthys baileyi, assembly GCA_036173005.1. NCBI lineage: Eukaryota > Metazoa > Chordata > Actinopteri > Cyprinodontiformes > Goodeidae > Crenichthys > Crenichthys baileyi. The sequence continues at coordinate 495,462 of JAHHUM010002354.1, forward strand.
GCTTCTTACACCTCTTACTTTTTTTTTAACATCTCACTGATACAGGACTTATATATGACACAATAACTGGTCAGAAATCAATTGTTTTTTCTGAGTTTTAGACCTGCTGGTCACTGGTCATGGACAGCCGATGTCTCAGTGCATCTCTATGTCCAATCAAAATGTTAATGAAGTATCGTTGGATTGTGTATGAATTATTATGTCTGTGGGCTGATGCTATCCCTGAACGTCTCTGGGTAAATTGATGAAATGAATTAATACGATTTATTAAGGGCACTTGGCTGTTTTCACATTTGCCCCTTCAGAGCCAGAACACAGCTGATCTCACTGTTCTCACCCAATCAGTTTGAGTTGGATGGCCTCCCCGGTGGGCAATGTGTGTCATGGTAGGTGAAGTTGTTGTAGGACCAAAGTGCAGCAAAGGGAGCGAAGGGAGCAGCATGGCGAGCAGATGAATCACTTTAATAAATGAAAACAGGTGAACTTACAGGTTCATGTTCTGTTACAGTTATGTTTCTTAGGTTTAATTATGTTCTTAGATTTCCGTTTTGCCCAGTTACATTTTGTTTCTCTCTGCCTCTGTCAACCTTAGCAATCAGCTTCATTCAGTCCACCTGCATCTAGTAATCTGTTTCCTTGTTTCACCTGGTTTACACTCCATATATACACATCTGTTCTGTTTACTCTTCGCGGAAACATTATGGATCACGTCACCTTGTTATCATTCAGTTCATGCCGTTCATGCCAAGCCTGTCTTGCCTGCTTGTCCATGCCTGTTTTTGGCACCACCTACTGAAGTGAGTTTTATTTATTAAATCCTTTATTCATCACCGTTACACTACCTGTCCGTCTGCATTCTGGCATCCTCCGCCACACCACGCCTGATAGGAGCAGAGAGTAGATAGGGTAATATGCAGGGTCGTTTTCAAGGTAGATTTCAGGAGAAACCAGTGGAGAACAATGACAATAAGGGAGTATATGTACTGAGGCAGGTCAGCCACGGAGCGTAGAGGACCTTCTGCAGACTTGGAACCATGGTGGAGCTCGGGAGCTTGGAACCACGGTGGAGCTTAAGGGAGCATCAGGAGAAATTAAAATAGACATTCCAAGCTCCTGACATGCACTTAGAATACAGCACCAAATTATGAAGACTGTTCATTTGTTTTCAAGGGCCACACAGACGTTGAGACTAACTGTAGGTGCAGATTACTGTAATTGTTGATGTTGCCTTAGGCTACCACAGAAATATAAAGCAGGCATATCACATATAACAGGAGGAATTATCTCATCAGTTAACATAGTGTACAACAGAACGCTGGAAGCTTTATTTCCAACTGCAAGAGTGAGGTGTCTCACCTTACAACCTTGGTGACAACTTCAGTGCTTTTAAAGAGTTTTTAAAAGGTTATTGATTCATACATTCAGGGTATAGGAGGAACTTAGTTTTGTTTCTGGTTTGCAGCTAAAGTCAGGCAGTGTTTCTGATTACAAAACCATACCAAACACTCAAAAAACTACCCTAATGATGACAGAAAATAAACGAAACAATACATGATAAATAAACAGTTTGTGTCTCCGCACTTTCTGTTGCTATTGGTGACGTGATTTTATATTGCATGCTACCATTGCATTTTACCCATTTGAAGTTATCTTGTTTCACAAATTTACAATAACATCAAGTTTTTCATTCAAAGGTCCTGACAGAAAGTTTGTGTAAAGTTATATAAATATCGTGCACTGTACACATAAGAATCAGATAAAATAGTTGGATTGGACATAATTTGGAACACACGCACAGCAATGATAGCTATGCAAGTGACACATGTAGAAAGTCTCCCAAGGGTAGAGGTGGTGGCATCATGAAAAGGGTTGCAGGATGTTGCCCAAGCATCCAACAATCAGACAAAACAATGAATGCGAGTCATCAGACATTAAACATCTTAGAGGAGTTTAGTACATGTATGGTTTGGGTTTGCATGAGACTGAGCGGTCGTATTAAACAGCTCCTCAACATTTGGGGTGCACACTCTTCGTGGTACATTGGTAGCAATGGCATTTTGGGGTAAGTAAGCATATTCAATTCAATTCAATTCAATTCAGTTTATTTATATAGCGCCAATTCACAACACATGTTGTCTCAAGGCACCTCACAAAAGCCAGATACATACGTTCCAATTAATCCTAACCATTGATCAGTGCAGTTAGATTCAGTTATTTGTTCAAATTGGATAAAAAGTTTTTCTATCTCAGGAAACCCAGCAAATTGCATCAAGTCAGTGACTTGCAGCATTCCCTCCTCCTGGATGAGCATGTAGAGACAGTGGACAGTCACTGGCGTTGACTTTGCAGCAATCCCTCATACTGAGCATGCATGTAGCGACAGTGGAGAAGAAAAACTCCCTTTTAACAGGAAGAAACCTCCAGCAGAACCAGGGTCAGTGTGAGTGGCCATCTGCCACGGCCGACTGGGGGTTAGAGAGAACAGAGCAGAGACACAAAAAGAACAAAGAAGCACTGATTCAGGAGTACTTTCTATGGGAAAGAAAAGTAAATGTTAATGGAGGTAGCTCCTTTAGTCGTTTCATCTAGAAAGAAAGAACAGATAAACTCTGAGCCAGTTTTCAAGGTTAGAGTCTGAAAGAGAGCACATAGAGTTAGTCACAATAAAAGCTCAGCCAGTAGCCATGTCTAGGAGAGAGAAAGGGTTAAACACTGAAAGACAGGGCCATGTGGACCATCAGTAGAGGGTGAGCATTAAGTTGTTGCCAGCAGAAGCTTGGACGATGCCCCTCTCCAGAAGGTGTCACAGGTAGACACAGAGTCAGGCCAGGTGTAGCTACTAGGAAGAGAAAAGAGAGAGAACATAAAGTTAAAAGCTGAAATAACAGCAAATAATGCAAAATTGTAGAGTAGTGTGAGAATGTAGCGAAGAGGGTGAGAGTGGTCATTATGTCGTCCAGCAGCCTAAGCCTATAGCAGCATAACTACACAGATAGTTTCAGTTCAGATTATTTAGTTAAACGGCGCTTATATACAACAAGGCACCCCACAAAGGGTCTAGAACGGCGCGGGGCTGCCGGGGAGGCCAGACCAAACCACCGAGTGCCAGAGCCCTGCCACCCCAGAACGGGCCACGTGTAGGGGAACTAAGTGAAATAATAAACTGATAAAGTTTATCCATCTAGAGCCCACTGATGGTCATTGTTATACTAAAAACCACAAGGATCTGGATACCTCTCTCTGTCAGACTGATTATAACCATTGGAAAAGAGAAGGGGTCATACAGGTAGCAGAAATGGAGGGTGTGTTTGCACCTCAACCATAACTGAGCTGGTTTAGGCTAAACCTGACTCCCCCTTACTCCATCCAACAGGGAGGGAGGAAGGCTCCCTCCCTCATAAACTAAGCCACTCTAACTATAAGCTTTATCAAAAAGGAAAGTTTTAAGCCTAGCCTTAAAAGTAGACAGGGTGTCTGCCTCACGGACCAAAACCACAGGAGAGGACCCTGATAACTAAAGGATCTGCCTCCCATTCTACTTCTAGAGACTCTAGGAACCACCAGTAAATCTGCAGTCTCAGAACGAAGTGCCCTGTTAGGAACATATGGAACAATCAGATCTCTGATGTATGATGGAGCTAAATCATTAAGGGCTTTATATGTTAGGAGGATAATTTTAAATTCTATTCTGGATTTAACAGGGAGCCAATGAAGGGAAGCTAAAATAGGAGAAATATGATCTCTCATATCGTGAAGGTTCTGGTTGCCTAAGGTTGACGACAACATGATCGGATTGTCAATATAGAGAACAGGGTATCAATAGAACCACCTGAAATCTGGTCAGGTCATCTGGACACAGGTATCACATGCTTTACAAGATCGACAGGTGTGCCTTCACGTAAGTAATGGCTCAAATCATCTGGCCTAATACACTCCTACAAAGTGGCCTAGTGCTGGTAATACAGCTATGATGCATATCTCACTGTCAGACATTCCAGCAACTCCCTGTAACAGATTGCTTCAGTCATTATGCCCGCACTTGTGTTAGCAAATATCTTTTGGTGTGCGTCTTAGGAATACCCGCTTCTTGGAAATTGAATCATTGTCATGCCTATCACTAGGCTGCATGTGAACCAAAATACATTCAGTTTGGGCCATCACTTTTGCTAAGGGAAGAGAGAGAAACACCATAATCTCTGCATTTAACACTGTAGCATACGTAAATTGATCATTAGATAAAACCGACTGCCGCAGATTTTTTAGAGAGAACTGCAGCTGTCAAACATCATGCATAATGCACATATGCGCAACTGCAACTCAAATATCACAGTACTGACCCAACAATGACATCACTTAAATTCACAGTATGCTTTTCAAATGGTTTACTCACCTGCTGGGAGGTGGGGTGGTTAAAACTGAAAGTAAAACCGTTTACTTGGCTAATAATTGTCGGACCACTTGGGGGCACTCATAGATCATTGAAATTTCCAAATAGTAAGTCCGGCCTTTAATATGAAGAACAAAATAAAATGAAAAAGTAACCTATCCTGTCATTATGCAGCAGGACACTGTAAACTCCACCCCATTGATCTCAGGATAAATTTACTTTTTACACTGAGAGCGGGTCAAAAGTGATTGATAGTTCAAACACAATGAGAGGACTTTATGTTTATCAAAATCTCTTAAATTTCCTCACCTTTAGACCCATGTAGCAGGTGTTTTTCAAAACAATAACATACATCGCTCGGAAGGAAACAATGTGGAAGCAGCTATAGATTAAAATGAAAATAAACATTTACAAGCAGTTATTTTATGAAGAAATGTATTGTCAATATATTTACTAAAGAAACGAACAACATCCTCCTCTCATCAGAAAGGGAAAAAAATCACCACCACCATTGTAGCTTATGTAGCTTGATTAAAGAAAAACTTGGAGCCATTATGTTTTAGCTCGATGTTTCATAGTTTCCATATTTATGTGACACCACAGTTGGAGGGTAGGATGCCCTCGCACAAACATTATCTAGTATGTGAGAGATAAAAATCTCTCTGTTCAGCTACAGTTGCTTTTTTTTACTGTTTACATTTTCTTCTGAAATCATCAAAAGCGGTCCGGAAACCTGTAAAGTGAGTCATCATCTGGAAAACTTGTTACCCAAGCTCTTTGTAGTCTTTGCCCTCATGAAAATCACAGCTGCTGCAGTGATGTGTGATTAAACTATTTACTGTGGGGGAGACGTGCGTCAGGTGGCAGTGGGCTCTTAGCTTAGGGCGAAGAATCAGAGAACTTGCTCCTAACATTTAGCCGTAAAAAACAGGTGTTTTTAAGGAAAGAGGGTTACTGCTTTGTGACAGAACTGCCTGTTTTTGTAAAAGCCATAAAAATTAAATTCTCTCTCTAATTTGGTCATGATAGAAAAAAAATACATTTAAAATCATTCGGCATTTTTATGTCATTTGTATGCAGAGCATAGAATACCAGTGTATATTGAAATATAAATAGGAAAATGAAGAAAAATTGTGGGAATAATGCTGTGAGTTTATCAACTGGTGATTATAATATACTGATTTGATTCCCAAGCAGGGGGGTTGTATGCAAAACAGAAATCTCCAGAGGAAGCCGTTTTGGTGAAGAGACTGGTAGGATGGTTGGCATATGTGCATGCTTTACAAAAATATTTATACTCATTTTAAATTTTTTCTTGTAACAGAAAATCACAAAGTAGTGCACAATTGCGAGGTTGGAGGACAAGGATACATGGTTTTCAACAGTTTTTACAAAAAAACTTGAGTTTTATGTGCATTTGCTTTTGGTCCCCCTCTTAAAACTTTGTAGAACTACCTTTTATGGCAATTATAGCTGCACGTCTTTTAGGTTATACTGGAGGAGAGGGCTGCCCTAGTAGTTTTCCTCTGCATGAAGATGATGAAGAAGATGATGACCAAGGATCTTTAAAAATCCTTTTTCGTGCTCGTATAATGTCCAAAGTAGATCTCCATTAAACATTTGGTGCTTTGTTTTTTTTTTTTTATTGAAATATCTCTTCCTTACTTTCAGTGCCTTCACTGCTCATATCTATTGCAACACGTCTGAGATGATGCCTTTAAAGGGCCATCAAAAAACAAAACTGATATGTTTTGCCAACTTTATATAGAATGTGCTTCATGGATGATTTCTCAATCTTTCCGCTTTGTCAGATTGTCAGCACATTCTAGTCTTTCACAAACTAATATCATCACCACTACCACAGCATGATGCTACCACTACCATGTTCACCATAGGACTGCGTGTTGGGGGTGATGTTCAGCATTAGTTTTCTGCCACACATACTATTATGATCTGACCTTTCATGTTTTCTACATTACATGGTTTGTGGCACACTGCAAACAAAACTTTTTATTGCTTTCTTCCAGTGTTGGCTTCTTTCTTGCCAAGCTTCCATAATGGCCATATTACCAGTTGTTCTGTCAACAGATCCTCCTACTGGAGCTGTGGATCTCTGCAGCTCCTCCAGAGTTATCATGGTCCTCCCGACCGTTGACTCATTAATACTTACCTTACCCTACTTTAAACAAATTCTCTCTGACCTGTCTGGTGTCCTTGATCTTCATTATGTAATTTGTTTCAGTGATGTTCTCTGAGGCCTTCACAGAACAGCTGTAATTAAACTGGGATTAAAATACACAGAAGTGGACTCTATTTACTCCTTAGGTGACATCTGAAAGCTGTAAATTGCTCTGGATCTTAATTTAGAAAATCATAAACTGGAGTTTGTGCCTGTAATGTGAAAAAATGTGATAAAATAAGAAAGTATGACAAGGTGCTATAACAAACCAAATGACTATTTAAAAGGATGAGGGTTTATTGTATCAGATGTTGCTGTTACACACAGCAGTGTGTTTCGTAGGTGTGTTAATGAAATTAAGGCAACCAAAATTTGCTGCGTCCTTAGAAAATAAAGTTTGACATTTTCGCACGTTTCGTCATAGACACCTGAGAAAATCTCCGCTTAGATCAACCCACCTTGTTTGAAGCTGAATCCTAATGAGTGAAAAATCGGCAAGGCAAAGAAATTATCTGGTACCAGTAAAGAACGGTGTGAGCTGTGGACTCGCAGGCACCTTGGTAGGTAAGAAAGTGAGCCTTTTGGGAAAGGATGAAAACCACTAATATAAAAGCCGTACAAATAAGTTCTCAAAAATAATGTATTTTCTATTAGGAATACAGTTTTACATTTCTATTAGATTCGTATGGTTGTTCAAGAGCAGAATGTTAAGCCAAGATTGTAAAGAAGGGTGTATCTTTAAAGCTACACAAGCTAAGCTCTTGTTTTCCTGATAAATTCTTGGACATCAGTGCATTTTTGGAATCCTGATATCTGTCTAATTACTGAACCTGATTTTAGATCCCCAGCTTTCAGTAGATTCTATATTTGACTACAGGATGTATTATTTTGTGGTGAAATTAGGATTTTCTTCATGACTGTTTAGGAAAGACATTGCCTTATCATTGTGAACTTTGTAAAAAATATTTATTCACCTTAAAGGTTTTTCACATTTTGCTAATTTACAAACACAAGCAAAATGTATTTTATCAGGGTTTTATGTGGTAGGCTACCTTGTATTAGTCTTGCCGCTGTGATTGCACCTATCGCTGCAAGTCCTTGCTTTGCACAAATAGAGACTGAATATTTTTCTTTCCAAATTAATTCAAGCAAAGTCAGGTTGGATGGAGAAATTTGCCAAATCTTGTCAAAGATATACATATGGACGACTATGACTGGGTCATATAGCGCAAGTATTTGCTTTGATCTTAAATGTCCTATTGTAGCACTGACCGTATGTTTGGCGTCGATGTCCTGCTAGAAGGACAGCCCAGTCTCAAGTCTTTTCATCTAAACCTTCAACTTGTATGTTAGACCCAATCTCAACTGGTTTCCTTCCAGCATTGCCCTGTGTCTATCTCTATACATCCTCACTTTAACTCTGACCATCTTCCCTGTTCCGGCTGAAGAAAAGCACGCTTCAGCATGATTCTGCCGTCCCCATGTTTCAACATGGGAAAAGTGAACACACCAGTAATGTGCAGTGTTAATTTCCTACCACCATAACGATTTGCATCATTTACAAAACAGTTGTTTTTATCCTGAGATAAATTACACAAGTGTGGATTAATTAATTAGGTGACTTGTGAAGACAGTTGGTTGCACTGGATTTTATTTATAGGTATCAGATTAAAAATAGACTGAATATAAATGTAAACAAATGTTGAAACCCATATATCGTTTTCCTTCCACCCAACAATTATGCACAGCTTCGTGTTGTTTATCACTTAAAATCATAATGAAAAAAATGCAGTTTGTAGTTGCGACTTGAAATTCAAGTGGCATGAATGCATCCAAAAGGCACTTCACATAAGCTGAAAAATGATTGTAATACTTTGTGATATCCATATTAAAGGGAAGTTATTGAATCTGTGCCTCCACATAGTGCAAAAGAAATCTCTGAATAACAACTGCAAAGGCACTTAGGGGTTTTTGATCAACTCTTATGGCACAATATCACCCACATATAGAGTGCAGGCGTTATGCAAGCACTATAATAGCGTTACAGTTTTTTCAGTGCACACTCACAATGAATCCAGTTTCTTTATGTGTGCCTCTGTTTGTCCTAATCACTAAATCAACTTTTGTCACGAAAACATGGCACTTTTATTTGTAAGTAGCTCTCACTGAGATTGCAGGCTGAGATGAGACATGTACCCTGTTTGATTTGGCACACATCATCAGTTCTTGATATAAGCACCTGAATGGGATTATATGCAGATAGGGAGTAATTGGACCTGGATAAAAAACAACTGAGCTGCAATTTAGTCATTCCCTGTCTCTTCTGACGAAGTGATGTCTTCTTTCTAGATCACCACAAGCCACCCTACTTCAAGTCTCCTTTTACAGGCACCCAAAAACACCAAGCCTCCAAAAACCAAGTTTTCTTTAGGGAATATCATCGTCAAATGTCTGATGTTCCTAAAATGTGTTATACTATAAAGACAGAGTGAACAGCCACCTCTAGCAGGCTGTGGGATGAGTATTTCTTCCTATAAGATGCCTGAAAAATGGCACCCGAACAGAAATAGATTGGAACAGCGTAGCTCTAAGTAGGCTCTTGAAAGCAAATGGACACAGAGCCAGAAATAACACCTTGCGTGTGTGGATGTCCAATCACAGCACTCAGCTGTTTTACAGTTACATACTACCATAAGCTCACAAAAATAAACGCAATACCATTTTAATACAGTGTTACATTATAAATAATGTGTATACAGTGTTCTATGAATGTATTCAGAGTGCTTCATTGGAATTCTATGTGACAGATCAACACAAAGTAGTACATAACTGTAAAGGAGAAGAAAAGTTAAACATGATATTCCAAATTATTTACAAATAAAAATGTGTGGTATAGATATATATTAGGCCTCTTTTACTCATGTACCTCCTAATAAAATCCATTGGAACCATTTGCCTTCAGCAATCACATAATTAGTAAACAGCCAGGGATAAGGTTGTGAATAATATCCCAGGCTTTGAACATCTCATAGAGCTCGGTTCAAACCATTATGTGAAAATGAATGAACATTAATCAGAGAAGCAACTCAAAAAATTCGGTCCTAATGAACGAGTGGAAAGGAAATAAAATCATGAGATGTCCTGTTGGCAGTTTGTCATATGCATTGTCATGGATAATGTAGTGGCCTATATGCAAACTACTATGTGACAGAGAAGCTAGTGAGGGAGGATAGGAAAGTGAATAAAAACTATTTGAAGCTTCACAAGAGTAGTGACGACGGTGGATGTTGAGATTCCAGCAGGACAACAACCTTAAACATACAGCCAGAGTTACAACGGAACGGTTTAGATTAAAGCATTTTTATATGTTCGGATGGCCCAGTCAAAGTCCAGAGCTTAATCCAACTGAATATTTGTTGCAAGACTCAGAAAAAAAAAAAAACTGCTCTTCATAGACACACTTGCCAATCTGACTGAGCTTCAGCTATTTAGCAAAGAAAAATGGAAAAAAAATTCTTGGTCTGCCAAGCTGATAGAGACATCCTCAGGCGGGCTGAATATAGAAGCACATACAGTAGCTGTACACTACTCGGTGTTGGTCGATAATCTTTACAGTTATGTACATTGGAGAGATCAGGATTAGTTAGTAAGTAGTGAGAAAGTACTGATTTGCAAAGTCGGTCAAGGCCAAGATTCAGCAGCTACGTTTTTTTGATTGTTAGAAACTCCACATACATTATCAGTGTAACTAAGGAGTAGTGTACTGCACTACTCCTTAGTTACACTTGGCTTCAGCTGTGATCATTTATTAAAATAAATGAACTAATTCTTCTGCATTTTTTAAGCATTGTTGCAGTAAATTTCTCTTTGTTAAGACATCACTGCATTGGCTTTATTCCGCATTCTATTCACAAAAAGAACAAGAAGATCCCAGTTGCATTTTTCCTCACACTTCCCTTAAGTGGAGATAACATCTGGGATAAGAAAGCAGCAAACATTGAGAGGGAAAGGGGGGGAGAGAGCTTGTGTGTGCAGGACTGAGTTCTTCAAAGATGGTAAAGAGCATGTTGGATCAGCTTTGGGGAGGGAAGTGTGGGAGATAAGCCCATGACAGCTGCCAAACACCTTTGTGGTTAATTTTATGTGTGTGTGTGTGTGTGGTTCCGGGAGCCCAGCTCAGAGGGAGGGTTTCTGAATCCCAACCACCTGCCAGCCCTGTTCTCTTATGGCAGGTGTTAGACGATTCATACGTGATTCAGACCACTGATAAATACGAAGCATATGTGACGTTCTTATCGCCTGCATCTCTTTGTAATAACATTAGGGCAGACACACTGATGGAGAGATTACCTAAATGTGAGCACAAAGCTGTGCTCTTAATTGTGGAGTTTATGCAAATCATTAAGATACTTGTAAAACTAAAACCAGGACCTAAACAGTTTCAAGAGGGAGTTTTAGCTTGCAATCTACAAAACCAAAGAAAATAATGCAGCCCTTCTTTACCTTGGGCTGTAGTGCAACGCCATGTGATAGGATCAGTATTGCCAAGTAAAACAGAAGTGATGCTAAGACACCACATCCGTGCCTCTTTAATGGGTTGGTGAGCACAACAGTGTTTTCCAGCTTGACCTCAAAAGGGTTCAGAGGCCGAAATTATGAGCAGATGCTCAACCTGAACATGCATGTGGGGATGCATCGCTATCGGTCAATATTATATATTTTTTAACGTATCGTTTCGGCAAATAAAACTGGGCCAAAATTAATAACCCATATTTATTACCATCCTGTTGCTGTGTATGCATCTCTGGAGGGGGAGGGGAGGAGATTGGCCATGTGGTGTTTGTTTGGGCATGTGATAGTGATGGTGATGCAGTGCAGGACTGTAGGGTGTTTAACTGAAGCAGAGAAGCAGTCAGCGGTGAGGCCTTTTTTTTATGCTGCTGAAAGGGTAGTAAAATATATGTTATATGTAATATCGGTTATCTGCCATAACAGCGATATTAATATCGGATATCAATATCGGCCTGAATTTTTGTATAGGTGCATCCCCTGTTTTCAAGGTTCCATCAATGACAGCGAGTCGTCCAGGTATCAAAGAAGCCAAACAGCCGCAGACCATCATACTACCAGCAGCATGTTAGACTGTCAGTATGATGTTCTTTTTCTGAATTGCTGTTAGTTTTAAACCAGCTTTAACAAGACACACATCTTTTAGAGAGAATCCTGTTTGTCAGGCCACAGAAATCTTTCCAAAAAGTAATCAAGATTTTTTTTTTTTTTATTTAAACAGGTGTTTGTGTTTGTTTTGGTCTGCAGAGGTTTGGACCTTAGAACTCTCCTGCATATTTTTAACCTAACTAAGACAACTGAGGCCTGCAGTACTTTTATTTTTGCTCTGGGTTTGTGACCTCCATAATGAGTTGTTGATGCACTCTTTGAATACTTTTGGTTTTCCAGCAACTCCAGTTCACCACTGTTTCATATGTTCTTAGTTTATGGAATATGACACATATTGTGGATCAGTTGAGTCCCAAAATCTTTATGAATTTCTCTACAAAGGAGCTTGATCTTTTTCTTTCAATCTTTTTGCGTACTTCATGTTGTTAGGCAGATACTATTAAGGTTGTTTCTGAATTCTACTGGTCTGAGAGTAATCAGGCTTGAATGTGGCTAGTGAAATTAAACCAAATTAACTTGGTGGCCCTCCATGCCTCCGACTCCAATTAAACTAGTGGAAGGACAATTATATTTTCAACAAGCTCCAGGTTAGTTTGGAAAGCTTTTTGCCCTTAATAAGTTAAAGCATTTAAGAAAACCAAATGCTTTATTTACTCAGGTCTTTTTGTTTTTTGTCACAATTAGAGTTTAATTTTGGGGACTTATGAGACTTAATAATAACAACCTTTATGCATTTGGTTTTTATATACAGAAAATCTGCACTTTTTTGTACTTATGCATGTAAATTTTGTCATCAAAAATCTTTGAAAAGAAATGTTGCAATTTTAAGTCAGGGACGTTACTTTACACCTATTTCCGTCAGTATCTTTGTACCACAAATGCAAATTAATGGAGTATTTTGCTATCTTTTTACTCTTTGCCCAGCGTGCCACTGCAACCTGCACGCCCGCCGCTGCCGCTTCAACATGGAGCTGTACAAGCTGTCCGGCCGCAGGAGTGGCGGGGTCTGTCTCAACTGTCGTCACAACACAGCAGGGCGCCACTGTCACTATTGCAAGGAGGGCTACTACAGGGACATGACCAAGTCCATTTCTCACCGCAGAGCTTGTAAAGGTAACAGATGTTTTGTATAGCACCTCTGAAACAAGAATGTAACCCAAAGTGCACACAAGAATAACAGCATCACAGAAAAGCTAAAAAACTAAAAACAGTTATCAGACAAATACTGATCAACTGGGTATCATCAGCATACCAGTGGAAGCAAATGTCTTGTATGGCCTAGAAGATGCATGTAACAGGTGAATGTAAACTAATGACACTGGCAACTCTTATTTAAGTGTAACCAATCATATCACAAGGTCTCGTTTTATTTAAATATAACATATTTACACATTTGTTATCTACCGGTAGATGGAAACGACACATTTTAATCTAAAATATCAGACATTCAAGCCATACAGACTGTGCTCTGTTAACAAGACCTTGATCTCACCAGAGATGAAGTTCAGTCTGTTTCCATAAAAGAAAAAATTCAGTTGTTCAGCAGGAATCATAATTTCCAGCCTACTACACCTTCATGTCTATGAGACAGAGTTGTTCGTAACACAGAGATGACACAGTGCTGACAGAATATCTCCAAGACAGATAAGGCATGGAGTATAATGCATCCATCCATCATCTATACCAGCTCATCCAGGGTGTTTTTGTGCATAGTTAAGTGTCTAATTGAACAACATGTTTCTTACTTTTTTCTTTCAATTCCATCGTCACAATGTCTCCACCACTGTCAAGGGCAGTTGGAGTCCATTGACCTGGCCAAATATGTAATTAGCATGCGGCACAAGAATGAATGAGACCTAAAAAATAATTTCCAATGAAATATGGCATCCAAGCTGTCCGTTGCAATTATATTGCACTCACTGATACTGCGATGACAATTGAGGTTCAATATATTCCGCAGCTGTATGCAAAACGTTTGATATATTAGCAAAAACAAAAAAGAGGAAGGGGGGATTTTTATTTTTCCCAAAAATATAGCTAAAATCTTCCCTCGTCTTGTCTTGTGAACCCAATAGTTTTTACCGTGCATTGTTTAATGAGCTGGAGGTATTACTATGTTACTAGTAATCAGTGTAGTTTCTTGCAGCAATGTCTTAAAAGTGGGCTAATTATAAATGTATGTTTAGGAAATTCCTGTTTTCAGCATAAAAATGTGATAATTCACTAATATAGTTATTAGCATATGTTAGCCAGTAAAAGGTCTAAAAGATAAAAGAAACTGCTTGCAGAAATGAAAAGTGACTTTTAATTATGCAGAAATATGCTTCAGGCCAGTCTTTCTGGTAAATATAAGCTTGACAGACTAGCACATGGTTTCACGGTTCAGGTAATAATCAAATTCTTTAGGAAAGAGCAGACCATGCGCTCTTCAGCTATGGTGTCAGCGAAATGACCCATGCAACTCCTATTTGAGGCCCTCCATGAATGCCTTGCAAGACAAGCATAACAAACAGGCCAGAGGTGGCTGTTGATCCATTGAGCAGATCAGTGGAAACAGCTCGCTAATCGGCATTCTCTACTGTTCACTCAGTGAGTACACACACACACACACACACACACACACACACACGTGTACAGGCCATAAAAAAAAAGACAAAACACACACACAGGTGTGAGCACACACGCAAGGTTTGAGACCAAGCTGGCAGGAATTAAACTGTGGGGAGACAAAAGCTGAGCTCCTTCTGTGTGGAAGGATCTCTGGGAGTAAAGACGGGCCCAGTACGAACAAACTGCTCACACTCAGACCCTCTAGTTAGAATCTCACCAGCAAGACATCCGAGTGATATGCTAAACGTTTGTCCATGTGTCTTTGCAGAAGCATTACTCCTCTTGAACTTCTTTTGATTTCACAAACGTTGACGTATTGTATTGGCATTTAATTGAATCGACCAACACAAATTGTACTTAACAGCCAAAACAAATCTGTAATAAGATTTGAAGAGTTTGTTCACAGACACTTCCCATTCAATCCGAGCAAAATAGACTGGGGAAAAGTATTGATTCTCTAGAGGCACAAAGCTGGTAGAGAAATACCCCAAAAGACTTCCAGATGTGATCACAGCGAAAGGTGGCTCTACAAAGTATTGACTCAGGCAGGCTGAACACAAATGAATGCCAAACTTTTCATCTTTTTATGTAATTTGAAATCCTATATTTTTTCTTCTACTTCACAATTACTTTGTGTGGGTCTATCACATAAAACCTCAATTAAATACATTGAGGTTTGTGGTTGCAACGTGACAAAATGTAAAAAGGTTTCACTTTTCCAAGGCTCGCTAAAAATAGTGAACTGGAGTCTATTTAATGATAAGATGAGCAAAAACAAGGCGCACAAACAATCCTTTAGCTGCCATTTTAATTTTCTCTTTAATCTCTTCCAGCACCACGTGAAGCAATGAGCCGTTTTAGATAGATCCACATATTGCCTTGTTAAGCCAAACTAAATGCCGAGCTACGATTGGCTGCTGACAGTTTTAGGATGCCAGTCCACTGGTGCCTCTATCTTTGGTACACCGCTGACCAAAACAGCAATGTGATATTTCCTGCTTCACACCACAACAGTTTGCTTTGAATTCTGCTTTTCTCAGCTCACATAGAATGGAAATAAAGGCATGCAAAGCAGACCGTTCAGATGTTTTTCCATCAGTTAGAGATCCTAGTCAAGCAGAGCGCTGTGTTCAGTTGTGGTGGTGTTGTAGTGAACACAAGCCTGATATATCATCTGCACTTAGCGTAAAACATGACAAATGGACTGCAGGTTCACCATGCCAGCCTAAACATTTTCCCAAGTTACATTTGGGAGTATTTCCATTTGGAGGAGTTGGCGCTAAAAGCAGGCTAGTTTAACAAAGGTTCCTACTTTGCTTGATGAGTGATATCCATACATCTCTGCAGAGGCTTTTCCAAACAGCTGAAACAGTAACCTGAACACGTTTCCCTACCTCTCCAGCCACCCAGCTCAGTGCTGTGGGATCAAATCCAAACAGTCTGATTGCTGCCTTTCCTCTCAGGTGACAAAAACGGCCCGTCGTGACATCAGTTAAAAACCGCCGTATTTATTGTTCAAATCAGCCGCCCATCTCGTTCTGCTGTTGTTGGACAGGAAATACAGCACAGTGCCAACAAAGCCAGGAGGAAACATGCTTTCATTCCCTATTCCTGCACCACCTACTTCCCCCTCAACACCTCACATCTCAGCAGTTGTGCACTGAACAGTCTTAACCTTCAAGAAAAAAAAAGAGAGGGTATTATACTTCATGCAGTGAATACATCTCTAGTGGCAATGTTAAATGGCTCTTGCTTTATTTCCCAGATTAACAGCTTCGCTCCTCATCAAAGGCAGTGTAAACATGGCTTTTGGAGAATCCCATTGCTTACCTCCCACCCATTTAGTTTCTTTTTTTCTCCAACCCTTTCCGTCCATAAATTTGGCAGTTAAGCCTTGGGTGAGTCCACAGAGATGAGGGTGGTACATGGTTCGTTGCACTGCAGTCCCCAAAGCCCTCAGCAACCATTTAGTTCTTCAGGGCCCTCCACTGCAGCCTCAAATTAAGCAGTTTGACATTTTTAAAATGTTCCAATTATCAAAAAGAGAAAAGAATTGCACAAAATTACATAAAAGTTTTGCATTATGAATCTTAAAATAACTGTGCATCTTCCTTTAGTAGATAGTGTTGTGAAAGGGGTTCTTTTTACACGCACAAAAAAAACCTTTCTTTTACATAAAAAAGGCCTTGTATAGACTTTTTTTTTGCTGGTGTTTACATGACATGCTACAGTAAGGGAGTCTGACAAAACATCTGGTTCTAAAAGGGAGATCTACTGAAGTACCTCAGCTGCAAGCACAGTTGCAACCCACCAAATCTTACCAACCGAATAGTGTGATGCAATGCAGGCAAAACACAAGACTTGGCTTGAACTGACAGGCCGGGCAAGGAACGGATTTAACAGAGAAGAATCCCTAGTAACTCTAAAGAAGCTTCAAAGATCCACAGCTCAGGAAGGATAATCTCTCAACAGGTCAACTAGTAGTAGGGCAAGAAGAAAACCATTCTTGATAAAAATCCACAAGATATCTTGTTTGAAGTTTGCCACGTGCCAGGGAGGCGACACAGTCATCCTGTGAAAGAAGATTCTCTAGTCAGACGATTCCAAAATTGACCTTCTTGGCCTACATGGTGTGTGGCAGAAAATGAATGTCCCTTTTCCACTAGCTCCAGTTGGCCATACTCGACTCCACTCTGTCCGCTTTGCGAGCATATCTATTACTGTTTTTACCTGTACCAACTTTTTTGGTCCCTGGGGCTGGGTAGGCAACAAATGTAACGTGAACAGACTGCTGTTCACTGATTGGCCATGGGACCAGGAGAAAGGAGAAGGTTTTTGCTGAGGTAGTGCAGGAAAAAGTTCATGAAACTCAAAAGCGACTACAATAATATTAAGGACCACATTTGCCGAAGCGGGTCAAATTAAAATTTAATTTTACTCTTTACAAATATAAACCATGCCTGAAGCCTGAAAGAGAAAGAGCCCCACGTCAGCTTTCTGAATTACACGCAGGTAACGGGATGGGGGATGGGTTATTTAACAACTACTTATATCAGCTGATGACATAAAATCAGAAAATCAGACGCACAAACATTTGCAACGGAACATACAAAACAATACCACCATGAACCAATGTGTTTGGTTTGGAAATATATTGACTGCTATAGCTAATTTATTAAGAAAACCAGCATCTGCAAGAGGAGGGAGCAGGCAGAGAGCAGCTGCCTGTAATCAGACTACCTGCATCGGATCAAACGGGAGGAAGATCCCGCTCAATACGCGGAGCACCAATATCCAATACCCAACTTAAAACTAACTTTACCACGGTCAGAGGTCCACGATTTTGTCCTTTAAAGTTCTTGTCCTCATTATTGCCATGGCTGAGGCAAAAACTTCCCTATAAAGGCCAAAATTGTAACTTCTTCAGGCAAACTATGGAGCTTCATCTGTCCAGACAGCAGCATCTCTCCTCTTTGCTTCTCCTGTCACACCCCCCTCACATTATCCCAATTATCCCAGTGGATCATTTCATACATGGAAAAACACATATAAGACATTCTTGCATATACAATAATACAAACATTATTGGTATTTAAATTATTTATGTTTTTATTTTCTATTTATATAGTTAATTTTTGTCATTTCACGCAGATTACTTTAATGTGACAACGTCACAAAGTAATTTTAATAGCGCCACAGAGCACTACACTGACAGCTGGAGGCGGGGCTTCAAGGCACAGCTTCAGCCGTTAGTGGGTCAATGGAAACACAACTGGTACCGTACCAAGTATAGTGAAACCGAGTGGAGTGGAGTGGAGCCGCGCCGCGTAAAATGAGCGAGTGCAAAAGCGGCATACTTTTGTATAGTGAAACATGGTGATGGCAGCATCATGCTGTTGGGATGTTTTTCTTCAGTGGAGACAAGAAAAGCTGGTCAGCGTTGATGGGAAGATAGATGGAGCTAAAAAAGCAAAAGACTTGAGACTAACTTGGATGTTTAATGTATATTCAAGATGTATTTTATGTGTTAGAATGGCCCAGTCAAAGTCCAGGGTGAAATCCAACTGACAATCTGTGGCAAGACCTGAAAACTGATGCTCCTAGATACTCTTCATCTAATCTGACTGAGTGTGACCTAAAAAGAATGGGAAAGACTTTCATTTTATAGCAAAGCAAATGTGAAAAATGTAAAAAAGGTTAAGGTCTATGAATACTTTTGCAAGGCACTTTATTTTCTAGGGGTCCAGTAGGAGGGAGCATAATTTAAAAGCTACTAATGTTTTTTTTGGAGTACCATAGAAGGAAAAAATTTCAAACTGAGGGAATATAAGTAGAGTATAATTTCTAGATTTTTCACTTTAAAGTGCTCATATTTCCTTAACTATTCAGAAAAGGAGACTACATTCCCATTTTGCATTCATTCTGTGATAAAGTGGCACTTCAGGTAAAAATGTGCTGTTTCAAAGATTTTAAACAATCTAAAAGTGGCGACTTTAAGGATTAGGAAATAAATCCAGCAAATACCTGACAGAGGACATAAGAATTGATCTCCTTCAGCTGATCATTGACTGTATTCCAAGTTTTGTGCTAATATCTTTTAAGGAATCACCTTTAAAACGTTTGATTTACAACGATTGGAAACAACTGAACTTCAAATCAATGGAAAAGGAATAACATTGACACACCCCTAGAAAGTAAGTGAAACTTTCAAGAAAAACAGCATGATATTAAAATAGGAGTTATGCATATACTAGTATCAAAATGGACAGTGACATTTGTTAAAATACCACATTTTAATCATTCAAATCTTTTTGTGCATATAAATTTCTGTTCTCATAATTTAATTAAGAACGTTTTGTTTTCTGTTAAAGAAAATAAACTCGATACCTAAAACATGTCACCACTGAACTGGATTTTATCAATTATATTTGCCAGAAACTTCCAGGAATCCAGTCATGACAAACAAGTGAAGCCGTCTGACATTCCCATAGAAAGATTTAAACAGAATCTCATTACATTAATGGAGACATTCCAGCTCAAAGCACCTCCAGCATCAACTGGACCACTTCAAGCCCGTTTTTTGAGATGACTCGGCTGGTACTTATAATACATGAGGGACTAATAGTGAGGCTGGGCTTCAACTTCAAACACAGGCTTTATGGTAAAACTTTGGCAGCATGCAATCTTGCAATCAGACACGCATACACACACACACCCACACAAACACACACACACACACACACATCTCGACAAAAAATTTCTCACATTTAATGTGTGATCCTCCCAACTAACAGCCCAAACAGACTTTGAAGTGCGTTCCACTCTTCCATTAATGGGAAACATTATTCAGGCAGTGTTTGCAGGCAGCTCCAAGCCAAAAAGCTTCACATTGGAAACTCAATCTAAAAAGCAGGCAGCCTGTCTGATCACAATGACGCAGAGGACACAAAACTGCTTACACACTTACGATCAAACACACGCCCAGATGCCGTAGTGGTGAAAGTGAAACCCCTATAATTTATCAAGTTATTTACTCCTCTGCGTGCCTTAAAGAGTGAGCCTAATGAAGAATCTTACAGTAGTGATGGGTGGAGGAAAGCAGTCTAATTGGATTGAGGTTATATGCTGGTGCAAGGCCCATTTTCCCATCTGGGATGGTCTGAAAGGAAAGCACAGCTAGAGTACATGATTTCCTACAAACCTTTATTGCTATGATTACCCTTAGATTGTAAGGAATATTTAGACTCTGCAGAGAAGAGCCCTGGCACATTGTAGTCATTTGTAAGCAAATGTTTGTTTTGTTCTGGTTTTGAAAGCTGCTCATGTTTTTGTTTTCAAGTCAAAGGTTGTTTTGTCGTGCACCGTCTTGCGTGGTGTTCCTGTAACTGTTTTTGCCTTTTCCCGCTGTAGCGTGCGACTGCCATCCTGTTGGAGCAGCAGGGAAGACATGCAACCAGACAACAGGCCAGTGCCCCTGCAAGGATGGAGTGACGGGGATCACCTGCAACCGCTGCGCCAAGGGTTACCAGCAGAGCCGTTCCCCCATCGCTCCGTGCATAAGTAAACAATTCACTTTTACACAGATACAGAAAAATTATATATTTGTCTTCAAAATCATGACTGGGAGATCTTCTATATGTATTGCAGTTAAATGATTTAAACAGTGATTATACCCAAGCAAGTCTTTATGCAGTCACTCACAGCGCTTCTCTAAAGTGTACCACCACAAACGTTAATGTATTTTATCTAATTTTATCTAATAGACCAACACAAATGTAACACATAATTGTTAAGTGAAAAGGAAATTATACACGTTATCAAAGTTTTGTACAAATCTGAAACATGTAGTGGGCTTTTGTATTCAGCCCCCTTTACTCTGAAACACCTACATCTAAAGCAGTGGAATCAGTTTCCTTCTGAAATCCCCCAAATACTAAGTAATTTGTCAAAGAAGGTTCTCTAGTAAATTTGAGTAAATTTGTGTGTGGTTTAACCTCAGTATAAATCCAGCTGTCCTTCGAAGGTTTTGAAGGTTTGTTAGAGAACATTAGAGAACAAACAGCTTTATGAACACCTAGAAACACAGCAGAAAGACCAGGGAGAAAGTTGAGTTAATCTTTAAACCACTAAACATCCCAGGTTTTGAACATCTTAAGGGGCACTGCTTAATCCAAAAAAGGGAAAGAGTACGGTAACATGGTGGTAACATTATGCTGCCACCACCATGCCACGACCTTCCAGCAGGACAATGACCATAAACATACAGCCAGAGCGACAACGAAACAGCTTTAAAGCACATTCATGTGTTAGAATGGTCTAGTCAAAGTCCAGACCTAAATCCATTTGAGAGTCGATGACGAGACTTGAAAATTTCTGTTCACAGGTGCTCTCCATCCAATCTGACAGAGGTTGAGTTTTTTTTTTCAAAGAAGAATGTGCAAAATGTTCAGTCTTTAAATCTATAAAGCTGGTAGAGACATAACCTAAAATACTTGCAGCTGTAATTGTAGCAAAAGGTGGTTCTACAAAGTTTTTCCCTTAAGGTGAATACAAATGCAGGCCACACTTTTCAGAATTTTCTTTTTTGCTAAATATTGTGACAGACATTCTTTTTCTTTCAGCTTCACATTTATGCCATACTTTTTGTTGGTCTATCACGAGAAATCCCAATAAAATACACTGAGGCTTTGGGTGGAATGTGACAAAATGTGAAAAGGTTCAATAAATACTTTTAAAAGGGATTGTATAAATTCTGAACTCAAAGTCTTGATATTGTGAGTAAAAGATTAGGAAAATCTGCAAAGTAACTGAAAGACATTATCTAAACATGCCTGGTATCTATGAAACAATGACAACTTATTATTGTATCCTAGTGCCATTACTTTGAATAGATATTTAGCTGTTTAAAAATGAGTCTAGATAAACAAATCATTACGACTCAACTAGCACAGCTTTGTTTGTCTGCAGCGCCGTTAACAGTCCCTCTCATAATAAATCTTCCTAACCAGTCCGAGGGAATGATGGCTTGTATGTTTATTGTCTGTATCTGCAGCCTGCAGATTCCAGACCTGCAATAAACGCCAGCGCCTCCCAGGAGCATAGATAGGCCACTAGTACCTGCTGTAGCTGGAAGCATCAAGTAGCTGCCTGGCATGAACAGATAAGATAACAGTGATCTCAGGGAGGACGCGTACGTGCTAGCTATTGTCTGCCTTGTCACCAAGGTTGACATTCCTGATAGGAGCCAGTTGTAGGAACTGGACATGGTGTGGTAACCAAGAACAGGGATTTAACAAGGTAAAAATGGGGGGCAAAAGGTTCTCAAAGACTGTGAATGTATTTAGTTTCTCGTATTTTATCTTTACAGATAATGTCTTTTCCTTTTAATGGTATGCTATTAAATTTTTGTGATACTAAACTTCCTGCCAGCTATAAATTTAACAAGACCAGCAGTATGTGCTGTCTCCACTGCCAGGACACCACAGTCTACCATAGTCCACAGTACAGGGAGAGGAACGTTCAGGGAAAACCTACAGAAGAGATATAACATTTTAAGCACATTAACAATAACTACATACTGCATCTTGCAGATGTTTTCACATCTCTTTTTTTGTCATGTTACAAACTCTAAAGTATTTTATTGCAATTTTATGCGATAGACCAACAGAAAGTTTCACATACAATTAAGACCAGATATTTACATACACTGTATAAAAAGACACTTAGGCGTTTGTTTTTTTCTTATGGCCTTAAATTAATCAGAATAAACATTTTCTGTTTTATGTCGTTTAGGACGTTTAACAAAATATTTTCTGTTTGGTAAGTTTCAGAATAATGAGAGAATGTTTTAGAAAATCTTTCCACTTTTTTAATACAGAAGTTTATGTAGTTTTCCTCAGTATTTGGTAGCATTGCCTATAAACTGTATGACTTGAGTCAAAGTTTTTGAGTTCTCTTCAACGACCTTTTCTCAATAGTTTTCAGGACTTTTGGCTCATACCTTCTGACTGATCTGGCGTAAATTGGTTAGGTTTTAGGCTGCTTTGCTCACTAAGCCTTTTAGGTCTGGCAACAAATTGTTTATGGTATTGAGAGGCAATTGTGATAGCCACTCTAAAACATTCACTAGAGCCATCAAAGAATGGCACAAACTCCCAGAAAGTCTAAAATTATGCTCTGACCTGCATGATTTCTCACAAAAGGTTAGAGAGGAACTTCTAGGAAAACAGTAGTGTCAACATTAACTATGATTATGTTTAATATAATGTATGTACTTATTTTAAATTGTAGACTTAAGTTTTATGTAAATAGTGGTAAATGGAATAGATCGTTTTGTGTGAAGATGCAGTATATGGCTGGATGTACTCTATGCATGTTGAATGTATTTTATTGTTGTGACCTGGCCAGGGACTGCAGATGGAAATCAGCTATAGCTAAATCTGGTGTAAAGCATCTATTCTTTTATTAAGATTAATGTGTGTACACATTGTCCCTGTGAAATAAATATAAACAAAACAAACTTTCCTTTTCTTAAACCACTCTGTAACTAATTTGGCTGGTTTGGCTCCTGTTTACTTCATAAATATGCTTTAAAAAATCCTTCCGGAACAGTATGATGGCTGGACATTACTTCTGTGTTTATATAAATACATATAAATGTTTGAACATATTAACCTGGCACCTTGAGATATCTGGAAATTTTACTCATTTGTACTATTGGCTCATTTATTTAGGTTTTTCTATGATGTCACTCAGGGAAGTCGTGTGTTTGAGATGTTGCCTTGAAAAACATCCTTACCTGTACCTCTATTTAAACCAAATGTTGTTAATTACAGCTTTGTAGCTATGTTAGCGTCTGACATGCAATAACATATCAGAAGCCTACAAAGCCATTACATCATCATCTGGGCTTTCCCAGCTTGTTTAAAGACATACTAATTTTAATGTATGTAAACTTAAAAAATAGCAATATATAAATTACCAAGAAAAATTATTTGGCATTTAGCAAATTGAAATAATTTCTAATTTCAGTAATCCTAACTGCTCTTAAACAGAAAATGTTTAGTTTGATTTCATCTCAGACAATGAAAGAAAACGTTATTTTACACAATGTATGGAACAGCAGTTTTTTCATTTTTATTTTTTTTCATATAAAAATATGATAAGTGTGACATGCGTTTGCCTTCAGCCCCCCTTACTCTGATGCCCCCTGTTTAACATCCAGGACATACTGCCTTCAGTAGTCACCTGATTAATAAACAGAGTATCCAGTGTGCAATTTAACTTTAATGTTTTCTCACCGTTAGGCCTGAATCCTAATGGTGGAACATGGTGGTGGCAGCATTATGGTGGGGGAATGCTTTTCGTAGAAGGCACATCACACTTTGGATTTATATTTCCATGCACTTCACAATTAGCAGCTGCTTTTTGTTGGTTTATCACAGAATGATTACTGTTAAAAAAATGTTTTAAAGTGCTTCTCATGAAATTCTGCTCCTATGCTCAACAGCAAGCTTCAAATATGAAACCATCACTTTATTGTACATTCTTTCATGCAATATTGACAATAAAAATGTGTATCTTTCATTTCTTTCATACAGAAATCCCTGTGGCATCTCCAACATCAACTTATAACAGCTACGAGGAGCCATCAGGTGAGCAACCACAACATTACTTGACTAAAATAATGTTAAAACAACCCAAACTATATCCTACATTGACCTTTAATTTTTGTAGTTTTTATGCAGTATATTCATTTGGAGTAGGATCTTATTAAACATCAACTAAACCAAAGTTTTCCTATGTGTGCAAAATACGTTGAGTATTTCAAGCACAGGCACTTTTTCTTCTGCCCTCCCGAACTCAGCACGTCAGTGAGATCAGACTGCCGCTGATGTAAAATCCAGATATTTTGCCAGTGTTCCATGCGGCCTCATCGCCTGTATTCCCAGCCTGCCCAGCAGCCTCCCCAGAGTTTCAGCCCTAATCTGATTACATGCTTCATTTGCACCAGTTTGTATTTCTATCAAGGCTCGCTGTGCCAGAAGAGAAGCCCTGCTGGACCTCCTTGTTCATGTGTTCAGAGTCTCCATGTCGGACCGCTGAGGTTATATGATTAGACAAATGTGTTTATATAAACCTTTAATTTACACTAAGAGTCTTCAAAGTGGTTTCATTATTTTCTTTTTAATAAGAAGAGAGTATGATTCAGGTTTGTTTGAAAAGCTCCTGTCAACTCTGGTCATCGATCAGTGCCTGACGAATGTGGCGCCACTGACTTCCCTGAGCTTTGTTGCGAATTTCACTTCCTGCTCTAGCCACTGCCGAGGCTGTGAGGAGTTTGGATTCCTGTCAGAATCTCCAAACAGACACCACCCTCCAAATTAGGAGCACCGTGGTCCCTGGGGACCCCTCAGAATGAACGTGTCCCACAAAGGGGGCGTTTGTCCTCACAGCAGGAGATTGGACCTTAATAAGAGCAGCGGGTGTGATGGGACACTGCTGCAGTTACACCAAGGGGCTAATAGGTAACGTCAGCTATCAAAGGGAAGCATGATGAAGGCCCCCAGGGGCCAGTAATAGATAAAGAGTACCCCTCCTTGCTTTCGCCACTTCATTTACATGGAAATCATGAATGCTCGATATTGACTTGTCAATTTCATTTACTTTGGGATTTCCTCTTTTCTTATTTCTCCAGCCAGCCCAGAAAGGAGCCAGACATTCCAACTTACTCCTCATACATGAATTCGATCCTCATCTCACGTCCCAAACCACTTTTTACTCTCCCGTTTTTTTGTGAGAGGGAGGAGAGGGCGTTTTTTTCTTGCTTCATCATTACCTAGGCAACCTCATTCACACAGAGTATAATGGGGAAGAAAGGGAAAGACTGGACAGAGGGCTAGAAGAAATAATGAAGTTTGTCCATATTCAGGCGAGCTGAAAGGTCCCCCCTCTCTCTCTCTCTCTCTCTGTACTGCCCCCCCTTCCTTTTTCTCTTAAGACTGCCCTGCCCAGCTTTTCCCACCCCCCCTCCCAGAAAAATGCACAAGGCTTATTGCTCCAACAGAGGCAGAGTGGGGGTGCACTTGAAGATGGTCTGGTTCCAATTTGTGCCGGTCAGTGGAAACTGGATGGAACAAATGATTTTAATTTTTAGCATGGCCTCAGGTCCAGGCATCGGCCTCCTAATTACACAAGGTACCTGGCACAGTGACAGTATGACATAAAAGCCACTGATCAAGCCCTTAGGAGCAGAAACCCATGTACACATGCAGTGATTCAAATGGGAATCTGCTAAAAGGCTCTCCTCCGAGGACTAGGAACATTCAGCCGTTTGGCTGGTGTTAGAGCGTTTATTTTTCTGCAGCATGCGGTTTAAAAGGGTGCTAATTTCTGATGGGTTTCCCCCCCAGTAACCTTCTTTTATGTGCGGGTGACCTCGGGGTAACCCACACAATAAAGGGCAGGACACTGACGAGAGACCAGGCTGGAATGGAAAACATGGAGGCATATAGTAGGAGTGTGCTGACAGACACAGGAGGACGTGTGTAAGCTTTAATCTGTTTCACACTGCTTCTCTGAAGGCATGCTTAAGTGTCTGGGAACAAAAGTAGTGTGACAAGGTTGGAACCAGATTATATTTAAATGATTTCTTGTCTTAAGAGAAGTCTGTCTCGCTAAGCGATTTCCATTTACTGTCAGCTTTACATCATCTAGTCAAGTCAGTATGAGCTTTTATTATGAGCCCCAGATATGAAGATGACAGTTTTCAGCTTGGCACCATGTTGCATCAATATATGAAACTCTTATTTTGAAGGAAACAAAGAAGTATTTCTTGAGTTGCCTCGTTGTGCTGACAGAGTCAGCTAACTACGACTTCTACTGACATGCAGTTACAAAAAGATTTAAGAAGCCTACAGTGCTTTAAAATCGTTTATCTGGCAGCATTTTGGGTACCCAGTGAAAAATAGAAACAACAACAGTGTGACAGTCAAGATGTGAATGATCTGTAAGCACAGGAAGACTACCACAACTGGTTAATAGCTGTTAGCCACTAACAATGCTAAAATTAGCATCTGAAAATGTGAAAAAAGTATGAGAATCTACACAAGTATATAAAAAAGCACTTTTTAATGTCTTTTTATGTCATAGTACCATCTTTCAATTAGAGAAGCATATAAAACACCAATAATGATTATTTATGATTAATCAAATTGTACCTGTAATATTTAACTAACCCTTTAATTACAAATTTCTTAACTTATGATCTGGAGGTATCATTACACTGCTACAATAAACTGATCCTATATGCTTTAACCATATGTGGTGCTAGAAGATAGAGGCTAAAATTGTCCAAAGCCTGTTGCACACTATGCTAAAGGTTTGAGATTCTTATTGCAAAGGGAACGTTAAGCATTTAGACAAGGTCTTTATTAAATAATGTAAATGTAAACTGTCATGGTTAATTCTATTGCGAGTGTTTCTCTTAGACAAAGTCCCTAAGATAGCTTCTGACCTTAGACTTACCAGAAAATTTGACCAGTAAAGACATTTGGCTTGTTGACAATGTTTCCTTACTAAGGCACCGAAGAGGCCTCAGCGACATACAAATTGTTATTTTGGCAGCACTTTGAGAGCGCAGCAAAAAAAGAGAGATCATTACAGAGACAAAGGCAAGTTGCAAACTATTTCTAAGCACCGTGTGGCTAAAGTTAGATGGCCTCCATCTGATCAGCTCTTGCTTATAATCAAAAATAGGGAAAGGGATGCTTCTACACTCAAAATAGATTTTGAAAAACACACATTGAGTTTTATGAATACTTTATTCTGTTTATGGAAGCAAGAAAAAGAGGGGTTAAATGTTTTTTGGAACATTAACTCCTGCCACGTCATTTAATTTTGCATGCTGCTTTTGTTCTGCTCCCATTCTGAATGGTGTGTGCCTATTGGGATTAATAGGGTGGAATTTATAGTGTTCTGCTGCATCATGACCAGATACTTTACTTTTCTGTGAGGTCATTATCTCAATAAAAATTTTTTCTTCATGTTGAAGAATCAAATGACCATCTGGTAATGAAAATCCACTATTAGTCAGATAATTATTAGCCAAATGTATCCAAATCATGCAATAGTGTGACTCTGGTTTTCTTGGAGTTCAGAGTTTTCACAAAAACATTGCTTAAATAATGTCTTGCTCCTGTTAACCCAATATTGTGTATTAATGCAATCCTAAACAGGACCAAATGTAAAGCCCATTCGGCTGGATCTCGCTGGACCACATGTTTAGATCTTATAGGGATCACTTAATAAATTGCAGGATAAACATTGGTAACCTGTACCTTCACTCCTTTCCTTTTCTTATCGCCAGATTGCGACTCGTACTGTAAAGCCTCAAAGGGAAAAATGAAGATCACCATGAAGAAGTACTGTAAAAAAGACTTTGGTAAGTGAATCCAGTACACAGGAATGTGTTCTTCCATATGGAAGGCCGCAGTCATGAGGTCAAATGCCTCAATTATTCAGAGCCCAATAATGTTCAAACCATGCCCTGTTCCCTTCATTTTCATGTCTCTAGTGATGACTCAATGAAAACATAACTAAGCCATGCCGGCTTTTAATAATTAGTTCAACATATTTTTATTCTCTAATGTGGGCTTTTGTGAAGTCTGGCCTTAAACATAGTGTGTTTTCAGAAATACTATCCTAAAAGGACTATTTTCAAGCATGACAGGGAAAACTGGGCTTTTCAAGATATTCAAATGTTAGCCAAAGTTCTGACACTGAGAATTAATCTTTTTTCTGTGCTGATTTGTCCGATCTGATCACATTGCAGAGATGTTTTCATTGACATATTTCCAGGTCTTATCTCTTAACACTAGGGAATCGTGTAAAGAGTTAAATGGAAATATTCAAGAAGTTGGTTTAATTTCTTAAAAAAAACACCAAATCACTGAGGTCTGTCTAGTTGTGTCAAATAAATATAAGAACATTTATTGCATTTGCAAGGCACAGTGAGTACATTTAACCAACATGGATATCCAGCCCTGATTCTATTCAGTTTAGTTTTGCACAACAATCTTTTTTCTATCTTGCAGACATTCTTATTGTCATAACAGGAAATAAATAGGGTGAATAGACCGGATATGCTAAGTGATAAGACAACACTGTTGGTACTAAATACTTTATGTATTCCACAAGTGGCCCTATTAAAGGCAACATTTATTTCATTCAATTTCATATTTCTGTATACAGTGACAATAAAGTGTTCAATTCAGTAAATATCCTTATGTCATGTTAATGTTAATGTCATATCAATATTAGATTTTTAATTATGTATTTCCACTTTTTTGCCATGAATAGATATTTATGCTACACATAAATTCAGCAATTGTTTAAAACAATTTATTTTTTTTAATTGTTTGGCTTTATTGTAAATTTTTCTCTGTATTGAACAGTATTGTACAGTATTGAAACTATACTGACTGGAATATAAACAGAATCCCCCATTAATATTTTGACAAACCACAAACAGTTTTTAATTGGTTCAGTTTGTAGTATTTGACCCACTATCTAGCTGTTGATGAAGGATGAATCTGGAGGTATTAATCCTTTTATATTGTTCCATCCTTTTTGCACAATCAACCAGTGTCACTGACAGCGAAACAGTCCCCACCACCATGCTAGTTGGTAAACTGATCCTATCAGCTACAGTAAGAGGAAAAATTGGCTTGATCATTTTTTTCAGTAAATTTGCTGATGTCACCAGAAGTCCAAGAAGATGACTGTTATCCCCTAAATTTATATTTTTGATACAAGTCAAATAACTTTGAAATGTATTAATATGGAAGCCTCAAATTAGTTTAATGCTCATGAACTAACACATACGTGCAAAAATAACAGTTTAGTGCTCATGCCTTTTAATATTTCTTGGCAAAAAGGAGTGATCTTTTAAAAAAAGAAGCTTCAAGTCAAAATTGACTTCCATCCGTCCATCTTCTGTACCCCCTTTATTATGTTCAGGGCTAGCGAGGGGTCGCGGCTATCTCAGTTAACAGGCATGATGTGGGGTACAACCTGAATAGGTTATTAGTCCATTACAGAGCTGTAAGACACAGAAAACCATTCATGCACTCTGTCATTATTAAGGGCAATTACAAATTATCTTTACATGTCGCTTTTTTGTAATGGTGGAAAACAACAGGGTACCCTGGAAAACCCACGCATGTACAGGATGAAGATGCAAACCTTGTGTCTTGCAGGACTTTTTTGCTTGATGTAACAGCACTAAAACCTGCCCCCAAAATTATTTTTAAACAAGAATTTAAAGATACATAAGCTAACAGGCAGTATTTATGTTATCCTCCTGGGTTATAGGGTAGTGGCTGTTTGAATATACATTTTAGGACTGCAAAGAAATCACAATTCATTGCTTTTTCTGACTAGTCGTAAAAAAGCCAGAGCGCCAATGTTTTAATTGTGTTAATCTTGTTGCAGACCCTGTAAAAGACTAAAGAAACACGTGACAATGCATGAGTATCCCAGGACTCTTTAGAGAACTCAGTCTACTGGTGGCATTTGGGAAAACTTTCAGGCGTTTTACAGCTAATCACAGACAGACAAGAGAGGCAGTGTGGCAGGATCATGCTCTGGGTATGCCTTTCCTAGAAGAGCCAAGGAAGTTGGTCTGAGTTGATAGAAAAGTGGATGGAGCAAGATTTAGGAAGTAAACCTGTTTGAGACTGCAAAAAACTTAAAATTATGCATGGGCTGGTTAACATTATCAAGGTATACTAAGATTTTTATAAGTTTCAGTATCGCTAAAATTCTTCATCCTATTGTTCGTGTGCTTTAAGGTACTCTCAGTAAGTTAATAGAGAAAGTTCCAGAGACCCCAGAGTTTTCTTCAGCAACAGAGTAGCTCTCTGCTTCTTGTCTCTGGCTGTCGCATTGCTGCACTGCCGGTCATTCCAACACATTTCTCTTGTTTAAAAGAGAGAAAGTCAAGTTTTTGGAAAGCTACTGCATGGATACCAAAGGACCACCCCCCACTACTGTTGTTAATGTAATGCTTTCTTGAAAGCAAAGTTGACATGCTAAGAAACTAGATAGGCTTCTCGCTGCAGACTGCAAGTTCATTGCATCAGCAGATAGTCGACCAACAAACGAGCACATATGACCTTGTTAGACTACCACTGTAACTCAATAAAAAGCTAAAGACTAAAAAGGTTTAACACTGCACATTAGGGGAACCTTCTAGCATGACCATGGCACTTAACATACAGTCAGAGGTATGATTAAATGGTTCAAATCATTTGGTGAAAACCAGGGGTGAAAGTAGTTTTAAAATCTTACCGGTACTTAGGGGCGGAGCTAGAGGGAGGAATGGATATATATATATATATAATGTGTGTGTGTTAATTGTTACTCTCATCTGTGGCCCCCTCGAGATCTCTCTCTCTCTCAGCAAAATCCAAACTCAAACGAATTAAAATGCATCAATATTTTACTTTACTGTAGGCTGTCTTTATAAGGCAGAAATTAGAATCACTTGACAATGTAAAATATATCTTTATAGATTTCAATTGTTAAAGAACTGCCATGTATGAAACAATGATAAACCGTTTTCTGATGCATAAATTTTCATCTTCAGTTTCCGTCTTTTCTTTCGAACAAAGAAGTTATTGTGGTCAAGTTTTGATTTCATTTAAATAAAAAATTTGACAGTTCGGTTATTTATTTTTATTTTATTTTAAAGTCTGTAGATATTAAGTGATTTATTGTTCCTTCTGTCCTAATGCAAGCGGCGTTTTTTTATGTCTGTGCACCACCTGTGTAAAATCTCCCAGTCCATTAAATCGAACGCACCGATCTCTTCAGATCGCATGCGCTCTCGTGTATCGTATGTGAAATCTCTGGTCATAAGTGGTGTTTTCGAGCTTTACTGTGTTGTTGTAATTCATCAAAATAACATGAAATACAACTAGTTACTCTCCCTTTGCTTTTAACTGGGGTATTTAGCAGCGACCAGACAGACATTAAACGTAGCGGTGCTCGTTTTAAAGGCTGGCCGTTCACAAAAGCCTCGAGCTCCGATGGGAGAGAAGCAAAGCAAGAGTATTGAGGCTCCAGCATAACAGAACAGTTCAGAAACAATTTGGAATGAGGGGAAAATAGCTATATTTATAAACAGATTAAGTCGTGTTTTAGACTGCCTATTGGTAACGGATCTGATCTTCTTTGTGTGCTCGTGAATTTTTGCAGCCGTAACTGGTTCTGGATGACGGCTTCATAGCAGACAGCCGTTCTTCCCTCTTCCCAGTACCGCGTACCGGCGCAGAATCTTTTAGTGGTATGCAGTACCGGACCGTACCAGCTCACTTTCACCCCTGGTGAAAACCCAGTCCTCAGAAGCTGGTGTCCTGCATGTTTTAGATGTGTCTGGTCTCCAACACAGCTTACAGAATTGCTGTATAACCTCCTCAGTATGTCATCAATGTTTGCACAGGCCTCACAATAAACCATACATTTGATTCAGGTGGGTGGAACCAGGAGAACATCTAAAATATGCGGTATACTGACTCCTGAGGACTAGAGCTGACCACTTCTGGTTTAGATTAAAGCATTTTGTTGTGCTGGAACAGCCAAGTCAAAGTCTAAATCTAAGTCTAATTAAGATTCTGTGGCAAGACTTTAAAACTGGTTTCTCAATCCAATCTTGATGTGTTTTTCAAGAACAATGGGCAAAGTTGTCAGTTTCTAGATGTGGATGAGACATAATCCCAACAAACTTTGTGGTGAAAGGTGTTTTTTTTGTGAAACCTTGTGTCATTTTCCGTCCACATCAGAATAATGCACTGCTTTCTTATGGTCTATCACATAACGTCCAGATGAAGTATATTGAAGTTTGTGATTGTATTAAGACAAAAGTGTATACATACTCTAGAACATATTTAGTAAAAAAGGGAGAAGGAATAGAATGGTTTGTATTATTCAGTGCAGTATCAGCAGTAGCTTTTGACGTACAGTAATGTATTTTCACTATTTCTGCTTGTGTAGGCCTCTTTCTGAACTTGCATTCAAAATCTTTAGCAGCAAATCTGCTCAGTTCAACAGAGAAGATTTGGTTTCTTTTTATATCATCCAGATGAACACTGGCCAAATGTATTTTAGTCCCCTCACAGATGAGTCTACACTAATTCAGTCCATTTGCAGCCTTTGGAGATGAAGCCATATGTAGTCATTGTTCATATTTCCATTGACTTGACTCTTAATCATCAGAACTGAGAGCCGCAGTGCAGCTATAAATCAGTCAGGCTGGTTCAAGTAAAGCATGTGTATGCTGTTGAATTCCTCTGAAGCAGATGATTTTATCCCGGGTCGTTTCGAGGCAGCAAGGCAGACATCAGCGCTCAGCATGCATTCCCTTTGCCATGGTCTAATTCATTTCTCAGGCTTGTCGCCTTGCTTTTGTGGAGCTTCAGATTCTCTTCTCTATTCTTCTGGGGGGGCTGCAACCCCCCATGTGTGAGTGCTAATGCAGGCCCCCGGGGGTCACGGGAAGGGGCCCTCTGTTTAAACACAGTTGTGCGGTTTGCCTGCACCGAGCATTCCACAGGGCACAAACAGGTGGTAAATTAAGCAGACGGTGACGGATTGCCACCCCGTAGAAAAAGAAATATGTTTTGTTTATTCAATTTTTGTTTTTCATCACCACCGTAGCTACGGAGACGGCAGACACAAAGGGATTATATTCCCCCCAGACACCCTCCTCTACACACACGTACCCTCCCTCTCCCTGCCAGAAGGAGGACAATGAATCAAAAGGGCCGCGTGTTTACAGACGCTCCGGGATAGTGCTCAAAGGCAGGGCCCCCCGGATCCCCACGGCCACCTCTCTACACTCACCCAAGGGTAGCAGGTCCCTGATCATTCACTCAGCTGATAACCAGAGGGGACAGGGGCTTCTGCACGCTAATTAAGCAAGCTCTAATTTCATTAGCCCCCTTTGCCTGTTGGTGGCATGCAGTGTCAAGCCGCAGCACACCCATAGATCAGCTCGGTAGGAAGTTTGGCTGTAAGGAAGACCCGGCCGCCAGCCATTGTTGGAGCTCAAGATCATCCCACACTTCCTCTCGTTGGACACAGCGGTTTATTTTCTAACTGGTGTCTATTTAACTTAAAGGAAGTGGCACAAAGTGTGTGTGTGTGTGTGTGTGTGTGTGTCTGTGTGGATTGGTGTGTGCTTTAATACTCCCCACAGTCTGAAAACATACTTGAGAGTGAAAGCAAAAGAGGCAAGACACTAACAGGGAGCTCTGGGCCCCTGCGCCACAACCGGGTCTCCTCCACTGAGTCTATCAGTGATCTCTGTCCCTGCTGGATTCTCACGCTGTGAAGTTGGATGGAGTTCTGGGAGCAGAGCCCCGGACAGCTCATGTGGTCGGAAACACATCCCGATTCTCCCCGAGCTTTTTCTGTGGCTGCGATGACAAATAGTGGCCCCCTGCTTCTACCACCCCCCAACACCCTTTATGTGTAGGGATGAAGGAGAGGTCTGCAGTGAATGGCAGGGCTGTGAGAGCTCGCTCTACTCAGCCCAACAGACCTTCTTTCTGCTGAAATTGTGTGCAATTTGCTCACACTATGCATTGATGAAAACACACTTGAACATCTCAACTCGTAATCTTATTTTTATAGTGCCTTGCAAAAGCATTCGTCACCCTTGAACATTTTCCCATTTGGTCACATTAAAACCTCAAATCCTATTTATTCTATTGGTGTTTTATGTGATGGACCAACACAATGTAGCACATAATTGCAAAGTGAAGACGGACACATGGGTTTATTTCTTTTTTTTTGTTTCTTTTGTTTCTTCAAAAATCTGTAAAGCTTATGCACTCATTGTGGTGTGCATTTGTTTTTACCCCCTGAGTAAACCACCAAACCTGCGCATCTAGAGACTGAAACTTTTTCTCATATCTTTAGGTCTATTATCTTCCCATCAACTGTGAGACACTTCCCTGTTCCAGCTGAAGGAAACTATCGCTAGACGATAATGCTGAGCTAATTCTCTGATTACTAATAATAGTGCTGCAGAAAATGTCTATTGAT
This sequence comes from Crenichthys baileyi, assembly GCA_036173005.1. Classification (NCBI taxonomy): domain Eukaryota; kingdom Metazoa; phylum Chordata; class Actinopteri; order Cyprinodontiformes; family Goodeidae; genus Crenichthys; species Crenichthys baileyi. Next base: position 530,426 of record JAHHUM010002354.1, read on the forward strand.
TGGGATATTGTAACGTAACCCTGCTTTAAACTTCTCCACAACTTTATCCATGTTCTCTAACAAACCTCTGAGGCCTCATATGATACTATTAATTACACACAGGTGGGGTCTCTTTACTAATAAGGTCACGGTTGGTTGGATATAATTTTGGGGTGTCGGTGTAAAAGGGGTCTGAATACAAATACAGGTCACAGTTTTTAAAATGTTTTTACACTTTACAATTATGCACTACCCTCTGTTGTTCTAACATCTTAAATCCCACTTAAATCGCTTCCCACAGTTTTAGGTAAAAAGCCCAACCACTTACAGCATAATTAGACATTCCTGGCTAAACTCGCAGAACAAAGCACTTAAAGTACAAATTAGCTGCAATGCTGTTGAGCTGTTTCTACCCCTCATGTAGTCACAGTGACATAGTAATAGCAAAATCTGCTTTGGGCTTTACTCTTTCCCTGGTATGAAAATGTCTACCACAAGCGGTGGCCCGATAGGTACCAGGTTTAGGGTGATTTACCGTGTGTTTTCAGATGTTCAGAACTTCAACTTTACACCTGACAGATCAAATGGACAAAAATGGTTTTAGACATTCTATTAGTTGCAGATGTGGAGTTGTTTGCATTAAATACATTAAAAAAAACACAGAAATCCAGCTCCTCCACTTTTACCCTAGTGACATCACTTCTCGCCATTGGAAACTTATTGTGTTAGCAAAGGCACAGGGAGTCCCGTGGAAACTGTTGCATGTTGGCGAGTGTGTTCACATTGTGGAAAAGGTCAGAGGTCAGAGTTTAAGGGAGGAGCTGTGACATGCTGCTTGTCTCTGAGTCATTTTCACACAATGTTCTCTAAATGCTTTTTAAAAAAAGAAGGTGCTGTGCTGGTTGCATGTATTGGTACTCTTAAAGTCGCGTAAAAACCATTTAAATATATTCTTTTTTTTGAAAAATCATATTTTCTTACATTATATTTAGTATATTTGTTTTTTTAGGTTTTTCTTTGGTTCAAACAAAACACAAACCTGACAAAACAATTAAAAAAAATTTAAAAGTATTAAATTTTTTTTTGTGTTGCCCTGCGATGGACTGGCGACCTGTCCAGGTGTACCCCGCCTCTCACCCATAGACTGCTGGAGATAGGCACCAGCTTCCCCGTGACCCGCTATGGAATAAGCGGTAGAAAATGACTGACTGACTGTTTCTTTAGGGGAAAAAATACCATGATTAGAAATAATTATTTTTTCCCAAACTCCTGGTGTGAAATTATTGGCACACCTGCTGTCAGTATTTCTGTGCCACTAGGAAAGAACATAGTCCTCCCTTACAACATTTCACAAAGATGGAGCACTCCTGTATCCTCTCTGCTACTATCTCCTCAACTCACTAACAGGTTTTCTCTAGGACTGAGCGCTGGAGATTTAGATGGTCATGTAAGAAGGCGTTATTATGTGTCTGGGGGACATATGTCTGGTTTGGACATATGTTTGGGGTTTTTGTCCCAAACATATGTCCCAATGTCCCAATGATGAGCTATTTTAATTAAGGAGGTGGGCTTCCTGATTTTAATTTACAATCTTCTGCTATTTCAAGGAGTTCATGATGCCATGCACTCTATCAAGCCTTGTGATGCCTTTAAGAGAAAAACAATCCCACAGCATCACATATCCTCCCCTATACTTAACAGTGAGCATGAGTTGTTTTTTCTTATATTCGTGCTTTAGTTCATTTCAGTCTCACCTGATCAAAGCACACTGTACACTGGCCTTTTCTGGCATCACTCTTTTTAAAACAGCTGACATGTAGATAGCATCTAATAGTTGTTATGCATTTTTGCCCCACTGAATAACCATACTCCAATTAAAGTTTAGTTTTTCAGTGTCACATTTTGTTACAGCAATAAAATATGAATTTGGTTTAAATCTTTTCATTTATTCTCAACAGGGGTGTCAAAAATCTGTCTAACATATTTGAAAGAGTTTAATTTTAAACACTTTTTAAATGAAACTTGTATAGAGCAATGGATTAATTTGCACTAAACAGTATAAGTCCAAACTCAGTTTGTTTATACGTATTCTTTCTGTGAGACATGTATCTAATCTGGTAAATCAAGCTTTTACTCTTTGTTAACATTCACTTATTGGCTCAACCTCTGCTTTTCTTCTCCAACAGCTGTCCAAGTGCACGTTCTTAAAGGAGACAAGGCAGGCGAGTGGTGGAAGTTCACTGTCAACATCCTTTCTGTCTACAAACAAGGGGGACACCGCATCCGCCGTGGAGACCAGCTTCTGTGGGTGCGCGCCAAGGATGTGGCCTGCAAGTGTCCCAAGATCAAGCCTGGGAAAAAGTACCTGCTCCTGGGCACTGACGACGACTCCCCCGGACAGAGCGGTGTAGTTGCAGACAAAGGAAGCCTGCTCATCCCGTGGAAAGACCTGTGGGGTCGTCGGCTGAGGAAGTTTCAACAGCGCGGCAAGAGGGGAAAGTGCTAAAAATGGCTCGTGGGTGAGAGGAGGAGAGAAATCGGTGTGAGGGGTGGCAGCAAGCTGATGCCTCCGCTAGGATTACAATAAGGAGAGGGGAAGAGATAGATGATAGATGAACTATGATAGATATAAATAAAGGGACAAAAGTGAAGAGTAGGAGAAATGGGGAGTTGACCAAGTGCTGCTGCTCTGGGCTGGAGTAAAAGAGAATTATGTTTTTAGGAACTTTTGTGAAGGAGCTCGCTCTACAGTTGTTCTGTTTCTTTGTATTTGAGGTGTGTTATATTGTGTAATCGCAGAGTTTGCACCTAATTCCACAGACATGATTCAAACAAATCCCTTTAGCCCATGATGTCGCTGTATAAAAACGCACCCCGCTGAGCTGCAAAGCTGCTTTTCCTGATTCTGTGAAAAACTGTTTGGTGCTAGAACACAGCATCACAGGACTGTATGCATACTGTATGTATGCAAGGTTGTTCCTACAAATCTGCCAAACTTTGTCAACTTTTACTAAACTATTAACCTAAGCTGCCATCTCTGAGTGCCATTTTTCCCAGGAACTTCCTGATTAAGTAGGAGCGTTACCTCATTGGGTTCTGGGAATTAAACGCAATTGAGATCCTTTCCTCTTTGTGTTCAAGTCTCTGCTCAGCTCTTATCTACGATTCAGGTGTATCTCAATATATTAAAATATCATCAAGAAGTTAATTTATTTTAGTTATTAGTTCCAAAGTGAAATGCTTATTAGATAGGTTTACTACAAAAAGAGTGGAATATTTCTAGCGTTCATCATTAGCTTAGAGTTAATAAAACTCAAAGTTCAGTGCCTCAGAAAATCTGATCATTACATAAGACCAATAAAACAAAGTTTTTAATACAGAAATCTTGCCCCAATGAAATGTATGTCCATATAATGTACAATATACATGGGCTGATTTTAATAGCAGCAACATAACACCAGGAGATGACATAACGTGCCAAACCATCACTGACTATTGGAAACTTTACACTGAACCTCACAGTCCACACCTTGTCAATCCCCCACCCACCTCTTGAAGTTTGGTGGATGCTGCAGTTATCTCTGTTGCTTGTGCTCCGTTTTCTTCCACACTTTTTCCTCCCACTCAACTTTCCATCAAAAATGCTTGGGTAGATACATCTGTTAATCGCCACCTCTTTTAACAATGACCTTTTGAGGCTTACCAGGGTAAGCATGTTAGTTCAGCAGCCTTCCCATGATTGTAAAGGGAGGGCATTTCTATATTTACAATCACTTTTTCAGCTGTTCTTATAATGTAATGTATTCATTATCTGAGAAACAGAGGTTTATTCCACAATCAACAAAATTAATACAAAGAATCTATAGGTGAATTTAACTTTTGAAGTTAATTACTGAAATAAAGTAACCATTTGATGATATACTAATTTATTGTGTTGCACCTGCATAATAAGTTATGGTGACCTCTGCAATGTAAAGTAACAATGTGTGCATAAGTCATTGTTTTTTGTTTGGTTTTGTAGAAGATGCTGATTTATTGCCTAGATGTAGAGAAGATGTGTCAACGATGCACTTATGTTACTTATGTTATAGTGTGAGTTTTAGAACATATTGGATATGTTCATATTTTTCGGGTGGCATCCGAAAGGAGGAAATTCCCAAATTTATGTAAAAGACACATATTAGCTGTATAGCTAGTGCAAAACCTGCTTGCCTCACAGACGAACTGATGTTCATGCCAGCTACAAAATAATCTAAAAAGGACTAAACTTTGACATCTTCAAAACCCATGTGAGCGACACCTCACACCACCTGCATGCCACATGCTCACCATTTACTGTAGCTGATGAGCTGATGATGATTGTGAATTATGCACATTTATTTTAAAATATTCAGTGTCGAAAAGAAAAAAACCTGTGGAGTGATAAAATATCACAGATGTTTGTAGTGCAAGTGTGTTCAGCACAATGTGTCAAATATTCATCACCTCACAGTGTCTTTTTGAAGGAGAGATTCTCTTACCTGTAGTTGGTACTCGACATAAAGGCATGACTGATTGTCTGTGTATGAAATAGCTGTATAGTATTACTTTTCTTTCTTGTTATTATACCATTAACCAGATAAACAGTGTCTACATGTGATCCTAACCCTTGTTTTTGACATTAAAAGCTTGATGAGCAAAAAGGAAAATAAACAAATGTTTGCCAGTGTACATGTACCCTGGAGACCTAGCATGAATGCAAGCACACTGTAATGCATAACTCCAGGGGTACTCCTCAGTACTCATACTGTGCATCATACTGTTTGTGTTTGATTAAAATCTGCTTACAAAGACTCTGTGAGCAGGACTGGGCTGAAACATTTCCACTTGTTTTTCAAGCTTTGTCACAGAACGGTACTTTCCTACCAGACGTTTGTTCTCCATAAACGGAACCCAACAATTTTCTCCTCATGTTTATACTCTGGCTTGTAAATGTTGTTAGGAGTGTGCAACGCAAATGGTTGTGTAATGTCTTGTAATACTAATATATTATGTTTATCATAAATGAATATATTTAATGACACATGAAATAATGTGGCTTTTTGTGTGTTTATTGTCAACCTTCAGGTTTGTTTTCATACTTCTGCAGCGGATTTTAGGCACCTGTAGTAAAAACGGTATTAAGTAGTTTTGGCTGGTGAGCAGACCATCAAAAATAAAATGAATCAATCTAAAAAGCTAATCCCTGCTGAATATTATGGCTTTTGGACTTCTTTAACTGCAGAAAAAAACATGCTTTTCTAATAAAAACACAGCAAATGTACACATTTCTATGCAGCTTTTACATAATATATGTTGAAACTATTAGCTCCTTTGTTTTATAAGACTCTTTTTTCCACAGATGAAAGAACAGATATGTTAGAAGAAGCACATTGCTATACTTTTTTCACAAAATGAAATGCATCTAAACTCTTCTTTTTTCTGGGTGAAATTATCATACAACAAACAACTTTGATGAATGTACTCATTTAAGATTAAGTTTAATTTATTGTGATTTTTCTCTATTCCACACAGTGTCAAAATTGTAAACACATGCTAAAATGTATGCATGCACACCAACTAATATTTGGTTAAATATCCCAATTTAAATGGTTTAGTTACCTGGCACAGACACATAGGCAACAAGTTTTCAATTCAGTTCAATTCAGTTTTTTTATATAGCACAAATTCAGAACAGATTTCGGCTCAAGGCACTTTCCAAAAAAAAAACAAAAACATGAGTTTATATAAAGATATACATAGTTCAATTCAATAGGCAGGTTCAAAGTCAATGACCTAAATTCCAGTTTGTTCCTAGTTTTAAAAAAAATCAGTCAAAATGGAAACCTGATTGCATTGAGTCGCTAACTTGCAGCATTCACTCCTGCTGAACGAACATGTAGCCACAGTGTACAGTCGCTTGCATTGTGTCGTTGACTTTTCAGCAGTCCTTCATACTGAGCAGCCATGTAGTGACAGTGGAGAGGAGAACTCCCCTTTAACAGAAAGAAACCTTCAGCAAAACCTGGCTGAGTGTGAGCATCCATCTGTTACAACCGACGGGTGTTTGGGGAGACAGACCTTAAGCACAAAATAAGAAACACACAGAATTCATTTAAATTCAATTCAGTTTATTTATATAGCGCCAATTCACAACACATGTCGTCTCAAGGCACTTCACAAAAGTCAGGTACATACATTCCAATTAATCTTAATCATTGAACAGTGCAGCCAAATTCTGTTATTTATTCAAATTGGGAAAAAAAGTTTTTCTATCAAAAGAAAGGAAACCGCAGATTGCCTCCAATCAGTGACTTGCAGCATTCACTCCTCCCCGGATGAACCATGTAGAGACAGTGGACAGTCACTGGCGTTGTTTTTGCAGCAATCCCTCATACTGAGCATGCATGTAGCGACAGGGGAGAAAAAAACTCCTTTTAAACAGGAAGAACCTCCAGCAGAATCAGGCTCAGTGTGAGCGCCATCTGCCACGACCGACTGGGGTTTTGAGAAACAGAGCAGAGACACAAAGAGAACAAAGAAGCACTGATCCAGGATACTTTCTATGGGAAGGAAAAGTAAATGTTAATGGATGTAGCTCCTTTTTTAGTCGTTTTCCCTAGAAAGAAAGAACAGATAAACTCTGACCCGCCTTCAAGTCTAGAGTCTAAAAGAGAGCACAGAGAGTTAGTCACAGTAAAGCTCAGCCAGTAGCCATGTCCAGGAAAAAAAGGGTTAAACACTGAAAGACAGGGCCATGGGGACCATCGGTAGAGGGTGAGCACCAAGCTGTCGCCAGCAGAAGCTTGGAGGATTCCCCCTCTCCAGAAAGGTGCCACAGGTAGACACAGAGCCAGGCCAGGTGTAGCCCCCAGGAAGAGAAAAAGAGGACAAAGTCAAAAGCCGAGATAACAGCAAACAATACAAAACTGAAGAGCAGCGTGAGAAAGCAGCGAAGAGGGCGAAAGTGGTCATTATGTCCTCCAGCAGCCTAAGCCTATAGCAGCATAACTACAGAGATAGCTCAGGATAACCTAAGCCACTCTAACTATAAGCTTTATCAAAAGGAAAGTTTAAACCTAGCCTTAAAAAGTAGACAGTTTGTCCATCTAGAGCCCACTGATGGCCTTTGTTATACTAAAAACCACAACGATTGGGGATACCTCTCTCTGTCAGATTGACCATAACCATTGGAAAAGAGGGGGGGTCATACAGGCAGCAGAAATGGAGGGTGTGTTTTGCACCTCAACTGTAACTGGCTGGTTTAGGCTAAACCTGACTCCCCCTTACTCCATCCAACAAGGGAGAAGAAGACGGAGCTAAAATAAAAGACAGCTCAGGTAACCTAAGCCACTCTAACTATAAACTTTATAAAAAAGGAAAAGTTTTAAGCCTAGCCTTAAATTTAACAGGGTGTCCCCCTCACGGACAAAAACTGGGAGCTGGTTCCACAGGAGAGGAGCTGAAACTAAAGGTCTGCCCCCCCCATTCTACTTCTAGAGACTCTAGGAACCACCAGTAAACCTGCAGTCTGAGAACGAAGTGCTCTTTTTAGGAACGTATGGAAAAATCAGATCTCTGATGTATGATGGAGCAAAATCATTAAGGGCTTTATATGTGAGGAGGAGAATTTTTAAAATTCTATTCTGGATTTAACAGGGAGCAATGGGGAGGGAAGCTAAAGTAGGGAAATATGATTTTCCTTTTTTATTTTCATCCGAACCTTGCTGCAGCATTTTGAATCAGCTGAAGGCTTTTAAAATCATTTTGTGGACATCCTGATAAAAAAATTACAATAGTCCCAGCCTTGAAGAAACAAATGCATGGACTATTTTTTCAGCGTCACTCCTGGACAGGAAAATTTCTAATTTTTGGCAATGTTCCGGAGATGAAAAAAGGGAAATCCTAGAAAACCTGTTTAATATGGGATTTAAATGACATGTCCTGGTCAAAAAAAAACCAAGGTTTTTTACTTTATTATCGGGGGGTCAATTTAATGCCATCCAGGTTAAGTGATTTACTAAGCAGTTTCTTTTTAAAGACTCCGGTCCAAAGACGACAGCTTCTGTCTTGTCTGAATTTAGAAGCAGGGAAATTGAAAGTCATCCAATTTTTATGTCTTCAACACATGCTTGTAGTCTATCTAACTGGTTGGGCTCATCAGGATTTACAGATAAGTAAAGCTGAGTATCATCAGCGTAACAGTGAAAATTTATTCTATGCTGCCTGATAATTTTTTACCTATTGGGAACATATTATATAAAAAGAATTGGCCCAAGTACTGAACCCTGTGATACTCCACAATTAAACCCCGGAGTTTAAAGACGATTTATCATTTACATGAACAAACTGGAATCTGTCAGACAAAAAAGATTTAAAAACCAGCCTAGCGCTGTTCCCCTGATCCCTACAGCATATTCCAGCCTTTCTAAAAGAAAAAAAATTTATGATCGACTGTATCAAATGCAGCACTGAGATCTAACTAACCCAAAAACCAAGTCCATTATCTGAGGCAATAAGAATATCATTAGTGACTTTCAGCAGAGCTGTTTCAGTGCTATGGCTCTGAAACCTGACTGAAACTCTTCAAACAGGTCATTGCTGTGTAAATGCTCACACATTTGATTAGCAACTATTTTCTCAAGAATTTTAGATAAGAATGGAAGATTGGATATCGGTCTGTTAATTTATTAAGTCATCTCGATCAGCGAAGGTTTCTTAAGCAAAGGTTTTTAAATTACAGCTACCTTAAAAGCTTGTGGTACATACCCATTTACTAAAGATAAATTATCATATCTAAAATGGGGCTGATAATCAGAGGGAACACTTCCTAAATAATTTGGTTTTGGGATTGGGACTAACATACAAGTTGAAGGTTTAGATGAAGCTAATATTTATGATAACTCTGGAAGCTCCACAGGATCAAAATCCAAACACAGATCAGTTTCTACAGTTACTTCCAAGTTTGTCTCACTTGTTGAGGATGAAGTAAAATCATCTTCGGGAGTATGTCAAAGATTTTTCTTTAATAGAATCAATTTTATTTTGGAAGAATCCCATAAAGTCATGACTGCTGAGAGCTAAGGGAATGGATGGCTCAACAGAGCTATGACTCTGTGTAAGTTTAGCAACTGTATTAAAAAGAAACCTAGGATTATTCTTGTTCTCTTCTATTAAGGATGAGAAATAAGCGTTTTCAGCTTGGTGAAGTGTCTTTTTTATACAACAGTAGGGCTATTTTTCCAGATTAAGTAGAATCCTCTAGGTGTGTAGAGGCCCCATTTTCGCTCCAATTTCTAACATTGTGCTTTAAAGTACACAGCTCTGAAAAAAACCAGGGGCCTGCCTCCTATGAATATTTCCTTCTTTTTCAAGGGGGCTGCATTGTTTAATGCACCACGCAATGATGAAGTAACACTCTGAACAAGAGAATCAATTTGTGAAGGGGAAAAAACAAATTATTGCCCTCCACTCTGTTTTTCTGTGATAATGATGAAATTTTAAAATGGAACAGATTTTTTAAAGGTTGTTACAGCTTTTCTGATAATGATCTACTATAATGAAATTTTCTTTCAGGTGTGGAATACTCTGTTAATTAAACTCAAAGGTAAAAATGGTCAGACAGCACAGGGTTGTGGAAAATATTGTTATGTCTTTACACTCATGCCATATGTCAGCACAAGGTCCAGAGAAAAGAAGACAAACGTGGGTAGGTTGTTAAATTTTTGAGTAAAGCCAATTTGGTCTAAGATACCATTAAAAGCTATATTTAAGCTATCACTTTCAGTGTCAACATGAATGTTAAAATCCCCCACTATAATAACTTTATCTGTATTTAACACTAAATCAGATAAAAGGTCGAAAAATGATCTAAAAATTGAGCGTAAGGGCCTGGTGGGGGTACAAAAAAATAAACAGAAGTGGTTTTAGTGCTTTGCAATTCGGATGAGGAAAACTAAGGATTAAAAATTCAAAGAGTTGTAGCAATTGATTGGTCTGGGACTAATCAAAAAATCGTACTGAAAGATGGTTGCTACTCCTCCTCCCCTGCCCAGTATTTCCGAGGAATGTGAAAATTTTAAAAATTAGTAGGAGTTGACTCATTTATAGTAACATAATCCTCTTGCTGCAGCCAGGTTTCTGTGAGGCAAAAAAAAATCAATCTGATTTTCACAAATCAGGTCACTAACTAGCAAAGTCTTTGAAGAGAGAGATCTTATGTTCAGTAAGCCACATTTTTTGTTTTTTTTTTTATTTTTAGTCTGAGTTGTGTTTATTTTTTTTTAATTTTCCTGATTTCCTCTTTTTAGATAATTTTTTAATCTATTCAATTTTGGCCGTGGGCGAGACACTGTCTTAATAGGGTACAGAAGCACTCATCCATGAGCATCTTCTATGTTAAAAAAGTAGAAACTTAATGGCAGTAGTAGCTCCTTTTGTGGCTTTATCTAAGAGTCACATTACTAAACAGATAGGCTTTGAGCAAGTAGTTAAATCTATGGGATGAAAGACAGCACACACAAGTAGTTAGAGCAATAGTTGATTCAATAGCAATGCCTAGGGGTGAGACAAGATTAAACACAGAAAGACAGAGCCAAGTATATCATCTATAGAAAGAGAACATGAAGTTATTGGCAGAAACAGGTCCGCCAATGCCCCATACAGGAAAAATAAAAACTGAGGGAGAACATAAAGTTAAAAGCTGAAATAACAGCAAATAATGCAACATTGGAGAGTAGTAGGAGAGAGTAGCAGTTGAAGCATGGACAGTATGTCCTCCAGCAGCCTAAGTGTTGAGCAGCATAACTATAGAGATAGCTAGGGACATCCAAAGCCATTCTAACCAAAAGCCTTTTAAAACAGGAAGGTTTTAAGCCCAGTCTTGAAAGTAGACAGGGTGTACTACATGCCTCACAGACTAAAACTGGGAGGTAAATCCACAAGCCTAATAATTTAAGTATCTGGCTCCCATTATACTTTCAGAAATTCTAGGAACCACCGGTAATCTGAAAGTAATAGGCTAGCCTTGAAGTAAAAATGCATGGACAAGTGTGTCTGCATCACTCGTCAGCAGGATATTTCTAATTTTAGCATTATTCCCGAGGTGAAGGAGGGAAGTCCTACAATCCTGTTTAAAATGGGATTGGCTTTTTATGGGTCCTAAATGCTAAATGTCTGCTCACATTGCATCATTACATAAATCAATAACTGCTCTGTGCAAAGAAAGGTATCTCTGATGATCAAGTACAGCAGCTGATTCTTTTTTCTCTGTGTCTGAGCCAAATGGAGAAAACATTTGACTCCGACTGCGGTCGGACTGTATTTGAACTTCCCTTCCAATGCAGTGCAGTTAATCCATCATGAACAAAACATGGGCTGATTACATGCTGAAAAATGACCCTTTCAGTTGTTTCCATTCACCGCTGCTATCTTTTCACAGGAGAGCAGAAATTAGGACTACCAGAATGTTGCCAGAGTTTTGTTTATTTTTGCTTTATTGTCTAAAATTATGAGTTAACATAGGCCACTGTGGAGATCTACAAGTAAACTAGGCTTACCAAAGAGCACTTTTTTTTTACACTTTATTTTTCATTACATATTTTTACTGTCTTACAACAGTAATAGAAAAGAGGAAAAAAAATGTAACAAGCAATAAACAGCACACAGAACAAATAGGTCACCAAGAGAGGGGAGCAGTAATGCATTATAGACAGGAAAAAACTAAACATAGTTTCGGAAAACAACAAGTTACACTGTTCCGGGTTACAGTTGTACTTCAAATTCCAAGAGGTTTGAAATGGAAGGGGCAATGGCCCCAGCCCACCTGTCACAAGCACGAGGACCTCGGTCAAGACCCCCCAGTAGAGATTGAGAATGGGGGAGGAATCCCACCAAGTCATCACCCCAAAATGAATTAATGAACTGATCAAGAAGCAGACAGGCAAGAACTCCCCACCCGGTTAATCACCAGTCCCACCACTCCACCCAACACCAAACCACATCTACCACCTCAAATACAGAATCAATATAGAGTCAACCTGCTTTGGAATTCCTATATATAAATCATTTTAACCAGTATTTTTGGACCTTGTTACTCTTGAGTCTTAGGGAGAAGGTAAGGGTTTCCATTTCACATATCTCTTCTACAATGGCTAACCAGTCTCCCCCCATTGGTAGGCTCCCACTAAGCCATTTCCTCGTTATTGATTTTTTTGCTGAGAGTTGAGTTCATCCGGTAAATTACCTAAGTATACAGTTTGAAAGTTGTGTTCAATCTCAAAACCAAGAATTACTCTTATTTCTTTGACTACCATTTGACAATAGGAGTGAATCAATGGACAATCCCAAAAAAGGTTGAAAGTGGACAGCCAATGCGTTGTTACACCGTCTCCAACAAAGCCCAGACTCAGCTCCAGACTCAGAGTATGTTTTTTTCAGGGTTATAAAGAACCTAACAATGTTCTTCCATGAGAATTCCCTCCAGTACCCTGAGCTCGTGGTGGTGGAGCTTATTCGGCATATGTTCCACCACTCATCCTCTGTCAATGTTATTTTTGCCTCCCTCTCCCATGTATTTGTGATATATAATGTTGACGTTTTTTTGTAGGCTTCTAAACACACGTATATTCTGGAAAGTGTCTTCTTATTGAATTTACCTTTATAGGGATCAATAAAGATATTAATAAGGTCCAGATTGTTTTTCCCAAAATTTTTACATTTTTGTTAAAGTAATGCCTGAGTTGTAAATATCTGAAAAAGTCTTGTCTGTTAAGGTCAAATTTTTCCAGTAATTGTTGGAAGCTCTCCATGTCAGTTCCCGATGAGATCACACAGTATGAAGTAATGCCTCTTCTGGTCAGTTCTCTAAATCTTAAGTCAAGTCGTGCTGGGATAAAATCCCTATCGTGCTCAATCCATTTTAGTAATCTTGTTTCCCTCTCTAAAAGAGGGTTACGGAACTCTCTGAACCAGATGTCGAGAGGGACCTTTGTAATGTCACACAGCCTATCTGAATATCTAATCTTGAGGTGTTTATCACCCAGAAGAGCCTGTAGGGGAACGCCAATTTGACTTAATTCTAGTTCCTTCCATTTTGCTTCATACCCCTCTTCACCACAGAGCACTTTTAAATCCTTGGGTAAGGTGTTGGACTGCCAGGTTTCCAAGCTACTGCTCTGAGATCACATTTCCCATGACTTTCTCTTTCTGGATCAATCGCTATTGGGTGGCCATTTTGCTTTGGACCATTTCCTGAGACCGGTGTCCTACACGTAACATCATCACCTTCTTACTTTTTATTTTGTCTAAAAAATTTTTTGTCAATTTCAGTCCTGGAAATGAATATTCCTGTTCTGAGCTACAAGCCCAAGCACAACTGAATAGGAGAAATTGTAAAAAAAAAAAAAAGGATTTATGCCCTTTGACAAGCTTAAGGAACAACCATGCTGTTCAGGTCTGCAGCAAAAGTATAACGCCTCTCTTCTTCTAATCAAATATTATCTTTTTAGAATGTTGACATTTACGTAAGTGGAGGATTTGTGGGGCCCTTTCAGAAACACTGAACTGGAGTTGCCAGTGTGACCTTAAAAATATGAAGCAAATTGAACATCAGGAGCAAATGAATTAAAACATACGCTGCTGCCAGAGAACTTGTCCTGCAGTGCTGATCATCATTTGTATTGGATCACATGCCTGCATAAACTTCACAGACAATAAGGACTGGCTGTAAGATTGCTAAAACACAGGCATATTAGTGAAGAGATGATATCACCGACATGTCTAATCCAAACCACAGATGTTTTTGTTGAAGCCAGGAGGCTTTGGAATCCCTGGAAACCCCTAAACTAATTCCTACTGGGGCGGGGGTTGACACAAACACACAGTTCTGAACCTGCTACAAACGAGGGTCCGTCTTTCTTGGATTGTGCATTGGGTACTGATAGACTCTTGGAAATAGTTTACAGAGGCCCAGCAATTGTGCATTGAGTGCTGAAAGTTTAAGCAGTGCTCACCATTAACACAAATCCACCAGGATCACCACAAGCCTGTCAATGAAAAGAAAGCAGAGGGCGACTGACGGTTTTACTGTTAGATGTTTGTTTAATTTTCCCATTTAAGCTCCCTAGTTTTCTTTGACAATAATGTCAAAAAGGCCTGCAAGACATGTACAGCTCACCTCAGCACACAAAGTCCGAGTGTTGCACAACATTGAATTTGGACCCAAGTTGCTCCAAAGATTTGGGAGGAATGGGAGTGTTGAAAAGAGATCTGGGTGTGTTTGAACTTTCCTCTCAGTGCGCGCCAGGATGGAACTGGAACAACAAGCATGTTAACATGATATGATCCTAGTTTCGTTTCCTTAAAATGGACTTTGCTTTGGGGTTGGGTTTCCAGCAGCACCACCCGGTTGGAACTTTCCATTCAGATGGGTTCCCCAGAGATATTAGGACAATTGTCCTGTTTGGAAAATAAAGCTGCAGGCAGGGTCGCTGTGACAGTGTGACATGCTGAAGGTGTCTTTGCTTTGATGGCAGGGTGGCCCTCTGCCCTCGTCCTTCAGTGGTGTGCCTCACTTGGAAATGGAAAGCGGCTGGGGAAACGGTCCAAACACCCATGACCCCCACTCAATATGCCTAATGGTCATGTCAGGATGGAAAAAGCTGATTTATTTATCAGATTCAGCCTGTGAAAACATTCAGAGGATTTAGATTTATTGTTTTTTCCTTATTGTTCTTTACCCTCTTGTTTTGCCCTTAAAGGTCATCCAGTGAGTGTTATGAGGCCTCTGTGACTGTCTCCAATGCCCAAACAACATTACATTGTGAGTTATGAGACTTCCTTGCATGTGGTTAAGTTTTATATTTCCAAGGAGGCCCATGCAGCGTTCTCCAAGGTATTTCAGTCTGCAGTGGCTTGCAAAAGTATTGAGACCCCTAGAACTTTTTCAAACTTTGTCACGATGCAACCACTAACTTCAACATACACAAATCATAAAAATGTTTTGTACATAAAATACATAAAATCTGGTGCAAACACCTGCTTTAAGCAGTTCCCTAAATAGGGAGTGGAGTCCACCTGTCTGTAATTTAATGTCAGTATAAATGCAGCTGTTCAGTAAAGGCCATAGACGTTTGTTAGAGAGTATAAGGAAACAAACAGCATCATGAAGACCAAGGAAGAGACCAGTCAGGTTAAAGTGTAAGGCAGTTTAAAGCAGGGTAATGTTATAAAGCAATATCTAAATCTTTGAACATTCCAAGGAGCATTGCTCAATCCATCATCTGGTAATGGAAAAAGTATGGCACAATTACTAATCTACCAAGACATGGCCATCCACCTAAACTGGCATGTTGTTCAAAGAGAGATAAATTAAAAGCAACCAGGAGGTCCATGGTAACTTTAACCTGATCCACAGTTCAGGTGGGAGAATCTTTTGGGAGGACACATGAATCCTGCACTCCACAAATTGAGCAGTTACAAAAAATGGAAAGAATAACACTATTGTCCTACGAAATACATAAAAAAGTCCTGTTTGCAGTTTTCTACAAGCCATGTACAGGACACAGCAAACAAGTTCTCTGGTCAGATGAAACCCACCATCAATTATTTGCCTACATGCAAAATGCCAGTTGTGGTGGAAAACTAACACTGCATATAACCCTAAACCCACAATCCCCACTGTAAAACATGGTGTTGGTGGGATTAAACTGTGGGGGCACTTTTCTTAGCAGGTACAAGGAAGCATGCATTGGTTGATGTGAACATGGATGGAGCTAAATACAGGACAAGGCTGGAAGAAACCCTGTTAGGAGGTTCACCCTCTGGCAGGACAACCTTAAACATACAGTCAGAGATAGAATGGAATGGTTTAGATTAAAGCATATTCATATGTTACAATGGCCTAGTCGAAGTCCAGATTAAAATCCAATGAAGACTGTAAAAAAATTAAATAAAAACAAAACTGATTGAAATTATTCAGGTGGAGGAACTATTGCATGCAGCCTTAATCCTTTTCAAAACCTCTGATCCACTAGTCTGACAGAGCTTTCTAAAGACAAAAAACAAAGTGAAAATTGCCTTATAATTAACTCATTAGTTACAAGATGACAAGATGTGTTTAAATCTCAGTTCCAGAACAATGTGGGACAAAACTAATTACAAAATCGACCAAAATAAGGTGAGAGGCCTGTTATAAAGTAGGAGGACTAAAGAGGAGGATGTGCGCCCCCCTTGCAGCTACAAATATTGTGCACCATGATTTCTCTTCACCTATGGTGAAGCAACCGTGACAAACATACCGCCTGCAACTGTGATTGTTTTTCAGAGGAGAGCTTAATCATTTTAAGCTGGTCAGATTCTATGCGTGGCATCCTTCTGATCTGGAAAACTATAGGCCTAAGCAATCCAAATCTTTTGTTTTTCTGAAACCAAATTTACCTCTCACTCAGTCCTCTAAGCCCATCGTAAAACCGGAGCTGTGGTGCAGATGCTGTTTTGTTTGCTCCTAAGCACCCGACTAAACACAGAGCTAGCAAACACTGTGTTTTCTCAGCTGACTTAATGTACTTTCTCTGTTTACTGTTTCCTGCAAGAATGGCAAACTAAACTATATAGCTGACAAAATGCAGAGCAGATTTCAACTCCTACAATTGCAAGTACGCCTGAGCTCTGACAAATTATATCAAATAAACAAACAGCACAATTACAAATAACTTCAGAGCTAGCTGAAGTGATGGGAGCCAAAAAATGCTTCACAGCTTAATATGTTTCTGTTGCTACTAATTTTTCTACAACCAGATGGAATGCTGCATTTTCCACTTTTCTTCTCTTAATGTTAGGACTTGTGTAGAGAAGGACCCCGGAATGCAGACTAGCAGGCAGCATGATGGTAAGTGAAAAGGATTTAATTAACAAAAAACAAAAACTCACTCACAGTAAGAGGCAGGAACAAAACAACAAACGAGCAGGCAAGACAGGCATGGCATGATCCAAACAAGACATGAGCATGATCTGAAAGCAAGGCATGAACATGATTTGAAAAATGTTTCCGCGAGGAATAAACAGGACAGGTGTGTATATATGGAGTGTGAACCAGGTGAAGCAAGGAGACAGATTAACTAGGTGCAGGTGACCCGAATAAACTTAATTGACAGGACAAAACATGGCTTGAACAGAACGAAAATCCAAGGATGTAAACTAATAGAAACATAACTAGAAAAACATGAAACTAAAGCATAAACAGATCCGAAAACCATACTTGACAAAACATGAACAAGACAACAAAACTAAAGCATGACCAGAAGCATGATTCAAAATCTAACAAGGATAATACTAATAATAATAATAATAATAATAATAATAATAATAATAATAATAATAATAATAATAATAATAATAAGCAGAAGAACGATTCAAAACTTCAACTGTGAAAAACATATAAAGAAAAAACCCGAAACCAAAAACCAAACAACCCCAAATCATAACACTTAATGGCTTTCTCTTTCCAGCATTTATTCACATTCAACAGTCACTTGCTCTGTCTAGCTTTTATTATAAGTGAGTTGTGTTTTAAAAGATTCTGTGGTACTTGTGACCATAATTCATAGTAATCAGACAGGCCCACTCTACTGCTACACCACTCACCACCCCACTGTCAGGTTTTGACAGAAATCCTGAATGACACTCCTTAGGTGATCAAAAAAGGGCTAAAAGATGTACATTTGATGTCGGCCGAATGTGTAACGAATGTATAAGGACACAATCATTATGGAAAACTAACATTGTACATGATCCTGAGGGAACTGTGAAATATGGTGGTGGCGGAATCATGCTGTGGGGATGTTTCCTTCAGCAGGGAGCTGAAGGCTGGTCAGAGTTGTTGGGAAGCTAGATGGAGCCACACTGATGACAAATCCTGAAATAAAAATAGTGGACACAAGCTTGAAATATCATATCAAATAAATAAACAATACCTGAACAATTAACCCCAAAGTCAGCTGAAGAATTGGAAGCCTAAACATGTGTTATAGCGTGATGTGCAGGAAACCTTTTCATGGTCATTCTCCCTTTTTAGCCTGTATTCAAAGGTTGGTTTTAACAGAAATTATAATGCTCCTTTGATGATTAAAAGAAGGCTAAAAGCTGTATATTTAATATCAACCAAATATGTAACCTATGCCTAAACACAAACACATCATCCCATACATCCAAAACTGCAAGAAGATGACATCACACACTCTTTTTCTTGATGGCAACACCTTCATTGCAACCTCCTCCCCCCATCCTTCAACTCCTTTCACTCTCACCAAAACAGCCTCTGCTTTTCTGTCTTTTCTTTCCAGGTCCACGGTTCAAAAGCTGTATTTCTAGCCCACTACATCAGAGCACAAAGGTCTTTCTTATACATCCAGAAGAAAGTCCCATTGGAGAAAGGCCTCAATCCCATCCTGGTATGGGCCACGGACAGAAGGGTGAACACAGACAGAGTTGGTCCTTTTTATTCTCATTACCATTTCCATACAGGGTTAAGCCACTTGGCGTTTGGATGGTATGTACTATATTCCCCACCCCCTCACACCCCACCGCTATTCTCAGGATCCAAGTTAAATGATCAGTAAGACAATCAGGTCATAAACTAGGTCTTTTTAATGCCTCTTCACTCACACTGCAGGGACCTAAAGATGCCAGAGTGGAGAGAGTGTGCGCTGAGAGGAGAGTCCTTCAGTTGCCTCACAGTAGCACCCTGTTAAACAGACACCCAAAAGACTATAAAACTCAGATGTCTTAAATTACCTCACTTTTTTGTGAGGTAATGTTTGTGTGTGTTTTTTTGTTGTTTTTTTTTTTATCTTTGGCCCTTTTGATCCAAATTGTTCTACATTTTCCTAGGTTGTGTATTTTGTCATTTTCAGGATTTCATTTTTCTTCTTGTCTTTTACATGCCTTTTAAAATAAATAGAGAAATGTGTGGTTCTTAAGTATTTTTTTGCCATTGACTCACATTGAAGTTCATTTTTTGAATAAAAAGCTGGCCTTGATTCTTATTTCAGCTGTTCCCCTACTGTTAGAGTGTTTCGTGTACTCTTTCACTCAAATTTTAAACTTAACATACAAACAACTAAACCATACAGAATGCTGCTCTGGTTCGGATATCGCCCCCACCCATAAACAAATCTAATTAGCATATGCACCTTCATCCTTGATCAACTGATACATTGTGTGAATTCTGATGGATAATCTGGCCAATCTGACATTTTCACTTGTAAACAAGCAGTGTCTTACAGAGCAAACACGGAATAAAAACATCTGGAAACATCGACTTTTACATCTTGTTATGATTTGTGGGTGTTTTTGGTTTTTTTGGTGTGTTTCACAGTTAAGGTTTCTGTTTATTTTTCTGGTCATGTTTTGTCAAGTTTGGTTTTTGGATCTGGTTATGCTTTCGTTTCATGTTTTTCTAGTTCTGTTTCTATTAGTTTCTATTCTTGAATTCCTGTTTTGCTCCAGTCACGTTTGTTCTCTCCTGTCAATTAAGTTTATTCAGGTCACCTGCACCTAGTTAATCTATCTTGCTTCACCTGGTTCACCCTCCATAAATACACACCTGTTCAGTCACATATCGCGGAAACATTTTTCATGCTCAAGTCTTGTTCTCAAATCATGTCTTGTTTACTGATCATGCTCATGTCTTGCTTTTTTGGACCATGCCTGTCTAGCCAGCCTGCTTCTGTTTTGTTCCTGTCTCATCTGTGAGTGAATTTTAGTTGATTAAATCTTTTTTCACTTACCATCACGCCGCCTGCTCGTCTGCATTCTGGGGTCCTATTTCGCAAGTCCTAACAGAATGTTTCCGACAATGATGGACCTCGCAGATGAGCATCAGGCTAACTCCATGAACCTCTTTACCTTCCTGTCTCGGGAGGCGGAGAAGACGCTGTGCCGCAGTCGGTTTTTTATGGATCCAGGTTGGCGATTCCATGTCCGGGGACAGGTCCCCTTCATCGCCGTTCTTCTCCTCCCCTTCATTCGGCAGTGAGGTCCACGTCCTCCTCTCCCCACAAGAAACGCCAGCATGGAGCACCTTCCTGTGGTTCGGCTGGTGAGGAGGTGGTTTCCCTGCCAGCCAACGTGAGGGCTGCAGCGAGTAATCCCGCATCCTCGTCTGCCACAGCACTGTCTGCCAGGCTCGCTGCACCTCCGCCCATGCCGTCTTCGCTCGCTCCAGCCCATAGCACTGGGACTACGCCTGATGAACTGGAGGTTCTATGCATGCCAGATCAAAAGCCTCAGGATGACCAGCCTCATGTATTCCTCTCCTGAGTTGATTGAGAGGATCAGGCAGATAGACAGGGATTATGAAACGGCAGTAAGGCTGTTTTACTGCCATCCTCTTTCACCCACACCAAGCCACATGACTGCAGCTGCTCTTGAACAGTCCACGCCAGGTCTATAGTCTGCCGCAGAGTTTCCGGAGGGGCCCGTGGGCTGGCTGCCTCCACTTCCTCGCCATGTTCCGGAGGAGCCCGAGGGCGGGCTGCCTCCACGACCAGGTCCTGAGCACCTCCTTGGTTTCCTCTGGGGGGTGCTCACAGAACTCAGGCCTGACGCACAGCCTGACTCCCCACAGCCTGGGATGACGCCTCACCCCAAGTCTGCCTCAACCTCCTCCACACACCACAGAGGACGTCGTAAGAGGGGCGCCTCGGCTCAATTCTTCGAGGGTGTCGAAGACTGGCTTGGACAGAACACACCCCAAAAATTTAAGCGGGTTAGAAAATTCATAATAATATGAGTTATTTATGGGGAGAAATGCTGTAAATAATGCTGTAAATAATGCTGTAAATAATGACATTCATAAAAAATACATCAATACAAAATATTTCTACAGCAACCTTTACGTGAGAATTATTTGCATCTAAGACACAGGTGGATCACAAATTGAAGGGAGCACAAGGATGATTTATATATACTCAGCCAAAACTTTAGATCTATTTATTTTTTACTTTAACCTTTATAAAAACAGACTTATAATGCAAAGACATAAATAGTCATGCAATATTTTTTGAATAAAGTTTGAACAAAAAGTGACAAAAATTAAGCTTTGTCCTCCTGGCTCGGATGCATCTTTTTTTTTACTCTTCCATCCGCCATTCCTGCTCCCCTACATTCATACGGGAGAGTGTTGGCTCGCAACAAAAAAAAAGTCTTGGATTAAACAAAGTGCAGAGTGACTTCAGGGTCTGGGATCTTCAAATAAACCCTGCCTGGGTGTCATGGGGACCAGGAAGTGGAATTAACCGCTATATTAGCTGACCTTCATCTTGTTGTTTGTCCTAACCTGGCTGGCTGGGCCCATGACCGGCTAGTAACCACGGCCGCCGGGTCCAACAATGCCGGCATTTCCATCGGTAAGAAAGAAAAACACTGGCTTTAGTGGTTTACTGTGCAAACAAGATGAGCATTGCCAAACACTCCTCGCTCCCACATTTCACAATCGCTTTCTATATTGCCATTTCTGCCTCTTGTCTCCTGCCCATTTGGGGAGCTCTGAGAAGCTACCAAACTGTTCTGGGTTGGGTGTGGGACAGAAATTTAGGAAATCAGCACTGACCTGTGTGTAAAAGCGCTCCTGTTAATGAATTACACAGAAAGGCAACAAATAAGGACATGTTGGTTTAAACTCCAGAGTGGCTAAAAGTTAAAACATCTCTCATTCAGAGTCTAAAAAATACTGGGATAAAACCTATTCCAAAAGACTTGAGACTGGGACAGTGGTTCACCCTCCAACAGGATGACAATAAACATAACAGCTAGAGTTACAATAGAGTTTTTTGATCAAAGCGTTTTCATGTGTAGGAATGCTTTAGTCAAAGTCCAGACATAAACCTAATTGAGAATCTGTGTCAAGGCTAGAAAAATTAGCTTGAGTTAGTGCAACGCTGGTAGATACTTGCAATAAAAAGGTAAACATTCTGTGCCACCACAATTTAAAAATATTGCACAACACCATTTTCTTCACTGATGCAACTCACTAATCACGTTTTTATTTTACTTTCATTTTAATAGGACATAAAAACATCCAGTGACATTTGCTCAAAAGTACTTGGGCGCACTAATCCTTTAAACCTGGCAGTTAACCTAGAAAATGTAGGCTAGTGTATGCTTTTGGTTTTATAGAGGCGAATATGTGACAAACTATGTTTCTGATCTGCAATGTTTTACATCGCTTTTATTAAAACCAAAATCTAAATTTTATTTAATTTTCTAAATATTGCATCAAAAAATACAAAGGTAATATAATAATAATAATAATAATAATAATTTGTATAGCACTTTCAAAGTGCTTTATATAATAAAAAACACTGTCAAGAAAACATAACTAAAAGACACTCAAATTAAAGACAAAAATCAACAAAAGTAACAATAAAATTAAAGAAATTAGAATAAAAAACAATAAAATAAAAATAAAAAATGCTTATTGTAAAGATGGAAAGTAATCCAATTGATGATAATGAAGCATAAACAAGGCAGAAGTGCTGACAATTCAAATCTTATATGCTGTATTAATCAAGAATGACTATTTAAGCCAATTTTTAAAATAAGGAGTGTTTGATTATAAAGGCAGAAAGACATGAAAACATCATATGACTTTTATATTTAGGTTTATTATTTCCAGTTTTCAGGAAATATAACTGTACTTGAGAATAAATATGTCTGTATTGTAAAATCTCAGAATAACAAAATCTCGACCAGAAAAAAACAAC
This sequence comes from Crenichthys baileyi, assembly GCA_036173005.1. Lineage (NCBI taxonomy): Eukaryota > Metazoa > Chordata > Actinopteri > Cyprinodontiformes > Goodeidae > Crenichthys > Crenichthys baileyi. Next base: position 553,186 of record JAHHUM010002354.1, read on the forward strand.
TCAAATAATGTTCCTTGACAATTCCTTATGTTTAAAAGGTTTGGGGTCTGTTTTCACCATCATTTAGTATTTTGCACCTAAACCGAGTAAAAAAGCAAAGTAAAAGTGAAGTGTTTCTGTGCTGCTTTTAAATCAGCTTCCCTGCCTGCTTGGATTAATGTAGGAAGACATCAAAAGGGTCAGAAAATAGAAATGTTGTATAAAAAATTTTATTGCGTAGTTATGACTCTTCTGTGTTTCTGTAACAAAAAAAACTATGAATCTGTGTAAAATATTTCAGAGACTTGGGCTTTACAGCCCAGAATCTTCATCACAGGTGACAGATAGCAGCTGCAAAATTTCAGCAATCTGACCAAAAGGGATCAAAGAGAAAAGAAAGACATTTAAGCTCCTGTTCTGATTTGGGGGATGATGGCACTCCTTTGGCCAACCTTGTGTATGTATCTCTGTATGTGGTGGGATTCAGTCATGTTGCGACCTTAAATTGAAGTGGCCATCAGAAGACCACCATCAGCAGAGGGATCAGACACGTTTCAGCCTCAGTAATCATCCACAGGGTCATCAGAGGATGGCTGGGGTCACACTGGCAACCAGGAGGGAATCTAGTATCTCACATTTAACAACCACACACACACACACACACACACACACACACACACACACACACACACACATTCACCTTCAGCATTTCAACCTTGGCCTTACTGTTGTAAAATTATACAGAAGGTTGTTATTTGGAGGGGATAAAAGAAGAACGATGGGCATTCAATTACATGGTAAATAGTGATCGAGGCTCATTTTATCGACCAAGCCCACGTAGCGGGTTCTGAATGAATATAGTGTGCTTTTATCAGTGAAAGGTGGAAAATTTATTAGAGCAGTCCACAGAATTAATATGATTTTCCTTCCCATTTGGGCCAAGGTGGTGTGAGTGAAGGATTTGATTGGACTGAGGGGGCCACAAACACTGAGGCAGAAATTAGAACTGACTGCTTTTCAACGTATTGCTATTACTACAGCTGAGATATTTGGAAATGAAGCGGTCTTCTTGTGGCCTGGTAACAATTATCCAGACATTTCAGCATCCAGTTTTTTCTCTGAGTCCAGTTATCGCCCTTGGTTCTGGTATCACGTTAACAAAGGGGTGCAGAACTAAGCTGAAGTTACAGAATAATGTGTGACACAGTACAGAATTAAATGGCAAATTCTTTCTTTTGTTTTGCAAACAACACACATTATTATACCATAACACAAACAAACAAAATTAATCATTAATCATTTTTAATTTTTGGCCAATAAACATAAAAGCAGAAAATTTGGCATACATCCATTATTCATCTCTCTGAATCAATATATACGTCCACCTTTTCCTGCTTTTAAAGCATGTTTTAGGGAATCACTCAACCAGCTTTGCACATACAGAGACAAACATTTTAGCATATTCTTATTTGCAACATAGATTGGATGGATGACATATGGAAACAGCATTTTGTCGTGCCAAAGATATTTAATTAGATTTAGGTCTGGACTTTGACTGGGCCATTGTTTGATTTAATCCATTTTATTTTAGCTCTGGCTGTATATTTTATGGTCGTTGTCCCGCTGTAAGGTGAACCTTCATCCCTAAACTTCATCCCTGACCTGTCTGCTGTGTTCTTATGTCTTCATGATGCTGTTTGTTCACTAATGTTTTCTAAAAAGCCTTCACAGACCAGCTGAGAATAAATTACACACAGGTTGACTCTATTTACTAACTAAGCAACTTCTAAAGGCAGCTGGTTGAACTGGATTTTATTTAGGGGTACTGGAGTAAAGTGAATATTGAATGCTTGCCACAATTTAAAATTTCCTTTAAAAGTTTAGAAAAAAATATATATTTTACCTTCTATTGCACAGTTATGTACTACTATGTGCTGGTCATAGGAAAATTTGAAAAAGTTCACTCTAAAGCAGGTTATATTAGACCATAACTAGTAAATTGACACTGATTACACCAATAACAGTTATTTTACTCATTAAGCAACAGTCACTTTACTAAAGAATTGCTCAATAAATCCTTGATACTCAAAGGTTACAACAATGAATTCTGGTATCTTGTATGATTCTTGAGGAATTATAAGGAGTTATGACACAAATCACTGAAATAACACCATGACTGTCGAATTATATTTTAACTGTTACCACAGACACACTAATTATGTTATTTAATTCGAGATATGTCATTTTATAAACTGAAAAATAAATGTATAAATTAAAATGCAACAAACAGAACTTAGAGAGACAGGGGAAAGATACCCATCACCAAACACAAGTTAGATACAATAATTATTCCCATAATTGTAGAATGTCTTAATATCAACAAAGCAACAAAACAGGATAGGAAAGCACCCTATTAAAAAATTATTAAATATTGAATAATATGATGCAATGATTCACTGACCAAAATCTTTTTAAAAAGTTCTATTCCACAGCCTAACAGTACGGAAACCATTTAAAACGATTTAGAAAATAATGGTTTCATTGTATTGAGCAAAAAAAAATTTAAATATAACACAGTATCATTAAACACCACGATCCCCACCAAGCAATAGTAAAACAGATTTGGCCCTCTAAATTACTTTCCATTGCAGTAAAGCAGTCTCCAAGATCTCTTAGCCTGTTGGAACATCACACAGGGCTCTGTGAGTTGTGAGAACATCCCAAAACAAAATCAACAAAATCCAAAAACCACAGATCAGTATGAGCTTAGGCTTTGAAGACTGAGATTGATTTTCAAGGATTGCTTTGCAACTTTTGTACAGCTTTGTTATATACAACTAGTCCCTGTTCATACAATTTCTATCTTGTCCTTCTCTACTTCCTTCTCCCTATCCCCCTCTCTCGTCTTTGCTAAATATAATGGCATGCTCTCTCATTCATACTGTGACGTTTTTTTGCATTTAAGATGCAGCCTAAAAAATTAACAACCTTTCCCATGCACCATTTGGAGGTGTGTGCGCTTCCCCCTCCCAGCAAAACACATCCTGATCTTGATGTGCAAAGAGTCCAAGCAAGACACGTTCTTTTTATTTAGTTGTGTTTGCATTGAGGTTGTGTATTATTAGTTGGCTGAATATAGCCACAGTTTCTAGAGAAGTTCAAGCATACCATGGGGTGATTGGGTTGTACCTTTGGCATGTGGCCAGCATCGTCAGTCCTCCTTCAAATTCTTCAAATAACTGAGCCCTGTTGCTGATCACATATCATGGATCAGCTACCATTGCTGCTGTCCGGTTCCTTCACTCGGTACCCAAAAAATGAACCGAAGAGGATCAGAGCTGCCTGGATCAGAGCTGGAAAACTGACGAGGGACAGATGGGCTGGTCCCACCAAGCACAGCCAGTTGTGATCGGAGGACTATTCAGCAAACTGCTTCGAACAAGAAACCTATGAATTCACAAGAGAAAAGATGTCAGAGGTTGGAAAATCTGAAAGACGAAGGAGAATGTTGAAGCAGAGTCTATAGCCACAATGTTTAGAGCATCTAATGTGAAAAGATTGCCAAAGAAAAGGTTGTTGCTGCTGTTGCTAAATGGATCAGGGCTTAACTGTTAAGAACACTTCCTTAATGCAAAAGATAAATATTGGCAGTTATTGTTCTTAATTAAAAATACGAAATTATTGTTTTATATCTGATTTCACCAGAATCGGGTATAAACCTCTATCCGATCTAGGTCCAAACTCTATCAGAACCAGGAAGACACATTAATCAAAACCAGGTCCCAACTCTACCAGAACCGTGCACAAATTTCCATAAGAACCTTGAACAAATCTACACTAGAACCATGTACAAGCATCCATCAGAAACGGGTCCAAATTCTATCAGAACCAGGTAAAAATCTTCATCAGATCCAGGAGGAACCCTCTATCAGAATCAGGAATAAACCCCAATCAGAAACAGGTCTGAACTCTATCAGAACCAGAATGAAACCACTACTCTGTGACTTATGATGATAAGACCATCTTCATAGGTCCCAGAGGAGCATCAAAACAGCGACCATTTGATGTCAGCTACTTAAACAGCTTCTACTGCTGTTTCAACACCTGAACAAGAGTGAATCATTTTAAAGGGCAATTTCATAGACTTTTGAATATAGGCATTAGCATTTTAGCTAATTTTAGCTTATACATTGTTTTTGTATTGTAGATGGGGTAAATTCAAATCAGCCTTCATGCTAGTGATAACCAATATTCAGTTCAATTCAGTTTTATTTATATAGCGCCAATTCACAACACGTTGTCTCAAGGCACTTCACAAAAGTCAGGTACATCCATTCCAATTAATCCTAACCATTGAACAGTGCAGTCAGATTCAGTTATTTATTCAAATTGGATAAAAACTTTTTCTATCTAAGGAAACTCAGCAGATTGCATTGAGTCAGAGATTTTGTAGCATTCACTCCTCCTGGATGACCATGTAGAGACAGTGGTCAGTCACTGGCGTTGACTTTGCAGCAATCTATGCATCTATGCACGTATGTAGCGACAGTGGAGAGGAAAAACTCCCAATATGCTAATGTTAGCATTTTAGCTTCTCTTTCTACTCTCTTCTCTCTTAGCTGAAGAACACATTTGCCTTTTTAGGCAATTGCTTGTTTGTTTTTGCGTTTCTTCAGCGTATTTGTTGTTAGTTTATTCTTTTTCTGAATTTTCTGCCATTTTTTATATATTTTGGCAATGACTTCAACTTCTTAGGCAATGGTTTTGCTTCAGTCTATGCTTTTTCAGCTCATCTATGGGCAGCTCTCCTGCTTTTTTAAAGTTTTTGTCAGTTCTTGCATTTCAACAACTATTTCAACAAGTAGTTTTGAAGTGACTTCACCTTGTTACACTGTTTTATAGCTAATAGTCTTCCTGCTTAAACAGATCAGATGGCAGTTTTTCTTTGCTGTTTCTGCTATTTCTACTAATTTATCAGATTTCAGCTGATATTCGCTGTCAACCTTTGCCACTTTCTGCCAGCTTTCAACAGGAGTTTAGCATTTCTGTTTTCTTCTAATTCATAAAATTTCAGCAGATTATCTGCAATCAATTTCAGCTTGTTTCTGCCAGCTTTCAGCTAAAAGAGTCAGCTTACAGCATTCACACTGCATTTTCGCAGGAAATGCAAATTATTCTAGTTAATAATAGTAATCAGAAATTTTTTTTATTATTAAAATAAGATAAATTACACACGCATATGATATATTTAAATAAATGTTTCTCTAAAGATTCTGATATAAAGAGTATGACCCACCAGGTAATGTCTTCAGATCTTGAATCATCCCTTGTGTCTGCTGCTGCTGCTCCATGCTGCTCACTTCGTAGCAAGTCCAAAACAGCTCATTCTGTGGAAGTTAAAGCAGTTAAACTGCTGCATTTTTCACTTTATACATCCAGATATTTTCATGTTTTGCTCTACAATGGGTGAGTTCACCGAGTGCAACGAAGCTATATTTGTTGCTTAATTTGGTGCATTTAATGTTTAATTGCTCGGTTTATAATACCTTAGTTAACCCAGTAACTGATGTAATTGGTCTAATGTAAACAACTGCTAATTTATACACGTGTATATATAAATATATGTGTGTATTTATTAATACAGCGAGATCCAGTCCATAATTAGTGAATTATTTTGAAAATCCGGATGTTGTGCTCGTTCTGTTTCCTGGTGGTACGGTATGATTCATGCTGATTGACTCCAGCAAAAATAAACTCTGGTCAAATTAGATGGTTGTTCGCAGGCCGCAGCACTTGTGCTGTGCCATCTGATGACAGCTGACTTTCTTCTCCAGACTCTGCTCTCGGAGATAGTGACTGAAATATATCTATAGAAAAATCAGATTCTTTTCTATCTGTGTTGTCAGCCACTGTTGCAGTTAATTTACGTGCGGGGGTTCCCCTCATAAAAGATCACAATAAAATCGCAAAGGAGTAGTCTGGAAATGCCTTTTTAGTGAAATTTATGACCATATATCTTAACAACTGTTCATTTCAGTGGCATGAATTTACATTTTAAAAATATTTTATCAATGTTTCCCTTCCAAAAATGTAATTGGATTTATCATGAAAATTCAATGTCACAGGCACTTTAATGTTGTGAAATGGGCTTAGTCTGGCGTGAAGGAGGCCTATGAGGCCCAGTTTCCACTGATTATATCATGTCAGCGTTCCTACGTTATGTGCTGCCTTGGTAAAAAGTCCTTTTCTTCATAATCACACAGAACAAGTATTAATATGTATGAGAAGCTCAGATCCACTCAAAAGTTACAGGGATTATAGGTTACAAGAGCTTTGAACAGCCATGGCTAATGAGAGACTCAAATGTGCGACCACAAAGTAGCAAACCATAGCTGCAAACAAACAGGTCCTAAATTTGTTGTCCAACACCGCAAACAGTCCACTGTGAAACTAATTTAATGGCTGAGCCTTGTCCGTGTTGCTGGGAGAGACTTTGATAGAACGAGCACTTCTAATGACACGAATCCATTACCAGAGTCTGCCAGTGCATCTCAATGCTTGGACATCACTCAGGAGGAGACGGGAATCACTCAGCACTCTGACAACAAGTGTCAGATGCCTGGCCTGAAAGATGCATGCATTTAATGAATTATCTCTAAATGAAATGAAGGGTTCAATTGCATTTTTTTTCCTGATCAAAAGAACATAAAGCATGAAAAAAGAACTGTTTGTACTGAGTAATCCTTAAGTTTTGTTGAAGTCCAGAGCCCATTTAATTCCATTTTTGTTTTTATTAATGTAACTCATGAAGTTTTTTTATTTATGCCTCAGCTTTTTATGTTGATTACCGTTATTAGGAACTTCCTGTTAGTAATCCATGATTGTCTGTTTCCCTGGGTTATGAATATGATGTGACACAAAGGCCCATTTCTCTTAGTCACTGGCTACTATGTTGGGCATAGACCCATATTTATCTTACCACTTCACAAATGCCTCTTTTCCCTTCATGGGTCCAGCACCGCATGGCTCCACTCTACCTTGCTCTACTCTGCAAAAAACCTGTTGTGTCTTCAATGACCATCATTGTCATGTGCTGTGCAAAATTAAATGTACACCCACCATTGCACACCATGTCCATTTAAACCAGTGAGACCACCTATTCACCATAGCCTGAATATTATTTTTTGAAGTGTTCTGTTGCTGATTATTTTTTTAAATGTCTGTTTATTGAGAACTTATCCAAGCGGGGCTCCCCTTCCCGCCAACAAGGTAGTAATGCTATGTTCTCACAGTTGATGTCATTCATTTTATTAGATCATGTCATGAGCGATTTCTGTCCCTGCATCATTGCTACTCTAGGTTCTATGTCCAAACTTGACAAAAGCTGGACGAAAACACACTCCTCATACTCTGTGTCGACGCTGACACGCTGAGTCACGTACGCTCGCAAGCAGGTGAACACACGCTCCCAACAGCAGAGAGAGAGGGGACAGAAAAACATGCCGCAAAAACCTAGAAAGCAGGCAAGGATTTCTGCGACTTTTAACAGTGCAGAATTTCATTTTGATGGCAGCACTTCCTCTCGTGCGAGCAGCAGCAGCTACTCCTGGTACATATGGCGAAGGTACAAGTACACAAAAAAAGTGTTTCATTCCCTGCTTCTGAGATGCAGCTAAAGTCCAGTCACTGCAAAATAAATATTCTGACCTGGCTTGGCTGTCGGAGGTGAAATTATCCCCCTGGCTCTGTAAGAGTGGTAATCAATCAATCAGAAAGGTGAACAAAGAACATTACAGGGTTTTTTTTCCTTAGAAAAGTTCTGTTGAAATGTAGACAGCTTAAAAAGGCTCCAATCATATATATACTGTATATATATATATATATATATTTATATGTATATATATATACATATAAATCCTAGAGGGACACACTATACCCGTGGTATAGCAAAATGGCTCAGGGGGTACCCAAGTCAAAAAAGGTTGGGAACCACTGTTTTAGAAAACCTGTAGGGTGGTCTGAAGAGAAGAGGGGAGCCAGGACTATCATCGGCCTCATGCAGTGGTGTCTTTTTAGGCATGGCTTTATGGGCAAGTTAAAATCTAAACAAAAAACAAATTAAAAACGCAAAATTATTTTACTGTGATTCTTTTTGTTTTTACCCGCCCAGCAATTTTATAATTATAATGAAACCAATAAAGACTCCATTTTATGGGCAGATTCTTTTCAGTTTTCTTGGTCTGGAAATATGTCTTTGTTTCTGTTCATTAAAAACAATTATATATTATCTATATTTGCCACGTTTAATGAGCCTGCTTTTGAAAACAACTCACTGAATGTTACTAGTCAAATTTACAGTTAATTTGAATGAAAACCAAAACACATAATAAATAAAAGATGAACAATTTGTGTTGTACCTGACATTTTCCATATGTGAAAATCTAAGAAATAATTTTAGGGACCACTCTTTGAATGCCTCTGATCTAGACCGAGTATGCAAAGAGGAATGGTCAAAGATCCAACTCTCCAACCTTGTGAAACATAATTATGAACAATAAGAATAAGAATAATGTCATGTAATAATTTATGCAAACGTAACACAACCTCAGAAACTTTCTTAAAGCTTCTAAAAGACGAGTACAACATAACGTTTTGTTCCTGTTTTGTCACAAAAACAAAATAGGTAAAAATAAGTTGAAGTCAACTTTTTTAAGACCCAAGTTGGAGAAATTAACAGAAAGACCCCAAGAAGTAGGAAAGCTGCAGGGTTAAGGAGTAACTTTTGAATCTAATACCGTTACATAATTTAATTGCAAAACCACACTAACTGTAATTCTTTACAGTTACTCAGGAAAATATGTAAGAAGCCCTTAAGCAAAAGAGTCACGATTTCGATTTACATAAGATTTAATTATTTTCTGTGAAAAGCACAGCAGAATATTTATTGACTTTTATTTTTTTTTTTTTATTTCTGCTGTTTTGGTTGTTTAGAAAGGTGAAAAAAACTGTGAATATCAGATTTTCAAGTGCAAAAGAATACATTATAGAATGCAATGCATACTATATAATGCACTTAATTAGTTATATTGATGAAGTAATTAAAATAGCTAGACTCCAAATATATTTTAAACAGAATTAGTCATAATTGTATCCAGTTACACTTTCAAATAAATGTACCTGACGATGGAGATTAATTAGCAGGTTCTACTGTTTTTCCTACTTGCAACTGAATCATTAAGTTAGGTGTGATGTTATTCCCAAATGTCTAACTTCGAATGGAAATGGAACGCAGCCTAAGAAGACAGAAGGACTTCCAAGTTCAATGTCGTCCACTTCTGTTCTTGGGAATTTGACATTTTCACTGCACCTCTGTTTTCAACTAAAGATCAATATGCTAATTTATTTGTCAGTTTGTGTTTATTTGCTCTATATTAGTGCCCCTAAAGCTAACCCAACCAGAGTTATAGAAGACAAAGTACTATCATTATTGGCAAAAGTGGGTTTGGACTAAGTATTAACAGCAACGGTACCAATAATTATGGTACCAGTGATTTCATTAAAACAATTACTTCTTAACATGGGATTTTTTAAATCACTAAGTAAATGAAGTCAAAATTTTCAGTGTGTTTTTATGCTACTGCAATAAATGAATCTCCAGGTAGGCTTTTCTTAAATGACTGCTCAGACTAACCTCCTTGACAACAACGCTGCCCTGAAACAGTCCTTCCCTGGGGTTTACTGAGGATCTATCCCTGCTTTGATTCCGACAGAGCCCGAGGATGTTGTACTGGAGAAAGGAAGAGGGTGGTGCTGGCTTATTCACGCTGTCTGGACTGTAGCTGTCTTCCAGTTTGGAGTGGATGAGGCAGCATGAGGACTGGTGACAGACGCGTTCCTGTTTCTCATAGCATCACCACTTTACACTACGTCTCGTGTGTCAGACTGTGATTCAAAGCTTCCACTGGATAGCATGGCACAATATTTTATTGTTGCCAAGCTTGATACTGAGCTTTTCCCATGTCTCTCTGCAAATGAGAACTACAGAAATCATTTTCCTTGTTTCAGATTTGTTGTGGAGGTGAACGACTGAGATCCACATAAGCTGAGTGATCGGGGGGTAACAGAGGGAGGGTGGGGTCAGAATTACCAGGGCAACAGCTGAAGCACATTTAAAGATGGTATTCATTAACCTTCTTTGAATCAAACATCAGATCGGAGGTCAAAACAAAACTGCATCAGGTATTATGGTAAACTGGGGCATAGCAGTCTGTACGTGACTTTTACTGGGGAAGGCAGATCATATGGAACAGATAGACATGAGCCCTGAATCTTTTTTATTGCACTGCTTCACCTTGCGTGAGGCATCAATGAGAGAAAGAGTGGAAACAGCCTCGGTGTAGACTCAACAAACTAAAGATGTCTATGTGTGTGTGTGAGTGTGTGTCAGCATAAGAATGAGATGTGTATCTGATCGCAGTGATTTCTATGGTCCAGCATGCGTGTGAAGCTTGACCGGGCTCCCCTCTCTTCTCTCTAGGGGAGGTGCTATGAAAAGCTCAATGGACGTCTCTCTTCCCAGCATCTGGCTCTTAGAAGTGTCCGCGAACACATGGGCTCATTAGTTCCACCTCCGGGTGGACTCCTGCCCGATCCACGTTGATGTGATCTCACAGGGGCCTGGGCCAGGCCTCCTGAGGGACCTATAACCACCCAGGCAACAGAACAAATAGCTCAGAGCTTACACACACTTCTTTATGGCAGGTGATTCTTTGCCCTCTTTCCAAAGCACGCAAGATCTTCAAAGTCCCACACTTGGATCGCTGTTCTCACCCTTGGCTTCTTCATCTTCAAACTACTTGGGGGTTGAAATCTTGGCAATAACCAGAGTTAGGCAACTGCAGGTAAGGTCACTGAAGGTAACAGGGCGTGCTTTGGTAAACACAAGGGGATTTGAGTTATACAAGTGTGTCTGTATCTGAAGGAAAGTACAAAAGTATATTGATTTCAAAATTGATTTTACCATATTTGAAACATAAGTAGTTGCTGAAACATCTGTACCTTTGTTAATTCCTTGTAAAACCACCTTTTGTTACCATACCATCTGCAAGTCTTTAAAGTGTGTCTCCAACTTTACACATCGGTAGATTGAAATTTTTTTTGAAAATACCGTTAACAATTGAATTTAGCTCTGGGTGTTAACTAGGCCGTTCTAGCACATAAATATGCTTTCATCTTAACCACTTCATTGTATCTCTGGCTGTATGTTCCTGATGAAAGAGAAACCCATGCCCCAGTCTTTTGGTGTCTCTAACAGATTTTTTTTTCCATCTTATGAGTCCCTGCTGAAGAAAAAGAATTCCCTCAGCTTGATGGTGCCACTACTATGTTTTACTGTGGGGATATTGTTTTCAGGCTGGTGTGCAGGAGTAGCTTTCCCCTACACTTCTGACCAGAGAATCCTCTTCCAGTTGTTTACTCAGTACATGGATTTCGAAAAACTGCCAATGAGACTTCTAAGCTTTCTTCTTGTCACTCTTTCATAAAAGCCAGATTTGTGAACTAATACACGTCCTGTCAACAGACCTCTCCACAGCTATCATGCCTCTTGAATGCTTCTCTTGTTAATGCTCTCTTTGCCTGGCCTGTTCGTTTATTTGGATGGCCATGGTTTGCAGTTGTGCCTTATTCTTCTATTTCAGATGTTTGTTGTAATATGCTCTGTGAGATGTTCAAAGTTTGGGATATTGTTTTATAACCTGTATAATATGAGCTACAACAACATTTAATTTCCCTTTGGGATTAATAAAATATTTTTGAATTGAATTGAATTGAACCTAACCCTGGTTTAGACTTCTTCCACAACTTTCTCCCCGACCTGTCTGTTGTGTTCCTTGATCCTCGTGATGCTGTTTGTTCACTGTTGTTCTCTAACAAACCTCTGAGGCCTTTACAGACCAGCAACAGTTTCACAGTTATGTGCTACTTTGTGTTGGTGTATCAGATCAAATCCCAAATGAAGTGCGGTGCAATATGCTGATGGAGATCCACCCCAGCAACATGGAGAACTAGGACAGAACTGCACACAGAGAACAAAAGAGACTAAAAACTCTGAATTCCAGAGTATTAGACACTTTTCAAAACAGCTCCCTGGAAGGAGCATTCACTGAAAGATGTGCTTTAGGGAGACACGCGTGTGAATGTCTTGATCTCACTGGCAGAATAAAGATTGCATCTTTGAAAAAACCTTGGATCCAAAGTAAAATGCGGTCTGCTGTCTTTGTATCCGATGACCATACCCCAGCCGAAAATAAGACTAGTAGCCGGAAATTGACCGTCTGAGCAGAAAGAATCTGACAGTAGATTCTTCAAAAAGAGACGGCTCTATCTCTGATTACGTTATTGAAGCGGCTTTCGCTGCTGCTTAAAGAAAACGCCGAACAGGCAAACCAGTACTGGGCAATCACATATTCCAGCAGCTGCAGGATGCAGCCCCTGAATTTGTATACAGGCATTTTCGCCATCTTGGTAGTCCATAACTCCATTCATTCTGACACTGTAATGATTTGTTAACACAGCATTACAAATTAGTTGTCCAAAATGTTATTGATTTCTAATTCAGCAAATGATTTTTGAAACACTATTTTATTAAAATAGTTAAAACACTATTTTAATAAAATTCCTTTTCCCTTCTGCTTTGCATTGTAAACTGTTTGTTTGAAGGCATAACAATTGTTCTTTGTTAGCTTTTAAAGTTAATTTGGCCTCATTCCCAATTCCACACCTTGGTTCTTAAACATACATATTGACATTGAACTGTGTCCCAGCATTCTTATTTTGTTAAATATTAATGTTTCGGTTTTATTCTAATTTGTTCCTTTCATCATTATTAAAGATTAACTACACCTGCAGGATTTCCAGGACCAAAACAAATAAATTATACTTTTTCAATGGAAAAACTAGAATTTGTCATTCCATTAAATAATTAATGGGTAAGCCCCAATAGACAATGATGGGAAATCTGAGGGAATCCAAACATTCCTTGTGGAGACTGTTAATCTGTAATTAGGGGATCACTGTTTAGATAAAAATACATTTTAAAAAGGTTTTTTGTATACATTCTTTTACTGTGATATTAGATAGTTTCACTTGAATTTAGATCCAATGAGTTGAGCTCACTGTCACAGCACATCATACCAAATGCCACTCCAGTGGTGAAAGATGGGCTGGTAGGCGGCACAGACGAGGAAATGGATGGCAGTGGGAAAGATGCGGGAGGCCTGGAGGTTATCCACCAGCTGAGGAAGCACAATGGCTGGCATCTCTGATCTCTTTGTGATGAAAATCAGCCATTGAGCCAATACAAACACTTGTGCAGAAAAGTTTGAAACATCCACACAGGAAAAAGAGAAATAGTCCTCACTGACAGGAAATGAGCATCCTCTTACTCAGACCCAGCAAAGCATAAATTCTTCCAACACACAGGTAGCTGAATATGCTCTTGTTACCATAGAGATTAAGGACGTTTTCAAACTTGTAGTTGGTTTACTTTGCTCAGAATCAGTTGAGTTTCTCAAACTCAACTGAAACACAGAGAAAACTCCAAGAAAACCAAAACCTGTCACAGCAAAACCACGCGAGAATGTTCAGTCTGTTTATTGGTCGGATGTGTCTGGGTCGGAAGTAGCAAATGTAAATACAGGAAGCAGATGCTGTGTTTTGAGCTAGTCAAAAACCTAGAGAATTTAATCCTCTTATTAGTAGTGTTCTGGGCACTGTTTCAGGCATAAGTATCTGAGAGGTTTACCAAATGGAATTGAGAATAATTCTTGAAAGTTGCACACAGCTTTATGCTTTACGAAAAAGTTGCGCAGTCAAAGATTACTCTACTGCATCGTGTAATGCAATGCAAACCTGACTAAGGGACGGCGATTGGCTCAAGCTTTCAGTGTACACCTGGTTGCTGTGTCAGATCGAGAGCTTATCACAAGGAACCACTCTAGAGTTGTCGGTACGGTTGTTTAGGTCCGCACCCTAGTGCTGTTGCATGGTGTTCATATCCTTTTATTTATATATTTTTTTTAATTTAAGTAAAAAAAAAAATTGTGTTCATATCCACACAAACGGGCGGCACGAAAGAGGGAAATGAATGAGTTTGTTTTGAACTGATTAAACACTTCGAGAGTGAAAAAAACCAAATGTCAAAGTAGCAATTTTAACTTGTTATAACAATTCCCTTTCTCTACCTTTTACTGTTATAGTGGATTTAACTGAAAACTGACTAAAAAGCCAAATTAAACTGATGTTTTTTTAATATGACATACGTGCAGCTGTGTAAATATCTACCATCCTAAAACTTTTCATTGGTACTTCACTGATTTTAGGCCTTAAATGTAAACTGGTTCTCCTTTAATCGATCAATAAAAGCAAGTAAAGAAGAACAACAATAAGAGGAACTCTAAAGAATAAATGAGCTGTTACCAGATGCAAAACTGACAGTCAACAATGTAATCAGTTTTGTTTGGAATCAAAAACAGCTCAGTCTAACTTTTAAATGGAAAAAGAAACAAATGTGATGTTCCCCAGCCATGGGATGAAACATGGACTCTACTTATGACTCTACTACTTTGAAGAATCCTTGGATCCAAAGTTGAGTACGATCTGATATTAGTGTAGCTATCAATCAAAGGACAACCAAAAATTAAGTAATAATCTGCTGTATGCTTATCCAGCAAATCACGGTGGTTATTTGTATCACTGCAGTGGCGGTAATGTGGTGTGTTTATGTGGATGCAGGGGGTGAGGTGGGGGACGCTGGCCCTGGGTGCTTGCTGCTGGCCAGGGACTTCTTGCCGGGTGAGTTTGTCCCATCTTGGTGTGGGGTTGGGGGGTCTGTTGTGGGCAAGGTGCTCTGTGGGCGGGGGCTGGGGCAGCATTGCACGGGACCCTTGCCTTGCCATTGTGGGGTGCTGTATGGTGGGGGGCAGGATGCGGTAAGGGTGCTTGGAGCGGGGCTTTGTGTGGACCAGTGGCGGATGCTGGTCTTTCAAGGAGGGGAAGCTCAATTTCAAGATCGTTGATTTGTTCATTTCGCTGTCAATCAAAAAGGGATTCAGCCTCAGACAGATCATCCAATCATGATGCAGAAGCTGAGCGTCCGGGCCAGCCGAGGCCAGCCCACTGCCCCATCGACCCCCAGAGACGCTGAGCGTCTGATGGGCGGGACAAAGCCCAGCATTATCCAATGACTCATCTCGTTTCGCTGCAGCCGAGGCTGCCCCATAGACCCCCAGAGACGCTTGAGCGTCCGATGGGCGGGACAAAGCCCAGTATTTTTGCTTCGCTATTGAACTCACTATTTAAAGCACTGTGAAGCTGCGGGAATGAGTGAGAGGAAAGCCGTGTTGTTACCAGTGATAAGAAGCTGATTCTGAACAAAAGTTGAGCGCGTTGTAGCGCATATTTAGTCAATGACATGTACACACAACAGTATATATTTGATCACTTATTTTTTGACATTTTAGGGGAAGCTGAGCTTCCCTTGCAGTCTTAGAGCAATTGCCACTGGTGTGGACCTAGCGCTGTGTAGGTGTGGCTTCATCTGCCTTTTCGGGGATGGAGCTCACCTGTGGGGGTGTGCCCCTGTGCTGTGGGGAGGGGATTCATGGCGTTTGGGTTTGGGGGCATGTGTACGATATCTGTGTCCTGGTTGGGGGTGGCCCTGTGGGGAAATTCATGTTGGGGTTCATTGGGATGGGGGGTTCATGGGGGTGGGATTGGAATTCATTGGGGCGTTGAGACTGTTTCATCCTCTGGTTGGCGGGCTAGTTCGGACCATGTAGACCCCTCTTTTGAATATGGCCCCCTCTCCGGATGAGAATGGGAGTCCTTGGGGGCTAGGGTCGGGACGGGGTCCTAGCCGGGGTTGCTCAGGTTTAGGCACCAGCCCAGGCTAGCCCAGCCCAGGTTCAGGTGCTGGGGCGGTCTGCCTGTCTCCACCCCTGGAGGGAAGGGGACCACCTCCTGGGTCCGGGGGCTAGTTGCCTCTATGGGGTATCGGCACCTGGACCTGGGAGTATACAGTATGTATGGGGAGTGTGAGTGAGTGTGTGACGTCCATTGTTGTTTGTCTTTTTGTTGGGCGCGTGGGTGTGAGGGTTTTTATGTGTACACATGAGGGTGGGAATGTGTGATTGTGACTGTGTGTGCCTGTTTTTTTGTGTCAGGTTGGGTCTTGGACTGCTCCCTTTCCTGGATCAGTTTAGGCCCCCCATCAAATGTGGGGCCTATTTCCTCCCCGCCACACTACTACCGGACGGTGATTGGTGTCTCTGCCCGCTAGTGGTTCTTGGTGTCCGGGGCTGGGTGGTTTGATGTGTGCTGGCTCACTCCCGGTGGCTGCTTGCCGGGGCCTGGACCCCTGGGCTGTCATGGTCTGGTGTGGGTTCGGACCAAAATGCAAACAGGTACTAGGGCTAGGCATATTGTGAATTTCAATCTTTTAATTAGACAAAAATCCTGGTAAGCATGATACAGGGAAACAAAAGGAGCTCGAGGAGGGACGTGACATACATGGGGAACCAGCGAGGAGTAATGCAAACAAACCAGCTAATAAACAGAGGGAGGTGGAATGTGGACCAATGAAAGGCAGGTAATCAGATGAAAGTGGTAACAGGTGAGGAAGTGATCAGCTGGGAGACTGAGGGGGGATAGAGCAAAGAGAACTATACTAAATTAACAAACCTGGGGAAAAGACAAAAAACCTGTAACAATAAACAGAAGGGAACTAAGGACATACAGTGAAAATAGCTAACTAACAAAACTGAGTAGCCCAGACCTCCTGGGGAAGCAAATACAATAACCTAGGCATAAATGAACATAACTACTAAACAGAAATCACAAAAGAAGGAACTAACTAACAAAGTTAACAAACACAAAACCCCAGAATGTCAGATCCTGACATGGACTCTGTCAGGCCTCTGCTTAGGGGTGATATGTCCCGGGGTCTCGGGTCACTGAGTCCATGGCTGGATCTGCTTGGGCGTAGACGGCTGCCGGCGGGGTCTGTGGGCTCGTCGCTGCAGCTCCCTGGGGCTTCTGCGCTGTGGCTGCTGGGTGGTTCCCCTGGGACTCTCCCCTGCTCTTATCTGGGGGGCTGCGGTAGTCCCAGCGGTGGTTCTCCTGCGGTTCCTGTGCTCTGGGGGGCCTGTGGATGTCTATGGCTTGGATCTGCTCCGTATCCTTCCCAGGTCCAGGGGTGCAGGTCTGTGGCTCCTCACACTCGCTATTGCATATTTTTATGGAGAAACCTTGTATACACAAGCGCGCTCACACTCAGACCCACAGGTGTTTAGATTCAAGTGTTAACAGATACACAAATGTTCTATATTGAGCTGCATTTACCACAATATACATCTTGCATTCATATAAGTATCATGCACATTTTGATAAAAAAGCTGTTATAATGTATGTCTCTGCAGGTGTAGAAGCAAGCAGGGTATTATCTTATTCTCTTCATCCTTCTTTCTCTCCTCCATTCTTTTCTCCTTCTCTCCCCTTTTCCTTTTTGCCCCACATCTCTCTCTTTTGTACTTCTTATTTTTTTCCTTTTCATTTCTCTCTGTGTCTGTAACAATTGAAATAATCCCAAAGCAGTTTCTAAAAACGTTTCTTTTATAAATATCAAGCAGAGCTTTAAAGCGTTAGCTGTATTAATCCAGTTGTGAAAATAAATCTGTTGGGCTTTTTCTTGGCACTCAGACAACAATTCTGAGCGCTACTCTGCCGGACAGGACATGGTTAAAAAAAAAATCATGGGGGTAATTAAGACAAACTGTCTTTAGCCTTTCTTTCTGAGCTTCTGCAGAAAAGGAATCTGAGCCAGAAGTTCCCCCAGAAGAGATCGTGTCTCTAATCACGTCGAGTGCAGTAGCTTTGTTCTGCCTGCCTGAGATGAGACAGCATCAGTGGGTTTGCTCCATTTTATCTGTTTTTTTTAATCTCCTTGAACTAACCTGCCAAAGATAGGTTAGGATATTGCTTAAAACATGCCAAATGTTGTCTCAGCTAGCACCTAACAAGCTTATAGCTCTGCTTATACAGCACATTAGACAGCTTTGTTTACAAGAGCTTGTCTCATTTGCTTCGTAATCGTTAGATAATGCATAGTCAGCGCTTGTATAGACATTACTATTTGTATTAATGGTAGTCAAAGTATGGGTAAAAATTATAGAGTTGCTAAATACGCAGTTTTCTTTGTATTAGCAGCAGATGTAGTACCACCACATTTCTCTATCCGTTGGTGTATAATTTACTGCCACCATTTTTAGAACTCAGTTCAACTATTTGCTGAATAATTACAAAACATTAACAATCAGTTGTTCAAGGAGGTTAGGGATTTCTAATTTGGCAAATAATAGTTCCTTATGCAAATGTCAGATGAATCCTGCCAGGACAGATGATTATCGGGTCGGTTAGATTTAGTATATATAACTGATGGAAGGAGAGAACTCAAGAAGACTTAACGCTGAAAATAAATCATATAATGTTTTACCGAAGAATTTGTTTAAGAGTGAGTAAACTTATCCAACCATGTCGAAAGACACATCCTGTGGTCGTGGAAAAGATGTCAGTCTGTTTCACAAGGGTCAAATCAGTGGCATGCATCAAGCAGAGAAAACATCTAAGGAGATTGCAGAAACTACTAAAATTGGGTTAAGAACTGTCCAACGCATTATTAAAAACGGGAAGGATAGTGGGGACCCACAGTAGGCACTAGACACCCATCATGCCTAGTGCCTACTGTACAAGCCTGTGGGGGCAGTGCTATGATCTGGGGTTGCTGCAGTTGGTCAGGTCTGGGTTCAGCAACAGTATGTGTTCAAAGAATGAGGTCAGCAGACTACCTGAATGACCAGATTATTCCATCAATGGATTTTTTTCTTCCCTGATAGCACGGACATATTCCAAGATGACAATTCCAGGATTCATCGGGCTCGAATTGTGAAAGTGTGGTTCAGGGAGCATGAGACATCATTCTCACACATGGATTGGCCACCACAGAGTCCAGACCTTAACTCCATGAGAATCTTTGGGATGTGCTGGAGAAGGCTTTGTGCAGCGGTCAGACTCTACCAAAAAATTCTAAATTCTAAAAATCTTAGAATTTCTCTTTGGATGTTTGTATGGTACAATACAAGTGGACAAAGTTTAGAAATTAATTATAATGGTGTCAATCCTGGAAATTTACCAGGGATTTGTAGACTTTCTAGAACCACTGTAGCGAGATCACCAGTTACAACAGACTACCATGGATGTTTTTAAGAGTCTGAGACAGAAAAATCAAACTGAAAAAAGAACCTGTAGACTTGGATCTGGATCTGTTGTTACCACTTGCAGTATGGACGATCTTACCAGAGAACATGATGGCAAATCCTTTTTTCTATTGCTATTTATCTCTTCATAAAATGTACGAGTTAGCACATGGTTTTGAAAGATAAATATTAAGGTGAAAAAATAAGGCACACAACCATCCCTCTGGTTTCAGCTTTGCATATTCTCTGTTTGTCCCAACTACTCTTAAATCCCAGCTTTCAATTTTTATTTTACAATATTTTCATAGTTATGTTTGGTTGACTCATTCCGCAGCTATAGAAGTGCAGCAACATAACAGCTGCGAGCTCAAGCAGCTAAGCTGAGCAGCTCTACGCTACTCCATGCTTTTTCTAAACACTGTATGCACACAACAGACCAGAAGGAGATTGTACTGATGCTCCCTTCTGCATCCACGGATCATAAATTTCTCAGCGGACAGACAGGTTGATCCAGAATATTCAGGCACTGCGGGGATGTGGTTTATAGATAGTAATAATCTCTAACGTTTGACAATTTGAGCAGTTTTGGTTGCAATGGAACAGCTCTGCACAGCCCAGAACACATTTCATTGATATGTTGTTGGAAAACCCTGTTAACAACCTCTCTCACTGCTCAGGCCAAAACCATTTCCTCATGACTGCTTCTTCATGCGTGCTGTTTAGATAGAAAATCGCTCCCTCCCTGCAGGGGAGCTAGCTGAGTCAGTTCCCACCAGCTTCTCGCTGCACGAACCAGCACCTGCAGGACTGAAGAAAGAGCCAGCAGCTCACACTGAGGCAGATCCCTGCTCGGGCCTTTTCCAGCTGAAGGCCTTACTGCACATCAAGGGTTCACTCTGGTCATAGAACCGTCCATTTCCTCTCTGGGCCTCAGGTTTAATGTTGTGCAAAGATTTTTAAAAATATTGCTACAGGTGTCAGGCACAAGGAGGTCTTCCCTTTGGTGGAAAAATGTTAAGATATTTTCCATAAAAGCTCATATACCGCTCTTTCTAAACATATTCGCACACTATGGACCTTTTCAAATTATGTCAATCTGCAACCATACGTTACTGGGATTTTACATGACAAGCCACCACAAAGTAGCAAAAAGACCATTTTAATCCTATTCCCTTGGAACTCATTTAAGAACAGCCAATAGTCTTTAAAATTCACCTAAACAATAAAAAGAATAAATGTATGCAATTTAATATCATGAAGGGGACACAGCAAACATGTGGAAGAACAAGACCAAAATTGAACTTTTTTGATCCAAACGCAAAACACTATGTATGATGGAAAACATACACTTCATGTCACCCCAAAAGCGCCATCCCCATTATTAAACACGGTGGTGGCAGCATCGTGCGCTTGGGATGTTTTTCTTTATCAGAGACAGAGGAGCTGGTCGGATTTGATAAGAAGATGGTTGGATATAATTTTAGACAGTCCTTTAAGATTACCTGTTAGAGGCCCCAAAGACAGAGGTTCATCGTACAGCACGATGAATATAAACACACAGCCAGAGTTCCAAAGGAATGATGTAAATCTGTGGCGCTCAAACTTTTTACAATTACCAACTCAGTAGATACTAGGTTTTCCTAGTACCACCATGCTAATAGACATTAGTACACAATAGGATTTTTTTTAAGTTTGTGGTATTCTGTGATGAATAAGATATTATACATTGATACAGCTTCTATACCCGCCTCTTCCACGGTGGGTCGCAGGGGAGCTGGTGCCTGCCTCCAGCAGTCTATGACAGAGAGGCAGGGCACACCCTGGACAGGTGGATGTATGCAAATGCAATATTTCTACACTGGCTGCATAGAAAACCCAGTAACTGCCACAAAAAAAGGCTTCAATTGTACTTCTAACATCTGATATTTCTCTCACTCCTTTAGTGAACATGTTTCTTTGGTATTTGAAGAAAGAGAAATGCATTATTAGCTTGGATTGCTGATACCAGTGAGCCTCTTCACTGAACATATCAATTTAGTAAATCCTTTAAGTTCATAACTTAGAACTGGAACATGGTTAGGTTGGGTTTGAGGTACTTACTCAAAGTTCCAACTTTAGAGGTTGAACACGACCCAGCCCAAGTATCCGCTGGATCCTGTTCCTGGTTCACTTCATCCTCTTCAGTTTAACTATTGTACGTTTCTATTAGGAAGTTTCTGAAATTTTCTCAAAACGTAGATTTAATTTCAAATTAAAAATTCTATTTTTTTTCTAATTTAAAAACTAATTTTGTGATATATAATTTTTACCACCTTAACAATAAACAAAATGTGCAATATTTTAATGAAACAAAGAAGGTAGTCTGATCTTTGTTGAAAAGGGAACTGTAAATCGTTTAGATGTGATACATAAAAAGGGTCTCATTACTTTATCAAAAGAAAGGCGGACAGTGCATGGAGCATGGCATAGCTGTCGAGTGCCCCATCTGTAAATGTGCGCATCAGTACATCCCGGGTTCAAGTCCTGACCCTGGAGTCCTATGCTGCATGTCTTCCTTCTTTCTCTACCCCACTTCCTGTCTGCCTAGTCTGATAAAAATAACAATAATAAAGGCCACTAGTGTGGCAAAAAAAAATTAAATTTAACATATTTCAGATGGATTGTTTTCTATTTTGTTTTGGAAGGTTTTTCAGACTTATATTATTAAGAAGAATAGGAAATAGATTGTTGCATTCACCCAGGTGTACTCAACAATTTGCTTTTGAGTAAAAGATGCTACTAGTTAGTGTATCTTTCAAATTGTCAATGACCATCCCGCCCTGAATTGTTTTTTAAAGTTGACATCTACATCAACCTTCTGTGGTGGCAGGAAAAATTGTTACTATTGTTTATTTGTAGTTGGGGGGGCATCAAAAACCATTTGGAAAAGGC